>JAFIRS010000153.1:0-600000 GCA_018342105.1 Gonioctena quinquepunctata | reverse complement strand
GTCCAAAATAATTACGAGAATATGTTTGTACAATAACAAGGAAGACGTCAATGTACAAATAAAATAAGCAACAGAAGTACACAAACACCCGATGTGCGGTTAGTCGGAAAGGTAGATTTCATAATTTTATTATTGGTTCTTAAGAGCCATCAATTAAGCAAATTATGAATAGGAAAAAATTCGACATTTATTCACTAGATAACACAAACACCATTTCTATTTTTCTTTACACCTCGAACTATGAAATAAAAAATTGGAGAAGAATGCAGATCTATCTGCTTTGATAAAAGAGCCTCCGATGTGCCAAAGTAGTACCTCGAGTAGTTCCTATTTATACTAATAATATTACAACCACTCTACTTCCAAATAGTCCTATGAAATTCGACCCGATGGTCACATCAATATACTTTATGGAAAAAAAAATGTTTCCCAACCGAACTCTTGACCTTTATCGTGGCTAGAAGAAGCTAAACCTGTCTATGACTTGTTCACCTTCGTATTCCAACGGAAGCTTTGCACTATGGTTATTTCATGGGTCACTAGAAGCGTCGCAGCTCACCAAGTGTGCAACAATTTTTCCTTCCATAACCGGCTGCAGTTCCCCATCCTCAAGTAATCCCGAAGATATTCACATGTTATTCTCGTATAACATCACTATCGACACTCGCGCCAAAATTTGCGTTATTTAATCAAATGAAAGCTCCCGGAAAAGTCACCCAAAACAAAGTTTCGATACATTATTCATTTCCGATGATTCAAAGGTTTCTCGCATCGAACCATCGCTTCGGATAATGTTAGTGGCCAGCTCCCGGAATTGACTTCCCATTTTTCACGCATCTGCCGCTCAAGAGACGCCACCCTGAGTCTGTTATTCGCGCTAATTTTTCTGATTTGCTCTCAAGTGGCATCAAAGCCATATAATATGGTTTGAAGTATAATTTAGGCGGCCTTGACATTTCTCGGCTCACAGAAAATCCGCTAGCGCGACCACACATTACGTAGTGGATGGTCTGTTGTCAAGTATCTCCAGACTATACATCCGCCGATTATTTCGCTACTACGTAACAATTGGACTTGTACTCATTTCCGATACAATAATATGATCTGTCATCGTCAAAGGTATGATTTTTTAAGAAGCGACTAATTTCTAAACAGCTGAGATTTACGCTTTCATCATTTTTCAATGAAAAAAACTGTAACCCACCCTGGGACCAATCTGTAAAAAACACCATATAGGGTGATTACTATCGTTTCGGACGTCCATCGTCTTAATGGATTTGAAAGGTTTTCACGACGTTTGTATCTGCAATCGTCTTCAGGTGACTACTGACAAGTTTAGGTGCTACTTACCAATTTATATGACTGTCGGTGCAATGATGCGTGTAATCCCGCCATGTGCAGTGGTGTATGTCATTTCGCGCGGTGTGATGGTGCGTGAAGTTTCGCGCCTCTGCAGACCGCCAGAAAGAGCAATCAGTGGTTTCCATACGTTCTTGATCTCAACGCTTGGTTGACTAAAGGCGTTATTGGCTTCGATGTAGGCGGCCTCTTTGAACTTTCGTTTGAACCAATGCTCCTCTGTATGTAGAACACTTGCGTCGTCCCATAGAACTCGATGGTGCTCAGTCCAGGCGTGGTCAGCGATTCCCTATTTTGATGTTTCTCCACGTTGAGTCCATTTCTTGTGCTCATCCCATCTTACCGATAATGGTATCTTTGTCTCTCCAATGTAGGAATCTCCGCATTCACATGGAACTTCATAAATGCAATTCTTACTGATTCTTTTTTGTTGTCAGGTTTGGTCTTGGTCAGGAAACTCCGTAAAGTACTGCCGGATTGGAAGCAGCTCTTCCGATTCTTCTGATCTTCTCGGAGACACCTCTGATGTACGGAAGGCAGATCATGTGCTTTGTTGTTGCTCTTCAGATGTCTTCGTTCTCCGGAGTTGTTTCAATACTTCTCCTAGGAGTTTCTTGAGATATCCATTCCGTTGGAGGTCCTCTCTGATGTGGTATAATTCGGCATCTAGTGACTCCACGTCGCGTCATTGCATATGTCGTCGTCGTCGAACTCGGATGGTTGGAGCTGTTGTTGAGATACTGCCCCGTATGTGACTTCTTTCTGTAGACGGAGGTGCGGATTTCATTGCCTATTCTCTCAACGTTCACATCGAGGAAGGGTAAGGCACTGTTGGTTTCCATTTCCATCGTGAATCCAAGATTATGTTAATTCTTGAGAAGAAATCCTGGAGATGTTTGTCTCCGTGATTCCATATAATGAAGGTGTGATGTGAACGTTGAGAGAATAGGCAATGAAATCCGATCCTCCGTCTACAGAAAGAAGACACATACGGGGCAGTACCTCAGTTATAGCTACAACCATCCGAGTTCGACGAAGAGAGGGATCGTGAGAACATTGGCAGAGAGAGCGACGCACATATGCAACGACGTGGAGTCACTAGATGCCGAATTGAACCACATCAGAGAGGACCTCCAACGGAATGGATATCCCAAGAAACTCCTAGAAGAAGTATTGAAACAACTCCGGAGAACGAAGACATCTGAAGAGCAACAACAAAGCACAGTGATCTGCCTTCGGTACATCAGAGGCGTCTCCGAGAAGATCAGAAGAATCGGAAACAAGTTCAACATCAAGAGCTGCTTCCAATCCGGCAGTACTTTACGGAGTTTCCTGACCAAGACCAAACCTGACAACAAAAATGAAATCAGTAAGAATTGCATTTATGAAGTTCCATGTGAATGCGGAGATTTCTACATTGGAGAGACAAAGAGACCGTTATCGGTAAGAATGGATGAGCACAAGAAATGGACTCAACGTGGAGAAACATTGAAATCGGGAATCGCTGACCACGCCTGGACTGAGCACCATCGAGTTCTATGGGACGACGCAAGTGTTCTACATGGAGAGGAGCATTGGTTCAAACGAAAGTTCAAAGAGGCCGCCTACATCGAAGCCAATAACGCCTTTAGTCAACCAAGCGTTGAGATCCAGAACGTATGGAAACCACTGATTGCTCTTTCTGGCGGGCTGCAGAGGCGCGAAACTTCACGCACCATCACACCGCGCGAAATGACACGCACCACTGCACATGGCGGGATTACACGCATCATTGCACCGATAGTCATATAAATTGGTAAGTAGCACCTAAACTTGTCAGTATTCACCTGAAGACGATTGCAGATACAAGCATTCGAAACGTCGTGAAAACCTTTTGAATCCATTAAGACGATGGACGTCCGAAACGATAGTAATCAAGTTACCACATCGTCTACAACCTTCAAACAAACCATATAGGGTGTTATAATAGTAATCGTAGGGGTGTTTTTTTTTTCTCAGATATGGATCAAAATTGGTATAGTATTCTACACAATTTTTCTCAATCATAGTTTTGGTTATGTTTTCAATTCCTGCCAAACCGATGCCAAAAACAGTCTTTTTTATATTTCATGCTCCAGGGGCTCGTCGTTACCATGTTCTGGTGAATATGTTTTCAAATTTTTTATGATATATTTATTTGAATTCATCCAATGGCGAGTTCAAATCAACGTTACACCACTCAGAAATATCAGAATCGTTCACTGTAGATTCATATATTTCGTTCTTAGAGAAGATCCACTAGATACGAGACCTACTAGTAAAACTCGAGACGAATCCTGTTAGTAGAACGAACCTTACCGCTTGATGCTTCCTGTGCTTGAATGTCTGAGAAGCGTAGAAGTACCAATACCAGAAATCAAAATAATACTTCATCCTACGAATCGAAATTTCTAGGAAAATGTCGAAATGTGCTAACAGAAGCACAATCGAATTTCGACTTTTTCGTCGAAGTGTCGACGCAGGAGTTGAAGTAATATTTCATTTTTGTTCTTGGTTCTGCTATGTTTCCAAAAAAAATATAACGAAAAATACAACTAAATGCTAATCATCAACAACAGGGGAGGATATTTTGGAGGGATTCGGTACGGCAGCTCACGAGCGACACATCTATTTGCCGTATTTCTGTGGTACATCATTAGTTAATCGTAAGTTGCCACACCAAAAAGCAAACGAATTTTTCAATATCCATACAGTACACAGGCATATCATTTCACACGTGTTTAATACAATGATTCAATTTTCCTTATGCCTCGTAACGTAACAAAACATGTTGGTGTCTTTTTTAGATTGGACAAAGGGCTGAAACGAATATTCCATGTTATCACTCCAAAACCTCTCCAGAACCCTCAAATGCTTTATAGTTTGAATATTATCTTTAGAACTTATTATCGACATCAATATCAAGTCTTCATCAAAAAAACCTAATTAATCAAGTTTTGGCTGCTTGATGTACCTCAGTTACATTGGTCGTAGACCCAAACGCATAGTTGAGGCAGGCATTTGGTTGAATTGTAGACATGGGACCTTGGTACCAAACTCTATCGAAGCTTCGGAGGTATCTAGGGATACAGCAAGAGATTCGACGCATGCCATGCCCTCGTCACGTAGGCAAGCCTATGGTGGTGGAAGCTATGTTGCCTATAGCTGTTTGTACCTGATCGTTCAATATGTCTCACAAGCTGCGGACGAAGAAAACAACGGAAACGTTGCAACACAAGAAGAAACTGAAGATTATGAGCCACCTTAAAAAAAGCGTTCCAAAAAATTAACCTAATGTACAATAAAATTAAAAAAACGTATTATTAAATGTAAAAAATTAAACACAATGTCAAGATTATTTTTTGTTTAGATGCTTAGGCTAATAAACTTTGGGAATTTTTTTTTGTACACAAATTTTTATTCATAATTCAAAAAATAATAGAGTGAGACTTAAGTCTAAAAGCACAAATTGTTAATTAATGAACGTTAAATGACAAGTTACTGAAGTGATGTTGTCATAAGATATTTAAACATTAAAGCTAAAAAAAAATTCTCAATTTTATAAACAATTGCAATAAATTAAATAAATATCTTGGTAACAACTTGAGTTTTAAGCTGGATCTCCATTAGTTAATAACATTATAATAATTAAAATGAAAAACCAGGTGAGAATGATGGAGTTACGGAGAACGGTAATTATAAAATTCGATAAGAACTATGAAAAATTGTTATTCCCAAAAATCAACTCATGGTTGATTTTGTTACATTGAGTAGAAAGAAAAAAAATATGAGGTGAAAATGTATTTGTTTATAACAAAGTGTTTATTAAATAAACAGTAAAAAATTAATAAACCATTTTTTTTTTCGAATATCGAAAAGGAAGATGAATCAAGATTTAAAGAAAATGGTCCCCCAATATTAATTATGAATGGAAGAAATTTTTTTATTATTAACAAATACGTTTTTAAGCAATAAATTATTTTTTTAAAGAAATTTTTTTCAAATTATCATTTGCATCAAAGATTAGGATTAAAAAAATATTCAATTATCTTATAAACAATGCATTTGTTTATAACAATTTTTCAAACAATGGGAGATTAAAATTTAAGAAAATAATTTCCATGCAGTTGATAATAAAAAAACGGATTATAAAATATTGAATCAATCAATCATTAATTGAAGTTTTTAATTTTGCAACTACGTAAATTGTTAATAAAAAACTGAAATTTTTTTTTTCAATTTTTTCAACGGGGTCTCTGAAGCCTTTCAAGAATGGCTCCAAGGAAGGAAAAAATCTCAGATTTATAGTTTAACAATTATCACACTTGCAGTGTTCAAGCAGCAAAAAATTGTTAATTAACTATTGCATAACTAATTGAAAAATCGCGGCGGATTATTGTCATTCATCTATCTAGTAAGTGCCTGAATTTTTCTTTTCTAATTTTCATATTCAATATGTTTAGATAATATTTATTGTTGAAGTTTCCGAAGTGGGCGTGGCTTGCGCAAGCCAGAGTAACCGTTTTTGGCCGTATTTTACCCCTCTGGGAAAATTATAAATATTGATGCTACAGGTCCGGGAGTTGGAAATTTCTTTCTGGAAATCTCCTCCTCTTTTTGAACCTTTTTTTAGATTTCGGAAATCTTAGTTTTCCAAACCAAACCAAACCAAAAAACCAAACCCCTTTTTTGTCAGTAAATTGTTTATAACTTTTGCAATTTTTGCCAGCGGACCTTTTTTTTTCAAAAAGCATCTATATCTGTGTTTTTTTATTTTATTCAAGAAAAATGAGAAAATAAATTTCTCGAACGCAATATTGGGAACGGATTTTAAATAAGAGAGGGAAAAATTCGTTGAAACCGTAATTATTTCAAATTTGTACTACGAAAGAGACTCGTTTTGATCAACTGTTTTGAAGGGGGTTAGGTTTTCATTTATCTACCCTCCTCCATTTCCTGTAAGGAATAAAATTTAAAAATCGAAAAAATAGAGATTTCGAAATTAAAAACAGTTTTTTTTAATTTTGAGAATATTTTTCAACGATAGTTAATGTTTATAATACTCTAATCGGATAAAACTTGGCAAATGCGTGTTTTCAAGATCCCAACAAAAATTTAAAATAAAGATTCATTTATTTCAGTGATTTTGATTACTAGTGGTCCAACACATGCATCGCGGACGTAAAAGTTGAAAAAATATTTCTTCTGAAGATGATCTGTATCCATGCTCAGCTACTATCGCTGTGAAAATCTGAAATGGTCTGAATAAAAACCTTATTATTTGTAGCCTTAAAGTACATAATCGTAGGCTCGAAATGAAAAAAATAATAATTCGGGTGAGTAGTTATCAAGAAATAGGAGAAAGAAACATACTTCCTTGAAAAATTCGTTTTTAGATGGTTTCTCAGAAAAATCGACAAAGCATTCAGCATTTAACGTCATTGTTTTTACAATTTTATAATCATATCAGTATTGCAGGAAGTAACAAAATTTCGAACGCTAATATTATTAGTTCTCAGTTATGCGCTCACCAACTAACAGCATTTCATTTTTATTATATAGATTACAATTTAAGAGAAATTAATTCAGAGCTGGCTTCTAAGAAAATCAGTCTTTTACTAACTCTGTTTCTATAGGAATACATTCAGGAACAATAAGTCTGGAATTCCAAGAATCATGTGTATTCTTTAGTTATAACAGGAATTAAATTGTTTTCGTCACGATTTTTCACACAGTTTCAACTTTGGTTTTATGGAAAAATCAAAATTAACCTACCTTGATTTCCAAAATGACATGCATTTCATGGAATAACTCTAAACATTTAATTTATATTCCAGATCTATGAGATTTTTTGTATACCTGTCATTGTGAAATATGCACTGCTTTCCCGCAAAAAAAATCGAAAAATTGGTCGAATGTGAAAATTGAATCACTGTATAGACATCTACACTGATTTTTATTTTTTATATTATTTTTGCCAGCTAATATGCTTATTCTAATCCTCACATAACAGTTGGCTGATGAAGAAATGATTTGCATTGAAGATTTTTTTTCCCAGAGATAATTTAAACGCCACAAACGTTGTTCCATGGAAAATTTCTCTCGTCATGAAATGGATACACAAATTTTGTTTCTTAAGACAATCCCCCCTTCCTTATCATATATCAGTTTGATAGGTAGTTGTCAGATACATGCATTCACCCCTTTCAAATATGTTTGGTGAGGTATAATCGCTAGCAATTCTACATCAGCCAGCCGATCCCCAACATGGCCCCCAAACCTCCCAGACATATCACCTATCGATTTTTCCAGGTGAAGACACTGTCCTGGGAGACCAAACCTACCGATACCTCACAGCGGACGAGATGAAATCCCTTGGCGACGATTCACTGCCGATAGATGTCACCAGAGATGAGCGGATAGATTCCAACAGAATGGTCTCTAGTGGAGACAGTAACATTCTTCCGCCGCAACACATCGAGGACAGTATCAGCCCTGAGCACGTGACGCAGAACTACGTGGAGTACATCAAGAAGTATGCCTCGGATAATGTGGATATTGCTCGGCATCCTATCAATATAGGGTAGGTATTATCTTAACGGGAAAACAAGGAGAGTGAAAAGAAATATTGAGCCAAAACTAAAAAGTTTTGTTCAATTCTTGATTCCTTTTTGAGATATTCTTTTGGGAACGTTTTCTTGGGTTTTGGATTCTTTGAAAACAATGTTTTAGTAGTTCGTAGGAGAAGACGTTTCGTCACTGGCCAGGGACATTTTCAATTCCTAATTTTTTCTAATATACATACATAAATATATTTTGGCAGAAAGTTCGCTATTTTTTTGAAAAAAAAACTGTAAAATGTATATACAGGGTGTCCCTGGACTTCCTCTTTTCTTCTCGGAAATGTATAGATGGGGTCAAAATATCACCAGTACTTCAAATAACTTTTGTTCCTAAAAGCCTTCGTTACCAAGTTACGGGCCCTCTAAGTTACAAAATGTTTTTCTATGATAACTTTCAAAGTAAATATTCAAAATCATCTAAATTTTGGTGATTGACTAAACAAATGAATTCCTTCGATGAGCTTTCATGCAGGAGTCAGTTGTTTTGCTACAAAGTCAGGAACGGACTACCCCCGATGGTCCACACCACAAAACTTTGAAATGACTGGGATTTGTCAATATGTTTTATTTATCAGTGAAACTTCCTCAACATTTGAACTATGAATGCACGATTTGAACATCAAAATGTTGACATGAGATCTCATATTCACAACAGAAAGTGCTTATTCACGTACATAAAATATGGACTGAATTCGATATTTCTATAGTGAGTAGACTGTTAGTTCAAAACCCCACGAATTACATAACTTGATATTTCATTGAATGAATATCTACATCCTGAATGAAACTTTCAATAGGTTAATCATTTTTACGACTTTATTTTGTATTATCCTGTTATAAATGGTTGTTGATTAACGTTAGCATAGTATTTCTACTCGGAAAATTTTTCATTTCAAATAATGGTGGACGATCAGGTTTGATGTCGTCGAGTAAAACTGCATTTTTATTAAGAATCGTGGCTCCGATCGACTTTCCACACGAGTACTTCTATTCAGAAAATTGTCTACGTAACCTTATTTTGTTGAAAACTATTGAAAAAATTATCTGTCATTTCAAAGTTTTGGGGTGTGGACCATCGGGGGTAATCCGTTCCTGACTTTGTAGCAAAACAACTGACTCCTGCATGAAAGCTCATCGAAGGAATTCATTTGTTTAGTCAATCACCAGAATTAAGATGATTTTGAATATTCACTTTGAAAGTTATCAAAGAAAAACATATTTCATTTTGTAACTTTCAGGGCCAGTAACTTGGTAACGAAGGCTTTTAGGAACAAAAGTTATGTGAAGTACTGGTGATATTTTGACCCATTTATACATTCCCGAAAGGAAAAGAGGTCCAGGGGTGTCCCTGTATATATATATATATATATATATATATATATATATATATATATATATATATATATATATATATATATATATATATATATATATATATATATATATATAAATATATATTTTTGGAAATGTGCTAATTAAACCCTTTCATTTGATACCCACCATTTTGCTTCGCCGTAGTCGGTAAAAAACCTTCATTTTGGGTACAGGTATGATTCATCATTTGAATCATGGGACGAATCCAAAAATTTTATAAAATACAATGTGTCCCTTGGAAAATGACAAATATGACGCACTCCGGAGAATCACAATAACGAAAATATTTGGTTGGATTCTGAATGTTTCCTCACTGTCTCCAGCAAAATTTTGAATTAAGCTATTTGAATATATACCCTGTATAGTTCATCTTGTATTTTTCATATCTAATGAAAGTTTGTGAAATTTATTGTCCCACAACTGTAGGACCAAAATATGCTTTTCTATTATTATAAGTTTTGAATTTTATTGTTTTGAAGACACTCCCCAGAACCTTCAGTCTTATATTCAAAATATTTTCTTGGATTCACGAAAAATGTTCATCTGGTCGAAATACCTACGGGAAATATATAATGTTTCAAAAAATCTGTATGATTGAGTTCCTTTTGAAAAAAAAGAAAAAACATATTTTTTTTCACTTTCCTGTAGCATTATATTTCCACTAATGATTTCGAGTGTTTACTAATATTGGTTTACTCTTCTATTACGCTTCAGGAAACTTCACTGGAAGAAGTAAGTTACACTGTCACGCAATTGTGAGTACATGACGAAATCTGTATAAAAACGAGAAATCAACATCACATTTTACATTAATAGTGGTGCCGGAGGAAGTAGAGAAATAAGTCTATGATAAGTACGATTTGAATGCATTCCTCATGTTCTTGAGGTCAACATAAATTATGTATCCTTCATTTTGTAAAATAGATTATTTTAATTTACATCTTACTGTAATCACTGCCAGCTCTCTAGATCTCCCTCTGTCCCGGACACACTATAAGTGGTGTCGAATATTATTCATTGCAAATTCACACAATCTGTCTTGAGATTATTTTTCTATGACTTCACCGGATAACGAATCACTGATACTCATTGGTTTTCAGAGAAACGGAACGGAAGCAATGAGATAACGTACAGATTTCATCATGACGAACTCAACACGCTTTTATTAGTTTCCATTTAGCCTGCACCTTCATGTTTAGTATTCATGATGAAAATATGTGGATGTAGATTGAGTCATCGTTATTGCTACGAGTTTTAATATCACTTGTTATTCATGATATTATGTTTCGCTTTCGTTTTCGATCAGTACGATTCATTGAAGCTGAGCATTATAGGCCAGTGGATATATATACAATCAATTAACATTAATTCCAAAAGTTTTCAAACTTCAATGGTATGTTAGTGCATTAATGAAAACAAACTATAAAGTTTTGCAGATGTCTATGATGAACGGAACATTGTTTTAATTGCAAAAAACTTTTTCTAGCTTTATTATTGCACTGAAAATTGCAAAAGGTCTGCAAACTAGGCATACCTATAGTAATGGTGTTTCACGACATGCATTAAGTTTGCTACCTTGTAAAAGTTACAGAACCTTGTTTTTTTGTAATTTTTTTAAGTTTTTCATTGTAATTTGTTTAAAAAAATTACAAAAGTTCTGCAAATTGGATAAGTGAACGGAAAAAAGTTTAAAATATTCACGTACATTTGAAACCATTTCTGAAAAACGTATCATTTATTTATCAAACTTTTTTATCGACGCTCCCATTTTCAATACACACAAGCATTGAAATAATTACAAAAGTTTTTTATTGTGGTTGCGAATAAAGAGAATATCGGTCTCGGTGGATATGTAACTTTGCAACCTATTAATCCACCAATTTGATTTTTTTGCATATTTACAACTTTTGAAAAAAATTGCAAAAGTTCTGCAAATTGCGATTAAAATTACGACTAATATTTCACGTGACGCTAGGGATTTGCAACCGTCATTGTTCACCGAAACATTTTTTTTGTATACTAATTTATTTGTTTTTTTATAATTTGGCCATAAATTGCAAACATTGTGCAAATAAGTTTGAGATATATATTAGATCGACATATCTACAGTGGTCCAGTTGAACACTTGATTATCAATCGCGTATATCTGTTATACTTTGGACTGGTTGATTGAAATTGCATCCGAGGATTAATACGGTTACGCAGTTAACCATTAAAAGATTTGAAACTAATTATTGATCTCAGAAGCAATCACTGTTTTCGACTAATCAGCGAAATAAATTTAATCTGATATTTTCGAATGAAACAATCGAAAGAATACAAAATTTTGATAAATTCTGCTAAATGGAAGACATACATTTTTTATCGCATTAAAGATGACATGCAATCATTCTTCATTTAAAATTTTCACTTGACACAACATGACTTTATATCAATCGACGATATTTTAAAATGGATAATCGATGCTCTATGGATGTACATAATTTTCATCGTCAAACAGAAATGTTGCTGAAAAATAAAATTTGTGAAATCGATATTATATCTCAAATTTAATTTTTACAGGTATGTATTTCTTGAATTAAATGAAATTATAATTTATCTTTCCACTCGACTTTCTAACTCCAATTATGGTTTCGCATGAAAAATTCTATTGAATGCGAATGGAGGACTGAAATGTAATTCTTGATTTATAAAAATTGTGAAAATAAAGAGGAAAACATGTTGGTAGGCAATTCTATTTCAGTTGTAGCTCTAGGACTATTTGATGAATGTGCATGGTTTTTGGTTAGTTATATAGATGTCTGTCATAAAAATACAAGTGTTTTTTGAATCTCAATATTTCCTGATGAATCAAGAAAATTATGAAAACGTGTCGAGAGATTCTCGATCCTCTATCAAACGTACTCAAGAGTATTTTTATGCAAATTCCTAATTGTAATATGATGTTTTGAATTCATATCGAAAACGTTAGCTTTCAACATTGAATGATTTCACCTACCGGTGACGAGCTTCCTTTTGGTCTAAGTTAACTTGGTAACACAATGAATGTCATTTATTAGATATATAAAAATATTTATTATTCAGATAACACAGGTGTTGCAAAAATTAATATTTTTTTAATTCCTAAAGTTTTGCATTGTAACAAAGTTTGCAAATTATTAACTGCCACCAATTGGTAAAATGGGTTGTCTGCCCGATTCGCAAAACTTTTGCTTTTTCTGGTAGAGTACAAATACGAAAATATTTTTCTTTTGATTTTACCCTCATTTCCGTGTTGCAGACGAAGTTGCAAATTAATCAAAACATTCTACGTCAGGACATCTCCACTTGCAACCATAATTTGAAACTTTTGTAATAATTCCGATACTTATTTCAATTAAAAAAAAAATTTAAAGAAAAAATATATTTTCCGTTTGACGCAAGAGGTTGCAAATCAAAACTCTTGCCAAGAACATTATTTTAGTTATTTTTTTTTTTTTTTAAATTGGAAAATTTTTTTTCTAAAACAGACATTTCCGTTTTGTTGAGTGGTTGAAATTTATCAAAACTCCGGAAGTTTGCAGAACTTTTGCAAATTTTTCCGCGCTAATAATGTGAAAATTTATTAAATCCTGATTTTCAACATCTTTCGTTCAGAAAAAATGGTTGCAAAATTATACTACATATCATATGAAAGTCCTCTTCATTCTACTGAATTTTTAAACTTTTGGAATTATTACTAAATTTTGGAAAATCATGTCTATCTCTACTGGCCTACAAGCATTTATTTCGAAAGTTAGTTGGATTGGGATCATAAAAGTCGAAGAAAAAATCACTGTATCTTTCCTACGTTTGGAATTCAAATACATTCATCTTCGGGCCTTGAAAGTAGTTCTTTTTATTTTTAACATGTAAAGAACTACTTTGAGTCCTGATGATGAATTTAAAGTCGAAACGTAATGTAACTATGTCTAGCGGTATTTCATTACCCAGAGTTTATCATCAATTTCTCATAAAGATCCTACATAAGAAAATATTTAATTTTTTATAAAATCCAATTTTTCAATCTTGATGGAAGCGTCACCTTCTCTTCACTATAAGACCCAATATTTTCTGAGACTTGATCCAAATGGTTATCGAGAAAATGAACTTTTAATGCTCATGTTACAGACTAAGTTTTAAAATTAGACAACATATCGTTCACTAAATAAACGTAATATTCAGATTTAAGATTTTCCAAAAAAATCTTGACGACTTGAATGAACGAAATCCAAGCCAATGATTCTAAATAAATAAAATTAGAATCATCTTTCAGCCGTCTAATTTCTACCCCAAGATAAGTTATTGTTCGATATAGGAACTCAAGGAAATTGATTCTCCCAGAACTTTTATATAAATTGAAATATTTCGATGAAATTTTGGTGTGTTTTGAACACTTGAAAGAACAAGGTCCCGTTGATAAAAAAGTTGATTTTTCAACCAGTTAGGCATTTGTTAAGTAGTCCTATATTTCGGACCTTGGTTTTCATAAAAAAGGCCAAATTTAAATAACAGTTTAAATTTTTTGCTTTTGGATATTATAAAAGATCACGTTATAAAAGTTTCAAAGTTGTTTATTTTGTTATTATAATTTTTTTAAATACCAAAAAATTCAAAATTAAAAAAACTGTATCCATATGTTTTGCTATTACTGTTTTTGCATCAAACGAAGGCATTTAATAACATTCGAAAAAAAAAACAAACATTTGTTTATAAACAAATTGATTGGTTTATTATTCAATTTGTTATTTGCCATTTTGTTGTCTAATGATTAAAAAAAACTATTTTTTTTTCTTATTGTTTATAATGTTTTTTGAAATTTCATTTTTAAATAATTTGTTAAGAGATAGTTCTTTCTTTGAAAATTATAATTGCATTTCTCAATAGAACAACAAAAAAAATATTAAATTTTTTATTGTTGTAATTTTCAGTAGTATCAGAAAAAAAAATAATGAGATTGGGATTTTGTTTGTAACAAATTGTTAACTCAATAAACAATTTGTTATAAACAAATTCCTTCTCTTTTTTTGAAACAACAAATTTCAAAAACAACCATATGCAACAAAGTGTCATTTTTTAAATATTATTTATAAAAATTGTTAAAAAAAACAGAAATGAATGATTTTCAAAAAAACTGTATATCTTGAGTATGTATTATCAAATATGTGATTAAACACCGCTAGAATACATGATGAAGTTGACATTATTTAAATAAATCCGTGTATTTCATGAACAATTAATGTTAAAGACTGAAACCAACATTTTGTGAATTATTACAAATACTAGCCTAAAAATTCGTCTTGAAGTAGAAAAGGGCTAACTTCATAGTTTGAAAGATATAAGCATTGTAAGAAGTAGATAGCGGATTTTTTATAAACAAATGCATATAAACAGGAAACCATGACTGATAAGACTAGGTTAAGAGATCAACTAATGCCCTAAAATCATCTTGAATGTTGATAACTGTATCTTTAATGGTACAAAAGTTACAGCGCTTTGTTACTTAAAAAAGTGGCCGCTGCAACTTTTATATACCGTAATTTTAGAAAAATCCTAAAAAATGTAAAAAAAAAATTGACATGTTGTTTTTGTAATTCTTAGTAGTTTCAGAAAAAAATATAGTGAGATTTGGAATTTGTTTATAACAAATTGTTAATTTAATAAAAAATTAATTTTTAATAATAAAAATTTATTTTTTGTTATTCTATTAAAAATGCCAATTACGATGAAAAAAAAATTTCTTAAATAATTATTGAAATAATGGAAGTAAAAAAAACGATTATAAACAATAAGAATTTTTTTTAAGGAAAAAAAATCATTATAACTCTAAACAACAAAATGGCAATTTTTTTTTAATGTCAAATTAATCAATAAGTTTATAAACAATTTTTGAAAAAATTTATAAAGTGATATTGTAAAGAATATAAAAAAGGGGACCAAGAAGCAAACACACTCCATTGCATATTCCTGCTTCAGGAAACTCAACACTCTATATACAGTGTCACACATAAAGTTCGCAACATATGGAAGTTTTTTTTATTAATAGATATAATGAAAATTTGACTTCGCAGTGAGTTGTGCTTGAAAAATATAAAAAACACCTCTTTCTTTTAAATTAAATTTTTTTTTTCGAAAATCCTCAAAAAACCTTTGTTTTTTGGAAATTTCGAACAATGCCAAAGAAAAAAGTTGCTCGGTTTCCAATTTTATACCATTGCTCCAAATTTGGACTCTCTACTGTCACTTCGACTTTTTTCAATTTTTTTTAATTTTTCGAATCTCTCTCTACCGATTCGAACGAAACATGATTTAAATTTCATAATTTTGATGAATACTAGACTTCAATGTCATATCTTGCCCAGAAAATACCCACATTGGCCTGTTACCAGAAAAAATAAATAAATGCACCTCCAGAAATTCGTCTTTGTTGTTACAAAGTTCATCTAGTTTTTTCATTTCATTGTGAAACTGATTCGGATTTCCAATGGTTTGACGTTAATTTGTCAGTAATCGAATGAACGAAGTTCTCTTCATTCTTATTACACTCGTATTCCTCTTTACATTGATTTTTATCCAGTTTGACTAATTTTCTGACCAATAATTCAGTTACAAACCCAAAATATCATACTTTTCGGTAAACTAAACAATGACGTACACTTTCATAACTATCCAAAAAACTTTCGTTCTAGCGATTTGTACTAAACATGATATAAAATTCCGTGATTTAAAACAATACAAGACTAATGCAACATCTCGAGAAGAAAATAGTACAATTGATCGAATCGAAATAAAATTTTCCAAACAAATTTTTTGTTTTGGTTGATGTCAAATTATTGCGTTTAATAAATCGAGTTGTTTTGGACTTTTTTCTATGGGGTTATCTGAAACAAAAAGTATATAAGCACAGACCATTTGCAAACAAAGAACATTTAGAGAATACTATTCGGGAGTGTTGTGCTAACATAACTCCCCTATTTATTAAAAATGCCACAAAGTCTGGAATGAAAGGACTCATTTGTATAGAACGGAAAGGACGGCAAACTGAATGATGAATTCGGGTTCTTTATAAGATTATTGAGATAAATCAATGAATGTTACGATGTTTTGTTGTGAATTTGGTTATAGTTATTTTGGTTTAACGTTTTTTACACATCTAATGGTGAAAATAAAGAATATGAGATTTATGAAATTAATTTAAAGAAACGTTGCGAAAAATTATTATTTGCTCGAAAATTACATCTAACCATTTACATCCAACAGTCACACTGTTGGGTGTAAACTACATCAAAATATTTCGAACTCATCTGCAGCTGAAGGGATACAAATCTGTTCAAAAAAGAAATACGAGTGTAATAAGAATGAAGAGAAATTCGTTTACTCATTACTGACATATTAATGTCCATACATTGAAAATCCGAATCAGTTTCACAATTAAATGAAAAAACTAGATGAACTTTGCAACAACAAAGACGAATTTCTGGAGGTGCATTTAATTTTTTTTTCTGGTAACAGGCCAATGTGGGTTTTTTCTGGTCAAGATATAACATTGAAGTCTCGAATTCATCGAAATTATGAAATTTGAATCATGTTTCGTTCGAATCGGTAGAGCGAAAGATTCGAAAAATTAAAAAAATTGGAAAAAAAGTCGAAGTGACAGTAGAGAGTCCAAATTTGGAGCAAAGGTATAAAATTATAAAATGAGCAACTTTTTTCCTTGGCATTTTTCGAATTTTCAAAAAAAAATAATGATTATTTGAGGATTTTCGAAAGAAATTTCAAATTTGACAGGTTTAGAGTAGCACATGACAAAATGAAAGAGACAGTTTTTCAGTCATTTTTCAAGCACAAACTAACTGCGAAGTAAAATTTTCTATATCTATTTATAAAAAAAACTTCCATATGTTGCGAACTTTATGAGGATGCTTCCATTACAAATGGGTCACACTGTATTGGTAGTGATGTATTGCCTGCATTGAGATCCTTCAACCTCAACTTTTATGACATACATCAAAATTATAAAATATGAATCATGTTTCGTTCAAATCGGTAAAGCGAAAGATTCGAAAAATTAAAAAAATTGGAAAAAAGTCGAAGTGACAGTAGAGAGTCCAATGTCCAAATTTGGAGCAAAGGTATAAAATTGGAAACCGAGCAACTTTTTTCTTTGGCATTTTTCGAAATTTAAAAAAAAATGATTTTTTGAGGATTTTCGAAAAAAATGTCAAATTTGACAGGTTTAGAGTAGCACATGACAAAATTAAAGGGACAGTTTTTCAGTCATTTTTCAAGCACAAACTAACTGCGAAGTAAAATTTTCTATATCTATTAATAAAAAAAACTTCCATATGTTGCGAACTTTATGTGTGACACTGTATATATATATATATATATATATTATATATATATATATATATATATAAACAGTGGGGAATAACGGGGATCTTCAGTCAGCACAAGTGTTGAACTATGAAAAACTCTTTAATACGTTGGACCGAGCTTTCGTTTCAATTTTGAAACTTCTTCAGGGTCCTAAAATATGTAAATTACATTATTGGGAAAAAAAAATACTTAAAATGAAGGAAGTACTTACAGTAATCTGAGTGGTTGATTAATGAACATTAACTTTGAAAAAAAACGTAAATTATGTAAATATTTGTCGGAATGGTGTTATATCTTTGACGTTCCGAGTGACATTGAAGGATTTGAAGTGACAACCTATGATTAATCGTCAAAAAAATATAAAATATGTAGTGGGTGTTGTCACTTCAAATCCTTCAATGTCACTCGAAACGTCAAAGATATAAAACCATTCCGACAAATATTTACATAATTTAAGTTTTTTTTTTAAGTTAATGTTCATTAATCAACCACTCAGATTACTGTAAGTACTTCCTTCATTTTAAGTATTTTTTTTTCTCAATAACGTAATTTACATATTTTAGGACCCTGAAGAAGTTTCAAAATTGAAACGAAAGCTCGGTCCAACGTATTAAAGAGTTTTTCATAGTTCAACACTTGTGCTTACTGAAGATCCCCGTTATTCCCCACTGTTCATACCAATTTTCAGTCGTTATTTCTAAATTCATATATATATATATATATATATATATATATATATATATATATATATATACTTCAGCGGATTTTCTTGGGGTTTCTGGTTCGTGGGAATAAGAAAAATTTCAGTGATTCATAATTGAATTTTTAATACGTTTCGGGGCTCCAAAACTTGTTCAGTTACATTTGTTTTTTTCTGAAAGGGAGGTTATGTATGGCATGGTGTACATTATATTTTTGTTTACTCTTTCTTACTAAAACAAATCATGAACGTTCTTCATGTTGATATGCGATTGCTGCTATTTTTTGGGGTATTTACTTTTTTTTTTTTGTGTTTTACTTTTATGGCAATTGGCGGTTATAGTTGATTGAGCACTCATTGCTTCCTCTTTAATTTGACATTATTTGTTCTAGTAGACACATGTTGATTTACACTTATTTTCACTTTATATAATAAATGATGCTTATTGTTCTGTGAACCATATTACTTGGCAGATCGCAGGCAAAACTAACATTCATAGAAGCTAGATGTCTTCATAAGGTTTATGACAGTTGTCACTTTTGGATTTTGTGTGTGTTGCCCTCTCTGTTTGTTATTTGGAATTTGATACATGGGGGTGGTTGTCCTTTAGGCTTTTTAAATTTATTAACATATAACACTGTTGTTTTGGGTTAACATGTGGACAAAAGTCAATACGAAGAGATGGTTCTAATGACTTTTGTCCACATGTTAACCCAAAACAACAGTGTTATATGTTAATAAATTTAAAAAGCCTAAAGGACAACCACCCCCATGTATAAAATTCCAAATAACAAACAGAGAGGGCAACACACACAAAATCCAAAAGTGACAACTGTCATAAACCTTATGAAGACTGTCTATGAATGTTAGTTTTGCGCTGCGATCTGCCAAGTAATATGGTTCACAGAACAATAAGCATCATTTATTTATATAAAGTGAAAATAAGTGTAAATCAACATGTGTGCTACTAGAACAAACAATGTCAAATTAAAGAGGAAGCAATGAGTGCTCAATCAACTATAACCGCCCAATTGGCCACAAAAAGTAAAAAAACCACAAAAAAAAAAAAAGTAAATACCCCCAAAAAAAATAGCAGCAATCGCATATCAACATGAAGAACGTTCATGATTTGTGTTTTAGGTAAGAAAAGTAAACAAAAATATAATGTACACCATGCCATAACCATAACCTCCCTTTTCAGAAAAAACAAATGTAACTGAAGAAGTTTTGGAGCCCCGAAACGAAACTTATTAAAAATTCATTAAAAATTCAATTATGAATCACTGAATTTTTCTTATTCCCACGAACCAGAAACCCCAAGAAAATCCGCTGAAGAATATAAAACGTTTTGGTTCAAGAACCCACACAATCCAAATATATATATATATATATTATGAGGGTGCTTCCATTACAAATGGGTCACACTGTATTGGTAGTAATGTATTGCCTACATTGAGATCCTTCAACCTCAACTTTTATGACATACATTTCAACAAAAATCACTGAGAGAATACCCATCGGCCAGAATCTGTAGCATTGTTATTAATTGTTCACCGAAACACAAACACCACCTAATTTGCAAGTTGATTCGCACCGAACCACGATGAATAACGTCTAAACTTAGCAATAATAATTATAACCTTCAATTTTTAACGATGACACAATCTCAACCGACTCGCACTCCTATTAGTTGTACGTTTCGCGTCCAGTAATGAGTGTACCTGAAGATCTCGCGACTCTGATTCTACTTTTGATCGTATTTTTTCTTCTCCTTAGTTTCCTTGTGTCCTTTCTGGTCGACGCAAGGGGTGGTGCGATGCGCGGGTGCCGGCATTCGGGGGTGAGAGTGATTGTGCCCCCTAGGTGTGCCCCCAGCCCCACGAGGATAACGTGTAGATATGTGCGGCCGCAGAGAACGCCTCATCCACCCCCTCTGATGGAGGGGGAGGCTTTGGCGAGCAGGGTGTTGGAGCTGGGACCGGTTGGAGCCAAGTTTCTAGGGTGAGTTTTGATTTTATTTGAATTATTTTTCTGTATGAGTGGATGTAACTGAATGATGGAACACCTTGTATTTACCCAAAAATCCACTGCTTGAACAGTAGTACAGAGATATTATTGCTTTCACAATATCTATCAGAAGTAGTTATTTTCTGGTGGATATTAAAAATAACTTCATTATTGAAAAGGGAAACATTCTCAATTGAATATTGATAGAAATATTTTTCTGTGAATTGAAAAATCCACGATTAAAATGAAGCTTATTTTTTGTGAATGTCTAACAGAAAACAACTACTTCCCCGGCTAAAGCCACGCTGGAATTGAACTACATCTGATAGATTAAAATAAATTGAAGTTTTGCATTTTCATTCAGATATTTATTTGATTTTCTATTCCAGTCTTAATTAAGAACTCATAAAGATGAATGAGGCAAAGAAGAATGTTTTCCAAAAGAGAGTACTCACCAGAAATCATTCGTAACATTGACGCAGGAGAGACATCGCATTCACTAGGTCTTCAATACATTTTTGTCGACGAAAATCTATTTCACGCTTCCACGATCATCAGGAAGACCGGAAGAAATGGGAAACACATTTTCAAGAAGCAATCTCACTTTGCAAAGATGGAAAAAGTTAGTTTCTTTTGGAGAGACACTTTGAAATTAGTGTTTTCTGACATTAAAACCTGTCATGAGATTGCTTCTTGAAAATGTGTTTCCCATTTCTTCCGGTCTTCCTGATGATCGTGGAAGCGTGAAATAGATTTTCGTCGACAAAAATGTATTGAAGACCTAGTGAATGCGATGTCTCTCCTGGAAAACATTCTTTTTTGCCTCATTCATCTTTATGAGTTCTTAATTAAGACTGGAATAGAAAATCAAATAACTATCTGAATGAAAATGCAAATTTTCAATTTCAGATTTTTCTTTTGAGTTAGGGCCTTTTCAGAATATCTTTCAGATGTAGTTCAATGTGCAGCGTGGCTTTAGCCGGGGAAGTAGTTGTTGTAATCGTGGATTTTTCAATTCACAGAAAAATTTTTCTATCAATATTCAATTGAGAATGTTTCCCTTTTCAACATGAATACCCCACAAGAGATTATCTTGACGATGGAAGATAGTGACAAGAGTTTATCTTTCAGTCGCAGATGATTCCACATCTGATTTTATGAACATCCTGTTTATATTTTCAACAAATCAACTTCATTATTTTCGTAGATTCTTCATTTTTCAGAAAATAATTCTATTCAATATTCAGTTGAAAATGGTTTGGTAAATATAAAGTCACACCACACATGCACTCTGAATATGGGGAAAATACGTGTTTTTGCCTCCTGAACACGAATTCGGAAAAATGCGGCGGTCTCATACCGTTCCCGAGTTACAGCACTTAAAAAAAAAACTAACCTCATTTTCAAGCACCGTTTTCTCGCACAAAAATCACTCAAAATGCTCCCTCCTTTTTACCAGCATAAACAATACACCCTAAATCACTCATTTTCGGCACTCATTTTCAATTTCATTTCCTTATCTGATAACACAATGAAGTCATTGTGTTATTGTTGGTCATTAAATCACGTCTCCCATGGAAAGCAAGGAGAACTTAAGACATCTGTCAATTCAGTTTCATCAAAACTTGTCAAAGTTTAAAGGTATGATGAGCAGTGAAATTGACGAACTACCTCCTCCAGACATAATTGCAGCCGCAAATTAGGCATGCATAAACTTGATTCCGGAAGTATCGAAAGAGAAATATGGAAAAGCTTACAAATCCTTCACATATTGGCAAAAGGGAAAGGTCACCGCGTCAACTTCAGAAAATGTATTACTTGCATACTTTGATCAATTGAAGTTCAAGTTTCTGTTGTAAATTAATTTCGCTATTTTATGTTAAAGCCGTAGAAAAAGTATAGTGTATAACTCACACGGAATGTTCATTTCTCACTCGTATGATTTGCAGCACTCGCCTACGGCTCATGCTGCAAACATCATACTCGTGAGAAATGAGTATCATTCCGTGCTTGTTAAACAATATACTATTCCCCATATTCAGAATGCATGTGTGGTGTAGCTTTATATTTACCAATGGTTTCCTTTTCAAGTTTATCATTCAGTCGCAGACGATTTCATGAACACCCATAAAAATATTGTTTAAAAAAGTCTACCCTATATTGATAATAAAAAATCATTTTTGTATTTCTTGAAACCTCAGGATTTCTTGAGGCTTCAAAAATAATGAGAAAAATCTACGTTTGGAAACTCTGGCGGATACTTCTCATACACAACCATATTTCGTTCATTATGCAGATATTTGACTATTCAAAATGGAAACATTCTCAATTAAATATTGAATAGAATTTTTTTTCTGAAAATTGAAAAATAGTCGATAAAATTTAAGTTTTTTTTGTTAATATCTAACAGAAAAGAACTACTTCTCTGACTGAAGCCACGATGGACATTGCACTACATCTATCTGCATCTTACTAGCTATTATTCCATATTATGTATACCGGGTGACACAAGATATCGGGCCATAACTTCTGCATTCGTAATCGGATTTTTCTGAAATTTGGTACAGTGATATAAGCAACCATTTCGGATTTGATCACATTATAATCCAATATGGCGGACTTTCGGATTTTCTGGAAATGCCAGTAACTTTGTTTTTTCAGATGGAACACCCTGTATATTTTTACATATTCATGTTCAACAGGTCAAAACAAGTCCAAACCTTATGTCAAATGTATTTTTTTTAAAACAATTGAAATTAACATTGTTTTTTTATTTTACCTCGTGGATAAATGAGATTTGGTGAAGCCATTCACAATAAGTCGCAAATAACAGAAAAACTTGATTTTTTCTTGAAAATTATTTTTTGTGTCAGTGACTATTCAGTCACATCACATTTTGATCAAAAATTATTTTTTTTCAAATGGAACCCCTATGGGCCACCTACCTGTCTCTCTAGAACATACATCAAGGAAAAGAATGACATATTATTTTTGTTTTTCGGTGCAGTAGCAAATTGTGTAAATTCAAAAATCCACAACTAGTTCATGAGTTTCCTTGCAGTTACAATAATTTTTCAACTTAGTAAGCTGTGGAAAACAACATTTCTGAATCTTGTCAACTAATTGTGTAAGTTATACTTATAAGCACGATAATGGTGTTTTTTTTTAAATTCTTCTAGCGTTTTCTCGACTGACATTGCATTGGTATTCCAATTCCCGCATCGAAGCGGTTGGATCAAAATCAACATAAGCAAAACATTCACTTCTGCCTCCTCACTTACGATATCATCTCCATTGTTGGGTTCTTTGCGGGTGTCTTCTGTGTGGGTATCGTTCAGAGTATAACTGACAAGCGGCGACACTGTTTTTAAGACATTCTCCGTAAATAAATAACATATCAACCTGTTCACTTCTCGTGAACCTATACTTTTGATTTTACATTTCTACTAAACTAATTTTCAGAAGTCAACTAATTTTCGAGAGTTGAGATGAAAGATGACAGCGAAACACAATTAGCTGACAAGATTCAGAAATGCTGTTTTCCACAGCTTACTAAGTTGAAAAATTATTCGAACTGCAAGGAAACTCATGAACTAGTTGTAGATTTTTAAATGTATACAATTTGTAACTGCACCGAAATACAAAAATGATATGTAATTTTTTTCCTTAATGAATGTTCTAGAGAGACAGGTAGCTGGCCCATAGGGGTTTCATTTGAAAAAAATGAATGTTTGATCCAAATGTGATGTGACTTAATTGATTCATCAATAAAAGACACAAAAAATTATTTTTCAGAAAAAATTATGTTTCTCTGGTATGTGCGACTCATTGTGAATAGCCTTGACCAAATCTCATTTATCCACGAGGTAAAATAAAAAAACAATTTTAATTTCAATTGTTTCAAGAACATGACATTTGACATAAGGTTTGGATTTGTTTTGACCTGTTGAACTTGAATATGTAAAAATATACAGGGTGTTCTATTTGAAAAAACAAAGTTGCTGGCATTTGCAGAAAAACTGGAAGGTTGCCATATTGGATTGTAATGTGATCAAATCCGAAATGGTTGCTTATATAACTGTACCGAATTTCAGAAAAATCTGTTCACGAATGCAGAAGTTACAGGGGTGGCCCGATATACTGTGTAACCCGGTATAGATATAAGTTGAAGTGATCACTGTTAAAAAATTCTATGGTAATTTCACAAAAAAAAGTTTTAACAATATAGTAATAATAAAATTCAGTTTTGTAAACTTATTCCAACTCCATTTAGTAAAATTACAAAACATTTGTTGAAATTTACTAAAAATCTATCGGGAATTTGTCTGTGAAATCACAATACAAATGTTGTAATTTTATTAAACAAATTTGATTCAAAATATTTTGTAATTTCAGCATCCTGCATTGTAAATTCACTACACAATTTAATTCACCTTGAAAAGGGAAACATTCTCAATTGAATATTGGTTTACAAAAATTACAACATATTTGTTGCATTTTTACTAAACATCTACCAGAAAGTTGTTTAGTAATATTACAATACAGGTATTGTAATTTTGTTAAAAAAATATGATTAGAAATGTTTTGTGATGTTATTATATTGCATCGTAAAGTTACTATACAATTTAGTTCTCATTAAAAATTGATAAGTAAAGTGAACAAACTACAGATTCGGGTACCATGAATAATTACTCATATCAAATAGAAGATTAATTATTATTGAATTACTTACCAACAATTCCTGTTCTTTTGACTTTCAACAAATGGCCTTTTATTATGACCAATAACTGCTTCCAGTTACTTTAACAATAGTCTCACAAGTATTATTAACTTCTCCCTATTCAAGAAGGTGATTTTTTATCAAGACCATTTTAAACAATGAGAAATATAAAAAAAATATTATTTAAAAGTTGTTTGCTTTTTGTGGACTGTAAATAACCATGCGCTTCATTAATTCAAGTAACACTAAACAGTAATTTTTAGAAACGAAATCGCAACGTTACTAGTCGGTGTCAACGCCGATTGTCCCAAAAAGCCAGAAAAACAAAAGACACAGTTCCAACACGCAGAGGCTAGCAAATCTGAGTAGAGAATCAAATCACAAACAATGTTGGTAAATTTTAAAAACTTTTGACTAAAAACCGACCAACAGTTCGATAAAATTCTGTAATTTTCAAGAGAGAGTTGGGAAAATACTAAAAATATTTGTAAATTTTCAATTACATCAGAGTAATTACAGTTCCAATATAGTTTTGTAACTTTACAAAAAAATTGTGGTAAATCAAATCACAATGTTTGTAAATTTTCAAAATTTTTGACTGGAAACGACCAACAGTTCGGTAAAATCACAAAACGCGTGAGATTTTTTTTAAATTGAAATTACATACATCATGCAATTTTTAAGACAAAGTCGTAAAAATACAAAAAATATTTGTAAATTTTTATTGACTTTAGAGTAATTTCAATTTCAATATACTTTTGTAACTTCACAAAAAAAATTAATAAATTAAGTCACAAACAATGTTTGTAAATTTTAAAAACTTTTGAATAGAAACATGACCAACAGTTCGGTAACATTACAATACTTGTAGGTTACTACAAGAAGATTGTAAAATTATGACTAATCTTAGTAGGTTTCCTCACATGTCTTGGTATATTACTCGAATTGTATTATATTTTGTATTAGCAATCACTGATTTGTAATTTTAATCATATGTTATATTGTAAAACAATTGTAATTAAAAAAAAAATTGTAAGGGGTTTTCAAATCTTGATGAAAATAAACATTTAAATGAAAAAACTGATATCATCCTAAAATCCAATCTCGATTTTTACACATAATACTGTCTCCGGAATTCAGAGACAAATAAACATTTTTGGAAGTTTGGAGTATGGAATATGGAAAAATTAAAACAAATAAATTGTTTTACTGTAAATGAAACAATTTATTGAACACCTCTGATTTAACAAACACAAATATAATGTCGTAATAATGCAAGCAATTGTACATTCAACATCACTTTCGCAATGGGAAATAAAAATTATTATATAATAATATTGTAATTTTCTATTCATTCATTTACATAGTTCATGTTTCTTATGTTGTTGATTTGCTGATTGCTAATAGAACCAATTTAATGGGGTTGAGTAATAAATAGTTCAAAATTTGGTTTATTTGACGATTGTGCAATACCAAACAAAGGCATATTTTTATTTTACTAGGAATTATTGTACTAAAAAGTACAAGTGGAGGAACTCTTATGAGTATTGAATAAAAATTCAAAAGCTAAAAAAAACTATTGAAATTCATCGAGTGATTGTGTTTATCATGTTATCAGAAACTTTTGTGAAGGCAGAGATTTCAAATATCGAGTAAATACATGGAGTCATAATCTCCATGATCTCATCATCATCATAACATGAGTTAAATGTTAAATATTTCATTTCGAAAGGTAACCTGCTTTTTTTTATAAGTTACTGCAAGTGTTGATTAAAATATATTTCTCGTGAAGGAATAATGTTTCTAGACATGTTTTTTTAGGTCACTGACTAATGTTAAATATTTACTCCTATAAAGTTAGAAAAGCCACTTGCTCAAAAATCGATAAAACCTAGCCCAATATTTGTCGAATAATTGTCGTAAATTTGTTGTGAATAAAAAAAATTAGTCGCGCTTTTAGTTTTTTTATAGGGGGTGGCTGTGCTACTTGATATAAAGTTAGCACTGCCACTACAGTAAATTTACGAGCAAGTCGGATTTCATAAATATTGTTATTAAAATTTGTCGTATAATTGTCAAAATCATTGAACATAACAAAAATACACTAAAACATTTTAAAGAAAATATACTCCTTTTTATGGATAATTAGGAGGTGTCCGTGAAAATTTTGAGTACTTGATGGCGGCCCCAAAATGGCGGACGAGTTTTGTGATTATGGTCCGATTCTATTCAAAATTGAAGAATAATAGTTAAAAAAATTAAATAATAATAATCATAGTTTGAAAAACTAAAAAACACGCTTTAATAGAAAACAAAACTAAAAAGTTGAAAATAAATGTTTAAAAACTAAGGAACACGCTTTAATAGAAAACTAAACCAAAAAGTAGAAAATAATTTTAAATGAGTTTGAAATAAGAATACAGTGATTAACAACAAATTCATTTCATCGTAAAAAAGCGTGGGCTGCTTTTTAAGATATTTTCATAATGATTCTACTTTTACCAATATGTGTCCATGAAATATTAACAACAATTGACATTAAGCACCCCACGCTTTTAAACGATGGAATGAATTTGTTGTTTATCACTGTATTCTTATTTCAAACTCATTTAAAATTATTTTCTACTTTTTAGTTTAGTTTTCTATTAAAGCGTGTTCCTTAGTTTTTGAACTATTATTTATTTGAAATACACCCTGTATCTCGGTTGACGTTTGTTTTATTCCAGCCTAAAACTCACCCAATAATTGTAGAATCACCAAAACATAATTGTCGTGTAGTGTCCTGAAGCAGAAGAAAGGCGCACAATTTTTTTCTAACTCTTGATATCAAGTAAGCACTGCCACTGCAATAAATTGACCAACTTGAGTCGAATATCAAATATATTTTTATGAAAATTTGTCAAATAATGATCGAAATACATTCAACATTAAAAAATACACTAAAATATATTTTATAGAACTTATAAGCATTTTTATGATATTTCAGCAACAATGCTCACTGTGTATCAATTGAACATTTCTTCATATAGCCGAAAACTCACGTAACAATTGTCGATTGATCAAAACATAATTGTTGTGCCAATTTTGAATATTTTGAGCTAAAAAACAAATGTTGGGAACGATGAATTAACTGAAAATTCAATTTTTTCAAAATATGCGCCGTTCTTCTATTTCAGGAAATTGACGTCAACTCAAAAACAAGAGTAATCATTCACTTTGTCAAGATTATCAATGAATATTCGTATTCTGGATTTGCACAACTGATTCTCTGCAGTTTTTTGGGTTATATTTTTAAAAATAATTCCTATTTTTATCATGTATGAATAACCTACGATATTGCAGGATAAAACATATTTCTTTGGGTAGGCTCGTTTAGCTCTCTAAAATTCTCCTTGAGAAAAAGAAAATCTTAATTATTATTTCTAATGTGTGTTGTAGCGTCAAACTCTTGAACTTTAAGATAAATTTCAAATGATTGTTTAAACAGTTCATATTTGGGAAGGCTGTGACATATAATGAGAGAGACAGACATTCCATGTTTATTTTTGAGTCCATCAAGCTGATATCCTGTAAAACTTATTTAAAAAGTATTATCAAAAATATTTTTTCGACAAAAACAACTGTTCCTCCTTTAATCCTAAAGTGTTATTCGAAATAATTCTGAGCTACCAGAAAAATATATTTCGTTGTCATCTTGAAAATATCAAATGAAATCTAATGGAATATATAATTCATTTAAAAAAATGTAAAAAATATGTACAACAGTAATCTGGGTGAATAGGTATTCCTCGATTTCTTCAAACTTTTGTTTCAACCGGAACCATTGGAATGCGTTACATAAACAAAACAATACAATGCTGTGAAACAACCGACCTTGTGCATAAAGTTAATGTGTAACATCCGCCTCTTTTCATTAAAAATTAATCGAATGAATTTTTAGAAAAAACAAACAAAGAAGGCGACAGTATTATCCAGTTTGCTGCGATAAGAAAATATAAATAGAAAAAAGGACAAAAAACAAAACAAAAATGGGAATATAATATGTTTTGTATACAGGGTTCAACTCTCGGACCTGTTTTATTCCACGTATACATAAATTCAATTGCAAATCTGAATTAACATGGTCAACTACTATTTTCAGATAGCATAACATGAATAATTTTTGGACAAAATGGCAATTAAATTATTGGAAATGTTGAGGCTAACTCAAAAATATGAGTGTACGAATTTAGCCTAAATATATAGAAAAACTTCTTTATGTTTCAACACCATTAAGGAGTCCTGAAGTTTTGATGTATATAATATTCAGAGGCAACCCAATTCTTGGGATTGTATATTGATGAATAACTTTCTTAGATACCTAAAAAATAAATTATCTCTTGTAATTCGTGTTCAGTTGAATATGAATTTGAGATTATACAGTATATGTGTATTTTTAAATACCTCATTTGGAATCTATGTCTGTTTATATATTCTTGACGATCTACTGGAAAATAACTCTTTGAATGATTGGCGACATTTTAATACCTGTAGCACCTTCACCAGGTAATTTAGAATTCTTATCGCCAATAAAGAAGTATTTAAAAAAATGTTTTACATAATGGAGATTCAATGCACAATTTCATAACTTGAGAATAATGTATAAAAAAAAGGTTCAGAACAGATTTGAAGAAACATTTGATGTATTGATTTTTCGAGCATTTCATATTTGACTATTATTAAACACTGAATTAATAAAAATAACTTTCTTTTCAGCCGGTCATAATCGAAGTACCACATTTTGCCGCACTTCGCGGAAAAGAACGAGAAATCGTCATTCTCAGGTCGGATAATGGAGAATCATGGAAAGAACATACGGTAGAAGCATCAGAAGAAATACTCAACGAAGTATTACATGACAGTTTTGAAGCAGAAGGTGAGTTCAACGATACATTGATCTGAATATGAATATATAATATATATATATATATATATATAAATATATTTTCTTCAATTTCTTGGAATATATATATATATATATATATATATATATATATATATATATATATATATATATATATATATATACTAGCTGACCCGACAGACGTTGTCCTGTCCAATGTCCGCGTATAATTTCTTTTTTTCTATGTTTTCCTTTATGTTGTTCCATCTAGATTATGCTTTTGACTCCTTCCGCTTCCTGTTGTCTCGTTATCTCGTTTTCTCGTTATCCGTTTTCCCGTTATCCCGTTATTCCCGTTATCCCGTTATTCCTTATCCCGTTTTCCGTTATCCCTTTTTGTTATCCCGTTTTCGTTTATCCCCTTATCCTGTCATCCCGTTATTCCGTTTCCCCGTTTTTTCGTTATCCCGTTATTCCCGTTATCCAGTTTTCCTGTTTTCCTATTTTTCTATTCTAATAGGGGTTGATAAGGGTGAAAATTAAGAGTAATAAAAATAAAAATCTTGCCAAAAAAATAGGGGTTGATCGTAGAAGGGTGAAAATTTAGGGTTGTATGTATTTTTGAAAACTGTATCATAAAAAAATAAAAACAGAAATTTTTCCAAAAATAAAAAAAAAATGTTAAGGGTGAACAACCCTTATCACTTAGGTGTATGAAAAATAGAAAATAGATTCAGACCTACTGAATATGCATATGAAATTTGGTAAAAATCAGTAGAGCCGTTTCGGAGGAGTAAGGTAACTAACATTGTGAAACGAGAATTTTATATATATATATATATATATATATATATACACATATATATATATATATATATATATATATATATATATACAGGGTGTAACTGAATAAGTGTAAAACATTTAAGGAGGTGATTCCTCATCGAAAAAAAGATAGGATCTTTCATATAAAGAAACTTCATTGGAGCATCCCTTGTTAAGATACAGCCCCTTAAAGGGGTACATAAAATTTGTATAACAATTTTTTCACAAGCACTGAAAAGTTACAATATTGAAATTAACCTGACGTTTTGTACTACCAAAGACACTTAGCCAGTAATTTATTTGGTTTACCCCATGGTTGTAAGGGTGAAAACGCAACCCTAAAATTTATTTCAATGTAACTTTTGTCTTATTATTTGTTTACCATTTAAAATTTATTTCCGATAGCCTGTTTCATTCTAAAAAAAAATGTCTCTTGGGTTTTGCCCAAAATAAACCAGTAAGCAGCAAAACATTATTTTACGAACAACTACAGAGATACATCGTCATAAATGCGAACTGGATTTATTGTTATTTTGTAGTTAGTACCTGCATTAAACGATTAAAGGGTAATAAACAAAACTAAGTTATTAATAACAAAACACACAACAAGTAGAAATCATAGTGAATGTTCAATATGTCTACCTTCAAACATTACGCATGCGTCTAGACGTCGGCGCATTGAGCCACGTATTCGCTCAAATATTCCTGGAGTCTCTCTGATTACCCTGCACGCATCGATGATGCGGTTTCTTAAGTCCTCTACATCGCGAACAGGGTACGATATACCAAATGCTGTGAATGGCCCAAATGAAATCGAGAGGATTGAGATCCGGGGATCGAGCGGGCCATTTATGTGGTCCTCCTCGACCTATCCACTGATTTGCATATGTTTCAGTTAAATGCTGACGTGCTCTTGACTAAAATGGGCGGGAGCCCCATCATGCATAAAAACAATATCCCTTCTGACGCCTAAAGTAACTTCCTCCAGGAGTACTGGATGCACTTCTCTTAAAAATTGAACGTATGCCTCACCATTTAATCGAGGAGGTAGAAAATGAGGCCCAATTAAAACATCCCCAATAACTCCGAGCCACACGTTAAGAGAAAACTGTTCTTGATGGCTAGTTTCGACAATAGCGTGAGGGTTTTCATCAGCCCATATGTGGTAATTATGAAAATTAATAATCTTGTCCAGAAAAACTACATTCGTCTGTGAATTCTATCGTCTTCAGAAAGTCACAATTTCTTCTAATCATTTCCAGCATCCAATTGCAAAATTCAAGACGGTTCGGAAAGTCTCGCGGTAACAGTGCCTGTACTCGTTGCAGATGGTAAGGGTATAAGAGTTGTTCCTTTAAAATTCGAAATACCGTCATATGATCAACATTTAGCTGGAAAGCAATCTTTCTAGTACTGGTAGTAGGTTGTTCTTCAATCAAATTAAGTACTGCTTCCTCAAGCTGTGGTGTACGTATTTCTCGATGGCGACCACAATCCTGCGTTCTTTTGTCGAATGAACCATATTCTCGTAATCGTTGATGAAGTCGAGCAAATATTCTATGTGAAGGATGCTGCCGTTGAGGATACATTTCAGCATATCTTCTAGAAGCTTCTAACCCATTCCTGCGACAGACCGTAAACGTAATGCATATCAGCCATTTCCTCATTTTGTGTATGCCATTTTATTAACAAGTGAATTATTAAAGTAACAAATTAAGAACAGAACAACAACACACAATTAGTATTAATTCAATTTCGAAAATTCCCAAACTGACAGCGTCATACCAATTTAATTGTCACTATCGCTAATAGCGACCTACTAGATAGATTAGTTTCGTATTTTCGCATTTATGACGATGTATCTCTGTAGTTGTTCGTAAAATAATGTTTTGCTGCTTACTGGTTTATTTTGGGCAAAAAACCAAGAGACATTTTTTGTTTAGAATGAAACAGGCTATCGGAAATAAATTTTTTAATGGTAAACAAATAATAAGACAAAAAGTTACATTGGAAATAAATTTTAGGGGTTGCGTTTTTCACCCCTTACAACCATGGGGTAAAACCAAATAAATTACTGGCTAAGTGTCTTTTTGGTAGTACAAAACGTCAGGTTAATTTCAATATTGTAACTTTTCAGTGCTTGTGAAAAAAATTGTTATACAAATTTTATGTACCCCCTTTAAGGGGCTGTATCTTAACAAGGGATGCTCCAATGAAGTTTCTTTATATGAAAGATCCTATCTTTTTTTCGATGAGGAATCACCTCCTTAAATGTTTTACACTTATTCAGTTACACCCTGTATATATATATTTTCTTCAATTTCTCGGAATAAAGGTCTGATTCGGTCAATTCATATAATTTCTTTTAAGGACGTTTCGACATGGTATTTGTCATCATCAGGTTAAAACACTAAAATTAAAAATATGGAGTTTGAGACATATTAAACTTAGCACAATATTAAAATGTATACACTAAAATAATTATTTAAAAACATTTGGTTCGAAATATAAACTTAAAATAAAATATTGAATATATATATATATATATATATATATATATATTATATATATGAGTATTTACATTATTTTATTTGAATTTCTGCGTTCGCATCATACAACGTTATTGTAGGTTTGTAACTTTGAAGTTATCGGGAATGGTTTGTTTATCTTTTCTGAATTTTTACCTTTTTCATGAGTACACCGAATTGTTTATATTGAGTTCTAGTATATGAACCGGACTGTATTTTTTTGGCAGCATGTAAAGATCAGTTTTCATTATTATTACTATAAACAAAGTTGAACGCAGAAATTCAAATGAAATAATGTGAATACTCATATATATTACAGATATTTTTATATTGTATTGAATAACGTGTTATATTTGGAACCATATGTTTTTAAATAATTATTTAAGTGCATACATTTTAATATTGTGTTAAGTTAAATATGTCTCAAACTCCATATTTTCAATTTTAGTGTTTTAACCTGATGATGACAAATACTATGTCGAAACTTCGTCAAATGAAATTATATGAATTGAGTGAATCAGACCTTTATTCCGAAAAATTAAATATATATATATATATATATATATATATATATATATATATATATATATATATATATATATATATATATGTGGTAAAGAAACCAAAGAAAAAATATATATATATATATAAGACGTTCCGCCAAATTCACATTTGCCATCTTCAGGTGATGTCTAGAAAATTCGATTCTGTTACTTTTTACTGATTTCATCCTTCATTTCCAGATCTCAACCAACTAGAGGACGTATCATCGGGTCGAATAACCAGAATCCTAACCCAAGACTTTCCCCAATACTTCGCGGTGGTCTCAAGGGTACGCCAAGAAGTGCACGCCATCGGCCCAGAGGGGGGTATGGTGTCCAGCACAGTGGTACCCCAAGTCCAAGCGGTCTTCCCAGAGGGTGCCCTTACCAAGAAAATCAAAGTGGGACTCCAGGTAAATTTGTTCAAGCCTCGTAAGGGTGTGTCATTCGATAAACTCAGGAAAATCACAGTGAACCACATACCGAAAAAGAAACGCTGGTCGTTGATTTGGTGAAATTTCAAGTACCTCTAATGTTGTGAGAGAGCCGATGAGTTTTTTGAGTCATCTCATTCAGTTAAGTAATCTGTAATTATTTTCCTTTTTCCGATATGTGGATTACCAAACGGTGTTATGAATTATCGATTAAAAGCAGTATCAATTTTGTTTGTGTCTCATATTATAATATAATAATATTTATGGTTATTGAATCACTTTGGATTGAGATCATTTTGATCGAACACCCCCTTTGGTAATTAGTCCAGTCAACGAAAGCTCAAAAAGGGGAGTAGCGTTCATGGAGGGGACCAGACTTTTTGACTTCAGGCATAGGTTCGAAGTTATTGGGAGGCAAACAAACTGAAAGCCCCCCGACCCTAGGAGCTGAGCCACGCACAGAAGAGCTCCAGAAAGACCTTAAATTTTGACATTTTTTGTTTTTTCACTTATAACTCGAAAACTATCTGTCCTACAGAAAAAGTTCCTATGTTCAACCGTTCTCGAGTTATCCTCTTCTGAAAATCGCCTCTTTCCGGAAAATGCTGTAACGGATAACATATTTCGTCAAACTGTGCTCTTAACACCTCTAACCTTCAACAACAAGAGCCTTCTTCGAGCTGTTGATGCAAAAACAGGAGAAGAATAATATTAATACTCCTCCAAGCAGGGGATGATTTAGATGTGAAAATTATATCTACAGCCATTGAAAAGTACGTTTCCTCTTCAGTTGCTGCAATAGGCGAAGATGTAGACTTGGCAGTCCTGTTGATGGCTTGACATATTCCTCGTGAAATCTGCTAGAGAAAAAGTCTGCACAGCAACATATTCTTCTCAAGAGCTGCAGCAGCTGGGGCCGGAGCATATTCTGTTTCTACATTCTTTCACAGGCTGTCATATCACCTTTGCAGCCTTCAGGAGGAGCAAGTCAAGTTTGCCAAGTTATACAAAAAGGACAGATCCATAAAAGAAGCAGCTGAGGTGTTTATTAGCCCTTCATTGACATCCATCTGAGGTCGAAAGAGCTGAAAATGATTGCATCCTCAAATGGTGTGGTGCTCCATCCAAGAAATCATCCTTGGATGAGTATAGGTACTCCATAAAATCAGTTGCCTCGATCAAGCCTGACATTTAAACCCTCCTACCACCTGGGAAGTGTACTGCCAGATCCAGTAGTAGATGGAAACGGTACTGCCCTCAGATTTGTGGGGTGTAGGAATAACTGATTGGGAGGAGAAAATGGGGAGCTGGTACCCCAAGTGTTAGACAGAAATGCTGCCCCCGATGAAATTCTCAAAACTATATTTTGTCAATCGTAAACTTCCAGGACCCTATTTTACATATTTTGAACGTTACAGCAGCTGAACGCCAAGTTTTAGACGACTGACAATCGGACAATGTCGCTTTATTTTATTGTCAACTTTTGTTTTTTACTACCCTCAGTCGTGACCTTTCAATCCCTCCTACCATCACCTTGCCCCAGAAAAAAAGTGTGGCGGGTATGTCAGTAGCATCGTCGACATCGATACCACAAGTTCCCGTGTTGAGTGTGCGTAACCTTATGATACGTTTGAAAAGTGACACGAGCTCTTGGTCTACAAAAGTAGTTCAGAATGCATGTAGAGTTGAATACATGTACATACAGGGTGTTGAATAATTACGTTGACAAACTTCGGGAGGTGGTTCTTTGGAAAATTTTAGGACGAAAAGTTCATATAACCACATGTCCCAAACGGCTTAGTTTTCAAGGTACAGGGTGAACAAAATATATTTTTTTCAAGAGTATTTTGATGACCCTGTACCTCGAAAACCAAGCCGTTTGGGACTTTTAACTTTTCGTCCTGAAATCTTTCGAAGAATAACCCCTCGAAGTTTGTGAGAATGTTTGCTTCTCAAATTTCTTTATGTTATGCGATACTGGAAAATGTTTGCATTCATATTTTCATTATAGCTTCCGAACCTTACAAGTAAAGGAAAACAAAAAGATGTTAAATGAAACAACATTGAATATTCCTTTCTCATAATCTATCAGTGACGGAGGAAAAAAAATCTGACGGGTTGAACAGGGCTTGATTCTGAAAAAGGAGGACCCTGTGAATTATTCGAGAAATGAATCATTTTGTATCGTGCTACTGTTGAATACTCCAAAAACTCTTGACAAACATGTATTTTGATCACCTTGTACCTCGAAAACTAAGCCGTTTGGGACATATGTTTATACGAAATTTTCGTCCAGAAATCTTCCAAAGAATCACCTCCCGAAGTTTGTCAACGTACCTAAATAACACCCTGTATATACAGTGACTTTCAGAAACTTTGCATCATAGGGAAACATTTTTTATTATCAGTTCAGAAAATTTTATTTGTGACAAAAATTGGTGCATTACGGAAAACTTGCATATGAGCACAAAAAATTACCCTTATTTTCGACATTACCAGAAAAGTTTATCGAAAAAAGTTGTTTAGAATTTGAAAAAAACAAAACAACCTTTTTTGGGAGAATTTATTTTAGATAACTTTTCCTATCAGATTTAGAATCAGCATCCCCAAAAACCCTTCAATTCATACTTTCAAAATCTCAGGAGCGAATTTTAGCAGAAAAAAATATTTTTAGTCTTTTTTTTATAAGTTCCTTATTTGTAACTGTGCTAACAAAATAACGAATGTTAAATGTTAAGTGTTAAATTTATTTTCCACAGATTTGTTCTCCCCTGTACACCGTTCGTAAATTTGAAATGTTGACAATTCAAATGAAAGTTTTTTGCAATGCACCAACTTTTATCAGGAATTAAATTTTCAGACAAATGGATAATAATTTTTTTTTCCATATGGTGCAAACTTTTTGAAACTCACTGTATATAAACAACGTTTTCCGCAAATAGGCGATTTTCAGAAGTGAGAACGGATGAACATGGAAACTTTTTGTGAAAAATGTAGTAAATTTCAGCTTTCAAAAAGGTTAAGATATTTTCTTCTGTAACCAATATATTCCGAGTTATAAGCGAAGAAAAACCAAGGAAGGTCAAAATTCAAACCCATCGCTGAAGTCAAAAATTCCGCCCCCTCCATGCACTCTTTAATCACTCGTTGACTGGATTGAATCTACGTTTCTGATGAAGTAAAAAAATGTGAAAGAATTGACTTGAGAAAATTACAGGCTCTTCGACATAACAGGCCAAAGTGTACATAAAAATTGTTAGTTTTTGAAAAACAGATTTTGGAAATATTTGAAAAATTTTATATTTATGTGAACTGACGAAGTACAACGGTATTTTTTGATCTAGTCATATTTACTCTAGTCGGCTTTAAGTGGTTCATCATGCTCATAATTTTACTCATATCCATGGCCTAATATGTTTATCAAACATTTTTTGATAACCTGATAGTTTTTATTGTAGATTATTTTATATTATTAGCCCAACATTGCTGAAAGTTACCATAGTTCATAAGGTTGGAAAAAAAGGTTGAACAAAAATCTTAAATAAAATAGATTGTTGCACTGAAGCCTTATGAAAAAAAGGAACAAACAGTAAAACCAAAAAAATACAAAAGTTTGCTCTGAAAAATCTTGATTATTTTTTTGAGAGGGTAACTATGGTTTTGTTACCTACCTTTGTAAGTAAAATAGTACAAATATTTTTGTAGTCAGGTGTTGATTGTAAACGAAATGTTAGTAACCAATCACAGTAGTAAATCACGTTTGTGAAAAAAAAAATTAATTGGGTTCGCGTAGGTTGAGAGTTATTGACAATAACGTATAAAAAAACTCACTTCACAAGCTCACTGATATATGTGTTCAAATTTTATGTGCTTTCTACTTGATTTTTTCGAATTGATTAGTGGTTTTGCAAAAAACAATACGAATTTAAATTGATGTCTTGTATACCCATCTGAAGCCACAACAAGTTACAAAATATACATAATTTTTATAGCCAATAATCCACACAAAAATCGACATTATTTACTGCTTCCACCCATCAACGTATTATTTTTTCGTTTGATAAGAAATGAAGTGTTGACACTTGTACTCTCAGTAACATAGGTTGTCAAAATATAAAAATAAAAAACAGATGAGATAAACGAAATCAAAGAAATTGACACCACTAGTAGAAAGTGTTCCCAAACAATGTTTGGGTGATCGTTGTACACTTCAGATATCCACCACATTCTTAAAATATATTTTCTGAGCCTTAAAAAAAATATAATTTAGCTTTAATTCATAAAGCTTTTGAAAAGCGCCACTACATATTGGTGTGACATACTCCTCCTAGCACCCAATCCTGGTGTACCAAATATTTCAATATTCTCACCAAACCGGTGTTTTAATGGAACCACTAGACATCTTGATCGATTTAGAATATAAACAACTATCCTTATTGTTTCTGGCCAGAATCTTTCATTCAGACCATTCAACTCTCCTGTTCAGGTGTCTGTTCTGATGAAAACCATGTGTTGCTAGTTCATCTACATACTCTCTACCATTGTCGGATCTAAGGGCTCTAAATATGCCTTTTCTATAATTTTTATAGTTTGTTTCACTTTTTGCGAGACCTCATTCTAATAGCTCAGAATATTTTTTGACATTTCTAGAAACCAATGGAAACTTTCAATTCAAATCATTCATGTACGTTTTGGACAATCAAAACATTATCATAGTGGGAATATTCTATCTAGAAAATGGCCGCGGGAATAATTTGAGGTATTTTGTTTTTATTGTCAGACAACGTATATTTTTAATTTGACGTCTGTCATCAATTCGCATGAAAGTGAGAAATGAATCAAAACCGGTTTAGGACATTGTATCATTGTGCGAGGAAATGTGTTTATCATCGTAACATCAAAAAATAATCTATAGAATACCACACGAGAGTTCGATAAAGTAGAAAATCATTCTCCAGATTTCTTTCTCAAACTTGTTGAATCGGTGTGTATGTATTATCCTGGCACTGGCAGTCGTTACAGAAAAAAATTCCATTATCTTTTAGGATGAGACCGTCTACAACGACTTTTTTCGCCATATTCTCGATGATTTCAATGTTCTCATGCACTAGTCGTATGTGCCAGTGTTCATTTAATCTGTACTCGCTGTTTCCTCTTTTATCGAAAACACCTGCGAAATTTAGTATTTTTATGGTTTATTGATTGTTTTTATGTTTCATTGATTGCTTTTATTATTTTAACTATAATTATTACCTCTGATGACCATATAAAATTGGTTTTTCATAGCTGACCCAGTAGAAAAGAAATCTTCAGTGAATAGTTTCGAGTCATCTGGGTTTCCACTGATCATGAAGTTTTTCATCATTTGCCATTTTTACAAATCTGCTCTACGAAAACTCATGTGTTGGGATAATCCTGATCTGCGGTCAAAATTTATTGGTGCTATCATTACATCTTCTATGATTGATGTGAATGCTCACTCATCTGTATTTTCGTTATTCATTGACTTGCATTTCCTGTCATTGCTTTTAATAGGACATTCCCGTCCGTAGTGACCAGAGTTCTTGCATACATTGCATTTGGTTCTTTTTTCCTTTCTGTAATGTAATTTCTCTGGATGTTGTTGATATCTTTGCTCATAGTTTTTGATGCTGGAAACTGATGATGGCATTTCTCCCTCTAGAGATTCATTCAATTGATCCTGTCCCAATTGAAAGAGCCAGTGGATTATCGATATCACGAGCTCCTTTGATATAGTACCACATAATCTTGTCGTTTTTGAACTTGTAATCAAACTGCTATTTAAACGATCCTTTTCAATATTGTCTGACAATTTTTCTCCTAGGTCTTCAATTTCAGCAACAATTTTACTCTCCTTGGAAAACGTATGTTGTGACGTGTTCGTCTTTACCCATCTTCAGGGCAAAATATTCTTCATAAAAGTTCACGACACTGACTTATTTGACGTTATTAAATGTGAATAGCAACTGTGCTTTTTGAGTTTCAATGATAACAATAAGTACTGCCATGGCTTTTCCATCTTTTTTTTTAATCTTCTTTGTCTTCTCTTTTTCATCAGACATTTTCGAAGCACCCGTCACAATATCGATGATTCCTTGATTGCTTGGATTTGAAATTACCACATTCTGCTTCATATTCATTTTCACAAGGGTTCGGCAACTCTTATGAATAAATACCCAGACAATCAACGTTTGAATCACAAACATTAGACATTCATATAAAATTATACAATATGGCTAACTCATCTGTTTCAAAACATGCTTGAAATGAGAATTATTTATTTGGCGCGTCTAAGTTCGTTTGGTGGATACAAAAATGGTATTTTCAATGCTGTCTATGCAAGCGTTAGAAAGTATCAGGCTTCAGAAGGGTACCAATTTTACATAGAAAAGTTATAGATTTTTCCTACAATATCATGATTTGTGTGTTGTCTATTCAAGTTAATTTGCACCTTACTTTCAGTTTCTAATTCTTGATAGAGAAATTACGAATTTTGAAAGTAATACTACCACCATTGATTTTTATTCAAAACTATTGTTACTCTGTGCTTATCTCGCATTTCATCGAATCCATTCATCATTCATCTCATTCATGTAACGATTAATTCTCTATTTATAATCTTGTTCATGTCATTTTCATATATTTTCTAACTATATGTTCATCACTGGTTTTTTCGCACTAGTTCTCGATGTATTCAGTTTGAGTGCCCAATAAAATTGAGTTTACTAAATTACTAACGTTTCATTTAAAAACAAAATCGGCTGCATTATAACTTTGGTCATGACCAGGAGAGGGTTTTTGCTTGAAATAATTTATCAATCAAACTCAGTTACCGATAGACAAGTATCTACTTTAGATATTTCAAGCAACAACTCCGATGAAACGTCGTGTCCAAGTGTTATTTTGACAGCTGAATCGTCTGACAAAAACAAAGCACGGTTCATCCACTGGATGTATTATAGTACAACACTTGAATTCGAATCAGATTTTATTGGGCTCTCGGCTCAAGATTTTCTTCACATCATCCTCCATTTCATTTTGGTTTGCTCTCCAGCTGCTGTTTTTGTGTTTTGCTTGAACCTTGCTTTGTGTCATGCCTTTTCCTATCCCTTTTCCTTTCATCAAGAAGAGGTGAGTATGACAGTTCAGCTTATATCGTATACAGGGTGTTTCTTAATATTTTGCTAATATTCAAGGAGGCTATTCTTGGGTACATTAAAAAAAAACTTCATATGAACATTCTTTTTTTTATATTAACTTTGGTATGACCCTAGATATTTTTGTGGAAGGTATGCATCAAATGGCATTTTCTTCTGTACAACATAATTTTTTATTCTTACCAGTGGCGTTCATGCGGGATTTGAACCGAATCATTTTAAAGAGAAAAATGATGCGCAACTGCTTTTTCTTGAAGTAAAAATTATTTTTGAAATTATCATTTTTCTTCTTCGAGAAACTGCCGGTAATTATGGCCATTCAACCTCGCATGAAGGAAATAGGGTCCAATTAAATAATCACCGCATATTGCAGGCCATACCTTAACGGAAAACTAATCCTGGTGACGGGATTCCAAGTTTGCATGTGGGTTTCTTCAGCCAAAAAATGATTATTTCCATCAAACCTGGCAATTCTTCTTCGAGAAACTGTCGGTAGTTATGCCCATTCAACCTCGCAGGAAGAAAATAGGGTCCAATTAAATAATCACCGCATATTCCAGGCCATACGTTAACGGAAAACTGCTCCTGGTGACGGGATTGATTGCATCCGGGTTTTCTTCAGCCTAAAAATTATTATTGGGAAAGTTTTAAATGGCGTTTCTGGAAAAATTGGCTTCATCGGTGAAAAAAATTTCAGTATCAAATCATGAATTTTCATACACTTTGGATATGGTAGGGATATAATAAAAGTCATGGAGAATTTTCCAAACAAGAGAGATATTCAAATTGTTCCCAATTTTTCGTGTACTTAATCCGGGATCATCCTCAATTGGATTCAAAACCGCTACCTCAATTTCTGGTGTTCTTACAGTACGTTGTACTCTTTTTAGATGATTGTCTGGTTCGAAACTTTCCTTTTCGCACAACCTTCTATGAATGTTTGAGAATGTTCGCGCACTCGGAATATTTCTATTTGGAAAGCGGTCTTCGTACAACCGCCTGCGCCTGGCTTACAGTGCGTTACCATGTACATGTGAGGCATATCTACAAACCCAGAATTCATAAAATGGACCCTGTTTTTTTAATAATATTGTTCATTTTGATTATTAAATACGTGACAACTACACTAGGTAGACAACTGTCAAAACAGTTTATATTTACGAAAACAAAATCTGTTTCTTACCTACTAGATACGTTTTTAATCCTTGATAATACCCAATTTCATAACAACGTGCAAATGAATGAATTTAATTTTTTTATGCGAAAACCATACTTCAAACCAGTAAACCAACTTTTCTCAGAAAGGAATGAGGATTTCAAAAATATTTTTTACTCTGAGAAAAAGCAGTGGCGTATCACTTTTATCTTTGAAATGATTCTTGCGCCATTATTTCTGCCCAAAGCTCGATTTCTGAGCTCAGGGTATGTATTTCGAATTTATCAAAGGAATTGTTCGAGTCATATTCATCATTGCATCTATTTAAACTATCCTGGAAATATTTTTTTTTGTGCTGTAAGAGGCATGCTGAAAAAATACGGTGGATATGTGAAAGTTTCTGCTGATAATTTTCAGGAATAAGATTAAATTCTCTGAATGAGTTTATTTTATGAATTTGTCCATATATTTCCAAGCTTTTATACAGTGTTACTCCTGAGAAATTGATGAATACTTTCAGTATATAATAGCCCAGCCTGTGAAGCAAAAATGGATCGATTTCATGCTAAGAAATATAACAGGTATCTGAAGGTTTTGAGTAATTAAGGGGGAGGGTTAGTACATGATAAATACATATGAACGTACAGCCACTATTGCCTCAAATTTAAAGAATAATTCGAAAACACTTTTGATTTTTTCGACATGCAATAAAACACAAAACTCTAAGAAATGAACAGAACCTCACTCCACGTCGACACAATAACTTGTTCTTTTGTACAGAAGCACCCCAGCCAGTGTTGGGAACATACACTCAGACAGGGTTGTAATAGTATCGCTGATGACGGCGATACTGAATAAACAATATTTTCTGCTTGGAAGCTTTTCTTTTTGCCAGCGCTATCAACATAAAAGAAACACCGCCTGAGTCTTGGAATAAATGACATCGAAATACAACTAGATTCACATGATGAACGTCTCGAATTTAGAAAAGTGTTAATAATAAGTTTATTCACTAATGTAAAACATTAGTGAATATTGATATAAATGCAAACAATGCTGTGAAAAACTACAGACTGGCTACGCTGATTTTTCCAGTTTTGACTTTGTTGATAGAGAACTGGTAGTAAGTGAAGTGAAGTGACAACAATATATTAGCAAAAAATTAAATGTAGAAAATGGTTCACTATGTCCATGAATATATCTCTCTCCCTCTCTCTAAAAAAATTTGCAAAAATATACGACTATATTTTATCGTCCATACTTATGGGACTTTTTTAGTTCACTTGGTTTCAATTTTATATATGAATGAGAATTAAATTGTGAGAGAAGCTGAGTTAGAGAAAATATCGATTTATTCTATAGATTTGTTCATTTTTCAAAACAGACTGGGAAAAGCTTATTTCCAAAATACCCCTCAACTTACAATAATTGGAATTACGAATTATAAAAAAAAATAACATACCTATTCACTTTCAAAATCCCGGCTTATAACTGACAATTGAGACTTGAGCTTCAGAATTCCAACTCAAAATAAATGGATTTAAAAATGATATTTTGTGTTATAACAACGCTTTCATGGAATTTCGTGTTTCAACAAGTCATAGTTTTGGCTTAATAGTTACAATTATTACTCGGATCGATGCTGAATTTCAAGCCAGAATTATAAATTTCAAAACTGAATTTCTAGAGGTGACATTTCGAGCTGGGCTATAGAAAAAGAAAGCCAGGTGGAGCCCTGCACTTATTTCAAGGATCTATGGATACATTCAGAAAATTTGAACAGAATAATTGGACCTGGGCACAGTTACAGAAAACGCCATCGTTTCGTTGAATTTGGATCAATATTTTGGAACTGATTTTGTGTTCAATGAAGATCATTTCTGGGCGTGGAAATACTGTCCCGTTTGCCATTATGGTTTGACTAAAAAAATATCATTCAGAAATGCGATCAAATACTTCGAAGAATTAAAGTAGGGGGCTATGTGATTACAACACAAAAAATTATTAATAAAAAACTTTTTAAAGACAAGCTTTTATTCAAATGCACCAAAAAGTGAAAAATAATAGCTTTGGATGTGTGACGTAGTTTATTCCGTGAGTTATAGATTCGAAAGCTTGTCGCGCAGTTTGTAGTTCGAATAGAAAAGCGACAAACTTTTGAAATTTTAACTCACGGAATAACCTACGTCACACATCCAAAGCAATTATTTTTAACTTTTCAATGCATTTGAATAAAAATTTTATTTTGAGATTTTTATTACTTAAGCTATCTAGTCCTTCAATGAGAAGACTATCTAAAGATTAACTCATCCGCCATCTTGGAGTTGCCATCTTTAATTTATGAGTTTAACTAAGAATCAATAATCTTCGACTAAATTCATAATCCCGACCCCAAAAACATACCAATTTCGAATCGAATCGGGCCATAATTACAAAAATCGTCCGCCATCTTGAATTTGTGAATTCTGATAAAAAAATTCATAATCTCCGAAAACCGCTAATACCAATTTTGAATAGAATTGGACCCTGAACACAGAGATCATCGGCCATCTTGGAGCCACCATTTTTATTTTATGAATTTTGAATAAAAATTCATAATCTTCGAACCTGAAAACCCCCACATACCAATTTTGAATCGAATCGACCATAAACCTAAATCTCGACCGCCATCTTGGCCCATTTTATTTTTTCTCTAACAAAAATTCCATGAGCCGCCATTTCAATTCCATGAGTTTTGACAGACAATTCATAATATCCGACTCCGAAATTCCCACATACAACTTTTGAATAGAATCGGACCATAATCACAAAATTCCTCCGCCATTTTGGAGCCGACATCTTAAATTAATAGAATTTTGACAAAAAAATCACAATCTCCGTCCCCCGAAAACCCCCACATACCAATTTTGAATCGAATCGTACCAAAATCACAAAACTCGTCCGCCAACTTGGAGCCGCCATTTTGTTTTTTTTCTCTAACAAAAATTTCATGATGCTTTGTCACCGGAATTATGAACATCTGCCAAATTTCAAAATTGGAAAAACAAATAAAATTAAATATTGAGGGGTAACACATGCTCTACATATGATAAAAATACTGGAAAACAAATTTTATGATATTAGTGATATAATAACCAAAAAAGGTTTGCTAACCCTCTACTACTCAGTAGCAGAATCTGCCTTCAAGTATTGTATCGCAACTCAGGAGACATCCAAACTGCAAAAAAGACAATTTTGGAAGTATTGTTATTCTCCACCAAATCACTCTCTATTCATATTCTTGTTCGATTCGGATGTTTTTCCATAGAAACAAATATAAAAGAGCCAACGAAAAAATAAATAGGTCTGTTGAAAAATGACTGTGCATTTGGCTTTTCTTAGGAAACGCCACTCCCGACGATTCGTACACTTTTTGGACTCAAACTTTTCAATTGTTCCCCGCTAGATTTAAAAACAAAAAAAAAATTTCAAAGAATACAAATCAATCATCAAAAATTCGCACATGCTTATATTTTCATCAACTTCTTCTTTTTCTTTATCTAATAGTTTCAAATGAAATAATCTGATTTTTCTTTGGAAATAGATCCATAAAAACTTAACTTCAGAAACATGTAGGATTTCTCGTCTCAAAATCACGTTTTGTCCCCCTCACTCCTAACACAGGCATCATCGATCCAAAACTGGGTCTCTCGAGCAATATTTTTTTCAGTTAACCAATTAGGTTGGGACATTATTTTTTTTTATTGCATCTACGACTTTATTATTAAATTGTTTTCCTATGTTTCTCAAACAATTTTTGAAAATGCTACAGAATAGGGCTTGATACTGTTACAAACAAGATCACAAATCACCCAAATCGATCAAGTGCTGTATCAAATCTTGCTAAGTTAGGTGTTCCGGAAGAACTTCATCAAAATGACTGTACTTGCAAATGCTAAGTCATTAGGCCCCTATTTACAGTTAGACATCATGCTAATTTAATCAACAACCTGAGACCTAAACCTTCTGGGATCCAAACTACAAGAGATATAAACATTATACAAGAAAATTCTACTACGGAAATCATTAATAATATCCAAAAAAAATTTGGTCATAATATAACATACAACTATTGCACTTTCAATGTTACTGAAGATCAGTCAAACTCTAAATAATTTGTGAATATTTTAATATGTTTTCTATTAATTTGAAATGTTCATTGTTAATTTGAAATTCTTACTTCTCAATTGAATTTTCCATTTCAAACTAAATTGTCTTTATAATGTAGTTGTGTATTAATCTCCCTAAAATACATTCGATAATTTTTTTTATAGATAAATACATTTCAAATCGTATTCAAATTTTATTGTCATTTGGCAGAAAATCTCGAATCAAGAAAAATCGTTCCAGCAAGCTCTCGCGATTTTTTCACTCCCTTGATTCTCGATTGTTTGCCATGATAATACAACTTTTATATAATTAAACATGTATTCATCGATAAAAAAATTATCTCTTATGTATTTACCCCCGAAAAATTGATGGCAAAAATAGTTTTTTTAAACGGTATTATTGTTTTTAGTGATCAATCTCTGCATATTAGTTATTCTAATCCCAATTGGAACGGCAATAAAAATAAGAGCACTACGAGGAGTGTTCATATGCACTGCCCAGCAAATGGGAAATTTATATACTACTCGTGTTTTTACTTTCAAAGCGTTCCTGGTACAATCATAAAAAAGTTCTGTCTTATGGCCCTAGTTGCCCAGATTATTAGTAAAGGCGCTATCAAATATATTTGATGAATAAAAGCTCGGATAGCTGGATTGGACATCTGTTATCTGAAGCCGCATGATCTTCCCAGTTCACAATATTCCTAATCAGTGCCGTGTGTTGGTGAGGTCAGGAATTATCCATTGAAAATAATTTTATCAATATGGCTTTCTGGAGACCTTTCGAAACAAACAATAAAATTCAGTTGAGATAACATTTGTCAACTTTTACATGGGGTGATCAATTGCTATGATTGTAAGAATAAGTAACTGGAAAAATACCACTGAAAAATAATATACCGACGCCTATGTCAAGGCGGCAACTGGAAAGATAATTCTTTCTCGAAACTCTTGATGTCGGTCCAATTGGGATTAGAAATACTATACAATCATAAAAAAGTTCTGTCTTGTGGCCCTAGTTGCCCAGATTATTAGTACAGGCGCTATCAAATATATTTGAGGAATAAATGCTCGGCTAGCTGGATTGTACATCCATTATCTGAAGCCGCATGATTTTCCCCGTTTACAATATTCCTTAATCAGTGCCGTGTGTTGGTAAGGTTAGGAATTATCCATTGTAAATAATTTTATCAATATGACTTTCTGGAGACCTTTCGAAACAAACAACAAAATTCAGTTGAGATAACATTTGTCGACTGTTACATGGGGTGATCAATTGCTATGATTGTAAGAATAAGTAACTGGAAAAATACCACTGAAAAATAATATACCGACGCCTATGTCAAGGCGGCAACTGGAAAGAGAATGTATTCTCGAAACTTTTTATGTCGTTCCAATTGGGATTAGAAATACTATACAATCATAAAAAAGTTCTGTCGTGTGGCCCTAATTGTCCAGATTATTAGTACAGGCGCTATGAAACCGAAAACCAACCAAAAAAACCACATAAACGTTCCTCAAACCAACCTGATGTGCACGAAAAAAAGTATCTTTGATGCTGGAATCGTAATCTATAATAACCTACCCGATTTTACCAAACTGTCTCGTAATATAAATATTTTTAAAAGTAGTATCCGTCAATATATATTAAACGATCAATTTCAGTAATTAAACGTCACATTCTATAGGGCGATCTAGGCTATTCTTGTTCTCAGAATTGTTCAGATATAGGGATTCCTCTGTACTTTTTGAGACTATGTTATATCATGCTCTGATGCTAATAGAGCTATATTTTAATTAACTAACAATTAGCGTTTTACCTTTCTACTAATATTTATTCATTGATATCTTTTATATATTGTATTTATCTATACTAACCCAACTCATCTCTGTATCTTTGTGATAAAACGATATTGTATTAGCAATGCTAAATAAATAAATAAATGAAAAAAAAATATATTTGAAGAATAAATGCTCGGCTAGCTGGATTGGACACCTGTTATCTGAAGCCGCATGATTTTCTCAGTTCACAATATTCCTTAATCAGTGCCGTGTGTTGGTGAGGTTAGGAATTATCCATTGAAAATAATTTTATTAATATGCCTTTCTGGAGACCTTTCGAAACAAATGATAAAATTCAGTTGAGATAACATTTTCTACTTTTACATGGGGTGATCAATTGCTATGATTGTAAGAATAAGTAACTGAAAAAATACTACTGAAAAATAATATACCGACGCCTATGTCAAGGCGGCAACTGGAAAGAGAATTCCTTCTCGATTTTTTTTATGTCGGTACAATTGGGATTAGAAATACTATACAATCATTAAAAGTACTGCCGTGTGGCCCTAGTTGCCCAGATTATTAGTACAGGCGCTATCAAATATATTTGAGGAATAAAGGCTAGGCTAGCTGGATTGGACACCTATTATCTGAAGCCGCATAATTTCCCCAGTTCACAATATTCCCTAATCCTGTGTGTTAGTGAGGTTAGGAATTATCCATTGAAAATAATTTTATCAATATGGCTTTCTGGAGACCTTTCGAAACAAATAATAAAATTCAGTTGAGATAACATGTGTGTACTTTTACATGGGGTGATCAATTGCTATGATTGTAAGAATAAGTAACTGAAAAAATACCACTGAAAAATAATATACCGACGCCTATGTCAAGGCGGCAACTGGAAAGAGAATTCCTTCTCGAATTTTTTTATGTCGGTCCAATTGGGATTAGAAATACTATACAATCATTAAAAGTACTGCCGTTGGCCCTAGTTGCCCAGATTATTAGTACAGGCGCTATCAAATATATTTGAGGAATAAAGGCTAGGCTAGCTGGATTGGACACCTATTATCTGAAGCCGCATAATTTCCCCAGTTCACAATATTCCCTAATCCTGTGTGTTAGTGAGGTTAGGAATTATCCATTGAAAATAATTTTATCAATATGGCTTTCTGGAGACCTTTCGAAACAAATAATAAAATTCAGTTGAGATAACATGTGTCTACTTTTACATGGGGTGATTCATTGCTATGATTGTAAGAATAAGTAACTGCAAAAATACCACTGAAAAATAATATACCGACGCCTATGTCAAGGCGGCAACTGGAAAGAGAATTCCTTCTTGAAACTTTTCATGTCGGTCCAATTGGAATTAGAAATACATTACAAAAGTGTTTTTTTACTGATTTTCCACATCAATCACAATTTATAGAACCGAATTGGAATTCCGTTCCATTCGAACATCTCGGAACGATAAAAAATGACAATGAGAAAATAAATTCTTCCCCAGGCCCAGCCCATAGACCCAGAACTAACAGCAAAACTGCTGGGCACAGCGTGGCAGTTTCCCCAGTAGTAACAGTCGAGCCAAGGAGGCGAAAATTCCACAAGGCCATCACGCTGAGCATGCCCGCGCCAAGGGCACATTCGCAAGGGATGATCAACCAGTATTCAGGATCGGCGCCGACGTTACGTCTGCTCTGCTCTATCACAGGTGAGTTCGTGGGGGCGACTGGAGTAGATTCACAGTGTAATATACGTTTTCATGTTGGTTGGGGATTATTCAATGCGTGAGACGAATAATTTCAGTTGAGTTTTTCATTTTATAAATGACGGCTTCAAGTGTAGGCCTCGCAGAGTGAGTGTTTTGTACCAATGCAAAGTAGGCGACTACACCATAGTTTTGAATCAAAGTAAACAAAAAATACTTCGCTATATGATTTTCACTGAGTTGGGTTCAAAAAACTACTTTAATATGAGTCCATAAGCCATAAAATTTTACTCACTGATTAAACTCCATAAATAAAATTGTCCTTTTTGTCGTGTCATGTCTTTCATCAGTGAAATCCTCTCAAAACGACCCAATCAAGAGACATTCTGATTTTGTTCGGAAATTCAGCTTTTTTTCAGGCAGCTGCAAACGTATCTCTATTGATATCCAAAATTGATTTCCTATTATTACACCAGAAACACCTATAATATTGGTAGATAATATGATGTGAAAAGCATCAAATTATAGCTAGTGACACCTATAATCTGTGCGGTGACGCTTGGACCTAATATCGTGGAATTTTAATGGCACGAAATTTCGTGCACATTAACAGGTCACCAACAGATGTCAGCATAGGCCAACCCACGACACCGATAGTCGTACTCCTAGTGCGTTCAGAGTAACGCAAAACAAATAACGAGAATAAGAGAAATTTGTTACGAATCCAAGAGAGCACCACCTTCCGCCAACAGCTGTTTCATGGTTTCCCAAACATCAGGACGGCTTGTGGTCTCTTTCAAATTCGTATCAAATATCTCGTAGTGCTAATACCTACCGGCAAGTACGAAAATGTGAAAAGCATCAAATTATAGATAGTAACAGCCGTCCTGATGATTGGGAAACCATGAAACAGCTGTTGGCGGATGGTGGTGCTCTCTTGGATTCGTAACAAATTTCTCTTTATCTAGATAATATGATGGTTATACTCTGTTTTCCAATGTGAGAGAGTGATAAAATGTAAATTTGCAATGACAGAACCCATTGTTACTCTTATCGCAGGGTCGGATTTATATCTACATAATATTATTTGTAAAAAAAAATTTTGAAGTGAAAGATAACCAAGTAGGTGATTGTAAATTTATCGTACCTGGAACAGAAAATTACAAAGCATACTTAAGCGTTGTCCATTGTTAGGGGCTAATCATATTAACTGTCACTAAGCTGGTACGAAATACCTTTGAACCAACTTTACAGGGTTATTGGTGATACTTGGAGCAATAGATATCATCCTTATTTGAAGAGCTAGAAAAATGGTTAAATTAGGAAAGTTGTAGCATTTTTTCTGAACCTTCAGGAAATGTATATATAAAAAGAATTGAACGTCGCATTGAAAAGGTATATTATAAAACTTTTATTTTTTCTAATGGGACACCCAGTATATTATTGCATTTTTGGGTTCCCCGAAAAATTCTACATATGTTTCATTCATGATGTCCTATTGGCGATAGAAAATAAGCGATACGCCCCCTATCGGCCTTCTTAAGAACTCGAGAATCAGGGACAAAGTTTGTTTACAAATATTTCCCGTGCTTTTGGATGTGCCATAATTTGCGATTAATTGAGGATCTGACTTCATTCTGCCAATTAACGTCGAATATTTCCATACTCTTGGATTTCTAGTTCCTCTAGTTTTTTTCTGGTGATAGTCTCTGCCGAAAATGGGGAAAAACAACTCATGTTGTTCAGTCTTTCATTTCTTTCAGGGACACAGCTTTATATTTCTCTCTTGCAGAATGTTTCTGGGTCCCCAAACACACTTTACGTCAGTTTGAGAAATCAGGTGATCGAAGAAATCCATCAAACCAAAAAATAACCTCAAACTTTAACAAACAACAAGCATTAAAAACTAATCGGAGATAAAATACCTTCAAATCACTTTACCAAAACGTTCTTTCAAGTCTTTAAATTGAAACACAATCACTTTTCACTGAAGAAACAGCTAGTTTTAACAAATAGTTCGAAAATAGATGAAGCGTAACAAAACTCCATATGAACCCGTGCAATCTCGAAAACAGTTATCCGTGATTCTCAGTTCCTCGTCTTCCGATAGTTGGCGCTGAGATCTCATTTTCTATCGCCAATACCTATTTGCACATTCCTATCTTAGTTTTTCATAAGCTTACCAATGATATCAACTTTAAATTTAACCTCGTACGCCTATGGAATACGGCGAAGACGACTCGGTTTTACAGTTCAATAATGATTTATTACTTTCTCACATTAGAAAACAGAGTATAGGAATAATATCAATCCGATAATTAAACAAGAAATATTAGATTTGCTCATAGTTTGTTTGACATTTAATTATTTACGATTCAACAATACTCATCATCCAGTACACGATCAATAATGGATAATCATTTGAACACTTATTATCCGAAATAATAATGGACAACTTCCATAAACCCATTGAATAACATATCTATTGTCTTATGTCAAAAATATATCAGTATTGCATATAAAACTACTAAGAAATCTGGAGTGTATGAATTAACTTGTTTTTGTCAAAGTTCTAACATAGGCCAAACGGGCAGAGCATTCAAAAACCGAATATCGAAAAATAGAAACAGTATCAATGGTGAAATAAATTCAACTTACTTAAAAACTTCGGACAACAACTTGAATTCATCGCTCTTATCCAGGTCATAGTACATGATAATCATCCCAATATGTTCAATAACATTTTTGTGGTACGATGAATCGCGGTTCGGCAATAATGGAATTGTTACCATTGGCACAGTTTATAGCTAAAGAAGCAGTTAGCTCACTTGGCGTCGGCACTTTGATCTTTATGTTCCCGTTTGTACACTGCGCAACTCTGATTTTTATCCTCCGCGCATACCGCGTGTTACTGTGTTACATTTTTCGTATACTTCGAAGAGCGATAATCGCGTACAGTCTTCTGCGCATCCTGAATTCTTTCCCTGGAGTGGATGTTACCTTGGAACATGCATTTGGGCCAAGTGAGCTAACTGCTTCTTTAGCTATAAACTGTGCCATTGGTATAAAAAACCCACTGAAGTTAATTTTCTACTACTACTACTTCAGCTATTAACGTATGGTGCTGGATGTCCAATGACCATATCATATAACCATACTTTTCCAATGAAAATATGATTAGGTTGTGAAATTTGAATGTTTACGAAGTGATTTCATCCAATTCGTGGAATATATTCCAATTGCAGAAAAACAGAGTACAAATACATATACAATAGGAGAATGTTAGTCGGATATCCATCAGAAAATCAGACAGAAGGGATAAAGAGGCTTGGCTTGGACATCATCCAGAATTCTCACCTACATCCTAAACAAAAAATCAAAAAATAAAAGTTTTTAACCAATGTTTACTTTCTGTATTAACATACGGCCCACAAAGGAAAATAAAGAAAAAATAGCCAATACATGAAGAGCTATGAAAAGGCAAATTCAAACCATGAAACTAGCAGACCGAAAAATGAATAGATAGATCCATAATAAGACAAAAACGAAAGATGTTTCTCCAAAAGTAGCATCCTTAATTGAAAATTTGATGGACATACTTTGAAACTAAAAGATGGGAGATAGGACAAGACAATTATGCAGTGGAATAAAATCATCAGCGAAAAAAGGAAAGACAACAAATGCAATAGTCAGATGATTCGAAGAAACAAGCTGGACCAAGATGGATGCCAATTCCCAATATAGAGAAGCATGAAAGATGGAAGGGGTACCTATATGTCCAAAGATGGCTGTTTTAGTCTGTTTGGACATAGTTAGAGATTTCAAATTCATCCGGAAGATAGAAAACTCGACCGACCCACTTAAACCACCCTATATAAGATTTATAAGATAAGATTTATAAAGTAATACTAAAACATTCAAAATTAGAAAGTGATAAATCGAAACGTATATTCTAGATGAATTTATCTAATCAAAAATCCTCCAATATGGATTTTTCATTTCAAAATACTCGAAAATAACAGGGATATCAATGGATCATACCTTGTCTATCAGTACCACGAAGGTTTTATTATATTATTCGTCTCACGCATATTCATAAATTATTTTTCCTTTAATTAGTAACCTACTATGGAGAAAACAATCAAATAATGTCATTATATCCTTTCCGAAAATGTCATTTCCATTCGACTCATTTCTAGATGTTGTGTTGTATCCTCTGTAATTTTGTCAAATATTTTTGTTGAGGGGTTGGCAAGCTTTTTGTTTTCTGCGGTAGATACAAGACGTAGCTAGTGTAGTTATGATAATTTGTTGTATATGGTTCATAGGCCAGTCAAATTCGACAATCAATTCATGAATAGCTGGAAAAACTGAAACCAAAGAATCTAGTGATACAATTTTGCGATGAAATTTTTGAGCTATTCATGTTTGATTCATTGAAATGGAGCTTGGGAGCTAGTAAGGAAAAATTGGTTTCGTTTTTGTTTTCATCCATTACCAATTGGCAGTTCAACATTTATGTAGTTTTTATGGAGGAATTGATAGTATAGAATAGTACTAGACATTTGAACAACTGAAAAGTCTTGGATCATTCTTAGCTCCTGAACTATTAGAATAGATAACTCCTTATTAGATTAGTGGAGAAAGCATGTAAATATGCTTAATACAGTAACAAAAGAAAGTGATGACTAAATACTCTGCTCAATTCTGTAAATATCCACGATGTGAACAAGTGTGAAAATATATCTAAATCGGCAAACAGGGCCGTATTAGAATCACGTAATTATAGCTATTGGCATGACGTTATTATTTTCCTTCGAATTGATATTTGGAAGATTCATGAATGAGAATCGAACGATCAAACGAACCCACCTGAGTTCGTCCCTGCGCGGTTCGCGAAGCACAGTTCAAAGCCTAGAAGACAATGTGTAAATAATTCACCTTTCAGATTTGAATTCGTTAATTTGTAATCTGTCATTCACTTTCTTTTATTCCATGACTCACTACATACTTCATGAAGTTGAAACTTTCCGTTTTCGTTTGAAATAGGTTCGTTCGGGAATACGTATAGGACTCAAAGACAGACAAAATAATTGCCTATTGCCTACGAATGTAAACACCAGAAAAATGCTTCTCGGCTCTCTGACATGAAAGAAATGTATATAGTAAATACCTCTGCTTTTTCCTTTTCATCACATAGGATTTGATAGATAGATTATCATTTATTTTGCCAAAGATTACATTGTTGTAATATAGCAATAGTCAGGTATATGAATAAACAAACACATATACAGTGCTTCTCAAAAGTCCCCTCCCCCCCTCTTATTTTTGGAACGATTATACATAAACCGTTAATCCTTGAAATTTTGGAACATAATCCAGATGAATTCGGCAATTTGGAAATAACTATCCAACGGGATGGTGCTCCTCCACACTATTACGGTGCAGTAAGACGGTATTTGGATGAGGAGTATCGTGGTAGATGGATTGGACCTCACACCTTTGGATTTTTTTCTGTGGGGGTACCTTAAATCGAAGGTTTACGCCACTGAACCTGACAATATTGACGTTTTAAAACAACGTATTGTTGCAGAATGTGAGGCTGTTTCCGCAGACACATTTGCAAAAGTACGAGAAGAGTTTAAAAATAGGATATTTCACTGTCAGGAAGTAAATGGAGGTCACTTCGAGCAATTTCTTTAAGTAGATACTGATTCTTAAATCTGTAATTAATATCATACTGAATAGAATTTAAATTCTAATGTTTACTAATGAGCCATTGAAACTGCCATACACACAAACAAAATTTTAAAAGAGGTGTCGCTTGCCGTAGGGTTCCATTTAAAATTATTGGTCACAATGGCCTTGTGACGTCATCTTTGACGATTTCGTCATCTATCATCACTAGTAGGGAAGTTTACAACGTTTAATATTCAGTTTCCAAATTTCATTTGTTTATGTATAATCGTTCCAAAAATAAGAGGGGGGAGCGGACTTTTGAGAAGCACTGTATAAATATACATATATGGATCAAAATCGCACATAAAAGTAAAAGATCTCGATTTGATTTCAAGTTTGGGTATTTATTCAAGGTAGATTTATTTCAAATTTTATCCTCGCAACTTAAGTCAAAGATCATTTCAAATACGAACAAAAAAAATCAGGACCGTATTCCGGTGGGGAGGATTTTCATTGTTCGGACCTTGATGATGGAATTTATGGGCAGAAATTCAGAAACAAAGCCAGGTTAGATACATATCTGAACTCGGTAAGATAAGAACTACTTAAATTCATTAAAAAATTAGGATCCGTATTCGAAAAAATCGAGTTGAGGGTGGCTCCCAAAGAACGAAACTTCGTATTGAAAATAAAAGCACAGCATATCAAAGCAAATTTAAAACAAAAGAAAGTTTCCTGAACACATTTCCATATTTCTAAAAATAGAGGCACCAGCGCAATTAAAAGAAAACGGGCCATTTCGGTTTTCCCCGTATATTTTGAAAACGGTAAGTGATATTTCCGATTTGGAAACATCGCTTTATTGTTCATTAAAATAGGCAACTTTTGTCGGATTTAACCAATTTCGTATCATTTACCATTTTCGAGATGCCAATAAGAAGTACGACATAAAAAATACGGACTGTATATGCGTTATGTATTTTACAGCATATTTAAAGCGATAATAATTTATCATGTCTGAACATTTTTCTCTCAGATTGTCCATCTCCCACATTTTTTCTGCACTGTCTCTGTAACAGGATGCATCTGTCGTCAGTGACAATGTTAACAAAAATGTATCAAACAGCTTTTTCTTGTACGAAAGAAAATGAAAAGAGCCCGCAAAATACCGTTTTAGAAGGGTTTATGTGAAGTTATCCACACTTTCCTAGCCACGGTTTCTGACGAGTAGACTGTCAAAATTGGGAAAGAGTGAAATTTGTGTGCGGCGTTGCCAGACTTCCGCGTAATTCCCAGCCACGCTTTTCACACGTTTTTCAGGATGTCTCATTCATAAATGCACAATCCTTGGTATTTTTTTGTTCACTGATATGCGCTCTATCTTCTTATCAATACGTATAAGGTATCAAAACATTTGGAATGTCTGCTTTTTAGATGTTTTCTTCCACACATTTTCCCTTAATCATGAATCTTTCAAAATAATTTGTAGAGCTCTAGGAGAATGAAGAAAAAATAAAAATAATATTTTTTTCACACATTTTTCGGTATATTTCCGTTATTTCTGCATGATCGTTGATGATTCTTTCGAAGAAATACTCGTAATGCTACACACAGGCTGTCATAACAATTTGTTGTGCCGTTGGGAAAAAAAAACGATTCCAGCCACGGTTTCCAAATATTCGAATATCTCCGTTATTACTGCATGATCGTTGATGATTTTTCTACCAAAATGTTCGTAAAAATCTTTTCTACCCATACAAGGTGTCAAATCAATTTGTGGTGCCGTAGGAAAACAGATAAAAAATAATAAATATTTGTTTCGTACATTTTTCTGTATATCTCCGTTATTTCTGCATGATCATTGATGTTTCTATCGAGGAAATACTCGTAATAATATTTTCGATGCATACAGGGCGTCAAAAAAATTGGTAGTGCCGTAGGGAAAAAAAGATTTCAGCCACGGTTTCCAAATATTCAAATATCTCTTTATTACGAACATTTTGGTAGAAAAATCATCAACGATCATGCTGGAAACCATAGCTGGAATCGTTTTAGTCTAGTTAACAAGTGCTTTGTAGGTCAAAATTTTTTCGCATTCTCCGAAAATTATGATTGAGGTGTCATTCGATTCGGAATGGCATGTAGATATTTTTTGGGAAAATGCTAAGGCTGTTCGCAAAAATTGCAATAGTTATAAACAATTGAGTGAAAAAAAAAGTGGGGTTTGGTTTTTCGCCAATATCTCATAAACTATTCGAGATCATTCAAATTTGGAAAAAGATGCAAGAAAGGAGGAAATTTCCTGAGGAAAAGTTTCGAATCCCAGAACTGTAGGACCAATATTTATAATTTTCCCAGAGGGTTGAAAATACGCCCGAAAACGGGTACTCCGGCTTGCGCAAGCCACGTCCCCTTCGGACCTTTAATGAATAAATATTATTTAAACTTATTAAATATGAAAATTAAAAATTGAAAAAATTCAGGCGCCTGCAGGATAGATCAATTAACAATAATCCGTGGTCCAAAATATTTTATCGCGATTTTTCAATAAGTTATCCATTAGTTAATTAACACTTTTTTGTAGCACGAACATTTTTGTTGTTGAACAAATTGTTAATTTTCGGTTTGTTATTCACAATTTACTAAGATGAAAAATTATAAAGCTTCATTAAACATTGAAAAAAACTTTTTTTTATAATATTATAACTGATCCGTTTTCTTATGATCATAAACTACTTAAAAATGATTTTTAATAATTTTAATCTCCTATTGTTTGAAAAATTGTTATGAACAAATGCGTTGTTTATGAGATAATTTGAAAAAAAATTTTTATAACATAATCTTTGATGATAATTATTTTTAAAATTAAGGTTCTAATATTTTTATTTTTTAAAATGAATTATCTCTTTGTATTTTTTTCTACTCAAAAAAACAAAAACAACCATGTATTATTTAAAAAAAAAAAAAAAAAAATATTGAACTTTAAATTTTCTGTTCTCTTTTATTTCACCACTCTGACCTGGTTTTTTATGTTTAATTTTATTATAACTTTTTAACTAATGGAGATACAAGGAAAAAATTTAAGACTTATTTATTCTTAATTAATTAAACAACAAATTAAGCCAAAATTTGAAGCTCTCACTCAGTTATCTATTCAATTTATACCATTTGAACAGGGAAACATTCTCAATTAAATATTTCAGTCGCAGATGATTCCACATCTGATTTTATGAACATCCTGTTTATATTTTCAACAAATCAATTATACCATTTACTTATAAAAATAATCTTTCAGAAAACAAAAATTCTACAATATTTTATAAATAAACTTACTTGAATTAAATGACATTTCTAATTAATTTTTAGTTACTAAGATGCTTAGGCTAATAAGATGCTTAGGCTATTTTTTTCAAACTTATTTTTATTCATAATTAGAAAAATTACCAAGCAAAACTAAAATTTATAAGCAAAAATTGTTGATAAATATACGTTAGATAAAAAGTTACATAAGTTGTATGGTCATAGTTATATTAGTTTATAAGATATTTATACATAAAAGTAGAAAACAGTTTTGGCTTAATTTATTGTTTAATCAATAAAGAATAAATAAGCCTGAAATATTTTCCTTGTATCTTCATTAGTTAAAAAGTTATAATAAAATCAAACATAAAAAAAAGGAAAGAAAAAAAAAATTTAATTAATAAAAAAATTAAATATTTTTTTTCTAAAATAATACATGGTTGTTTTTGTTTTTTTGAGTAGAAAAAGAAAAAAAAATACAAAGAGATAATTCATTTGTTTATAACAAATTGTTTATTAAATAAACAATGAAAATTTAAATAATAAACGTTTTTTTATATCGAAGACCAAGATAAATATGATAAAAAAAAATGGTTCCTTAATTTTCATAACAAGTGGTAAAAAAAATGTTATTTAACAAATGCGTTTTTAAGCAATAAAATTCTTTTTTTAAGAAAGGTTTTTTTTGAAAAATCATAATTATCATCAAAGATTATGTTATGAATTTTTTTCTTCAAATTATCTCATAAACAACGCATTTGTTTATAACAATTTAAAAAAAATAGGAGATAAAAATTATTAAAAATCATTTTTGAGTAGTTTCTGATCACAAGAAAACGGATCAATAATAATATTATGAAAAAAAGTTTTTTTCAATGTTTAATGAAGCTTAATAATTTTTCACCTTAGTAAATTGTTAATAACAAAACGAAAATGACCAATTTTTAAATTTTTCTAACAGGAATCTATTCTTAGACCTTTGCAAAATAGCTCCACGAAAGGAAAACATTCTCAGATTGATAGTTTAACAATTATCGCTCTTGCAATGTTAATGTTCGTACAAAAAATTGTTAATTACCTAATGGATAACTTATTGAAAAATCGCGATAAAAATTTTTGAACCACGAATTATTGTTCATTGATCTATCATGTAGGCGCCTGAATTTTTTCAATTTTTAATTTTCATATTTAATAAGTTTAAATAATATTTATTCATTAAAGGTCCGAAGGGGACGTGGCTTGCGCAAGCCGGAGTACCCGTTTTCGGGCGAATTTTCAACCCTCTGGGAAAATTATAAATATTGGTCCTACAGTTACGGGAGTTCATACTTTTCCTTTCTGCATCTTTTCTCAAATTTGAATTATCTCGAATAGTTTTCGAGATATTGGCGAAAAACCAAACCTCCTTTTTTTTTCACTTAATTGTTTATAACTATTGCAATTTTTGCGAGCGGCCTTAGCATTTTCTCAAAAAATATCTACATGCTATTCCGAATCGAATGACACCTCTATCATAATTTTCGGAGAATGCGAAAAAAATTTGACCTAAAAAGCACTTGTTAACTAGACTATTTTTTCCCTACGGCACTACGAATTTTTCTGACACCCTGTATGTATCGGAAATTTTTTTAATTTTTTTTTCCTATGGCACTACAAATTGTTTACCTTAGGGTAGAAAAATTTTTACGAACATTTTGGTAGAAAAATCATCAACGATCATGCAGTAATAACGGAGATATTTGAATATTTGGAAACCGTGACTGGAATCGTTTTTTCCCTACGGCACTACAATTTGTTTTGACACCCTGTGTCTATCGATAATATTATTTCGAGTATTTCTTCGAAAGAATCATCAACGATCATGCAGAAGTAACGGAGATATACCGAAAAATTGATGAAAAAAAGATTTTTTTTTTCTTCATTTTCCTAGAGCTCTACAAATTATTTTGACTTCCTGTATGCATTGAATACATACATACACGTTTTTTATGAAAGATTCATGATTAAGGAAAAATGTGTGGAAGAAAACATCTTAAAAGCATTCTAAATTGTTTTGATACCTTATACGTATTGATAAGATGATTGAGCGCGTATCAGTGAACAAAAAATGAACCAAGGATTGTGCATTTATGAATGAGATACCCTGAAAAACGTGTAAGGTTATATAGTTTCATATTTGTTGTGATGTGTATGAACTTTTTTCTCACTGAGTTTTTTTCAGTTCATACACATCATTGCTCTTATTATTTACTTTTTATGGAATAAATTGTCTTATTTCATGTACATTAGGATTATCTCTGTATATGTCTGTACTTTAGGTTTAACTCTGTTTAACATTTCCTGAATGTATATTTCCCATTCTGTAATTGGCTTCGGCTGTTGAATGGTATACCAAATAAATAAATAAATAAAAAGCGTGGCTGCGAATTACCCGGAAGTCTGGCAATGCCGCACACAAAATTCACTCTATCCCAATTTCGACAGTCTACACGTCAGAAACAGTGGCTAGGAAAGTGTGGATAACTTCACATAAACTTTAGAGGGGTCACATAACCAGCACGTAAACATATTGTTCACAGCGTGCGTATTTGTAGAATCAGAAGAGTATAATATATTGTTCACGAGGAAATTAAAGAAATCAATATACGATAATGTGAATTTTGAAAACGACGCCGATAATGATCGTTTGAAAGTTTGCCAGCCTCGCGCTTTGTGTTTCCGAAAACAATGACGTTATTGTGACGTCAGCTTCCATAACAAACTCCGGACAACTGCAACCAGAGCCGGCCTTAAGGGTGGCCAAGCGGGGCGCCGGCCCCGGGCCTCGCGCCTTTAGAGGCCTCGCGCTACCGAAGGTTTCGTTTCGTTAATAAAATCACTGATTACAATTTTGAAAAAACTTTTACTCATTATGAATTTTCTGCTACTACTGAAATTCTGATAAAGAATGGCCTCTTTGTGCACCCTTCAGAAATTTCAATTTCTAGTTAATGCTCGCAACGCCTGCTTTTCTCTAACAGAAAGGAACCAAGCTCCTAAGTACGGAATTGTTCTCTAGGCCCTACCACTCTCCCGCCTATCTACATTTAGGATGATCACGTGTTAGAACGACATGTTATTAGTCATTAGTTGCGTTCAACATCATAGTTTCGTATTTATGTTTAACCGTTCACATGTTGAGTAAAGAGTTTTATTTGATCCAGTCGTTGAAAAATAACTGAATATTTCGTGGATAGTCCATCCAATATCAATTGCAGAAGCTGTTTCTATAGGGAGCAAATAAAAACTCACTTCGCTAACACGAGCGTATATGCGAAGAAACGCAACGAAAAAATAATCTGTACTACTTGTATACAGTCTCCGTCGGCACAAAGAGGCCGCTGGTCAACGTGGACTTGAGTGACTGCTGTCTGTTCTACAACCGATTCGTCTGGGCCAATCAAGTCGGACATCAATGCTGGCAGGTGTGTCTATACGATGGGAGGTCATAAATCACGCGTTATATTTGTGTTTTAATAGCTCTGAAAGATTCAAAACCAGTAGCGTATGTGGTCTTGGTGTGTGCCAATCGAAATACGTTTTAGGATATTAAAATATCTAAATAAAATTAGTTATCTCCGCCACTGCTGCTCACGGATTTCGCCGCAAGACTTTTTTATGCTTCTGCAATTGATATTGGGAAAACTATACCTATATTGACGACATTAACGTGAACGTGTTTATGTAGTCCTTCCTTCGTTCTTTTTTTATTTAACGTCGGCCTATTTCTGCTACCAAGACACCGACGCCGGTGAGCACACTCCTCCCAACCGGAAATTTTGCCGAATCCTCTGTTGTTTCAGAGGTGGGGTTCTTTAACGAGCTCAACATCAAATGAACTCGGGACCGACATCTTAACGTCCCCTCCGAAGGACTGCCTATCTATCGTCTTATCTCGTGCTCATTGATAAGACGCCTGCAGCTGCGAATATGCCATAGTTTCCCCAATATCAATTGCAGAAGCATAAAAAAGTCTTGCGGCGAAATCCTGTAAGCAGCAGTGGCGGAGATAACTAATTTAATTTAGATATTTTAATATCCTAAAACGTATTTAGATCGGCACACACCAAGACCACATACGCTACTGGTTTTTATTCTTCCAGAGCTATTAAAACACAAATATAACGCGTGATTTATGACCTCCCATCGTATAGACAGACCTGCCAGTATTGATGTCCGACTTGATTGGCCCAGACGAATCGGTTGTAGAACAGACAGCAGTCACTCAGGTCAACGTTGACCAGCGGCCTCTTTGTGCCGACGGAGACTGTATCCAAATTGTACAGATTATTTTTCGTTCCGTTTCTTCGCATATACGCTCGTGTTAGCGAAGTGAGTTTTTATTTGCTCCCTATAGAAACAGCTTCTGCAATTGATATTGGATGGACTATACTACGCTATAGTTGTTAGGATATTTAACGTGGAACTTCCTTGTCCGGTAGTCACCCATTCAAGTACTAACCACGCCCGACGTTGCTAGACTTCAGATATCGATAAGACTCTCGTCAACCTGACCAGCCATCGGTGTTTATGTAGTCGCAGACAGATTTATTATCGTTATTATGGGCCGAAACATTTCGGTTTTTTATATAATATTTCAAAATTGCGACAAATTAGATGAAGATCTGAAAAAATGCTTTTGATTTGGATTTGTATCTCAGTAGTGGGGAACATCGGGATGTAGATGGAGCAGAACTATTCATCGAACTGAGAATTTTGTGAGAAGTTTTGCCACCAGAAACACTAACTGCAATTGACTTGTTGACACGACTGTAAGAAATGGGAAATCCGTTTCCCAATACTTTCATCGCATATAAGGTACTGTAAACAATTCCTGTTACAGTTGCTAGTACGGAAAGGTAATTTTCTCGTCTGAAATTAATCAAGACCTACTTACGCACATCCATGTCTCAAGATCGTTTAAGTTCATTAGCCACATTATCGATAGAGTCTGATATAAGTGCGAGGCTGGAGTTCGATGCCATTATAGATGAATTTTCGAAAATTAAAGCTAGGTGTGTGATTTTTTTATAAGATCTCATGAGTCTCACATGTACATTTCACGTTTCATTTTCACTCAGTGAAATAATTCAAATTATTGGTAGGTATATTACGTAATATATTATATATTGTTTTGTTTAGATTTTGTTACCTTTCTCATATCATTTTATCTAGTATTATATTGTCATTGTCAAAACATTCAAAAGTGTTTTTCTCGCCAAATAAATTATTTATTTAAATTATGTGTTTTATATTTTGAACATATATTTAGTAGGCACGCCATCCGAGAGGTAGTAAGGGGAAGGTGAATAAATGAGAACATTGAATAGGAATTTCTTCAAAGAATAAAAATATCAATTTATTAATAAATAAAATATATAAGGGCCTCGCACAACAAGTTGGCCCCAGGCCTCGCGCTCACTAAGGCCGGCTCTGACTGCAACAGTCCTTGTTTCCGCCAAAAAAGCTTCAATCAACTTGTAAATCAGTGTTATTCATTTCGACTGTTTTTTCGATTTGCTTATTTTCACGATGACGTCATAGCTTTACTATTCGAGTAAAACTAATGCGCATTTTCGAAAATTTTCACGCGCGTACCCAGGGGTGTTTCGGAAAAGATCTCTCAAAGGTAACTAACTAAAGTTTTGTGGGCTGCCCCCTTTTAGAATGTCTATCTTGATCATTTTATTTTTTCGTTAGGTATGTGAGAAATGGACGTACGCAGTTGAAGTCAAGATTTTTTCGAATTTCAATTTGTTCAAGAGCATGGTCTTGATTTCGTGGACAATTTGAACTATCTTATTCTGTAAATAACCCCAAAACTGTGTATTTTCACTTCCGAACTCGAATATACGATTACATATTTTCTTTTGCCTCTAGTCGTTCATTATTTTGTTATTTTACGAATAAATCGAAAATTCACGAAAACACAAATTGCAATATTCACCTTATAGAGTTGCTGCATTCGTTATTATCAATTTATTTTCTTATTATTTCTACCTACTTCGTCAGATCAGTCGTTAAACTTTCCGCAAAATAAGAATCAATGGAAAAAAATTACTTAAAACGATTGTTAAACGTTAGTTGCCATTCGACTGGTCTTTTCTGGAACAATTCGACTGAATGCTTTGCTTATTGCTGCTTTGACACTTGCATCGCTTCACTTAGCCAGAAAGGTATTCGAATTGAATGTATAGATAACAATAATTGCTTGTGCTGACTTATCAGACCACTCCAAAGGACTCATCGTATTCAAAATTCCACACAGAGAAACGCGTTCCTTCATCTCTAGTTTACCTATCGATCCCAATCCCACCCCCGATCGAGGGATGTGAAAACAGCAGCCGAAAAACGTTCAGTGGCGGCAGACTCAGAATTTATTTGGGGTTCAGCAAAGATGTAAAAAAGTGTTGTCCTCATTTGCTTCCTTACAAAATGAATTGCTTTCAGAATGATTCCCAACACCATTTCATCCACAAAATGATAATTCTGCAGCATGGTGGGGTTATGATGTGCCAAGCTGAAAACTCTCAACAAAAGTGGATACATATTATTCTTCCTATACAGAGAATCTTTCGTGTAAAAATCTTGCATTACTTGCAGAGGGGGTAAAATACCAACCCCAATTAAAAAAAACGGTTTCGGGGGTAAGACCTAAACTGTACAAACAAAAGTTCGTACGGATTATTTTTATTAATAGATGAAACCATCTTGTGAGGAAAAGACTTTGCAACACTGTTGCGTTGGGAATTCTTGGACAAATTCTTCACTGTATTTCATTTAAAAAAATTGGGTTGGTATTTTACCCCCTTTGCAAGTAATGCAATTTTTTTTTAACCAAAGATTCCCGCATTGCCAAGAATGATCATGGTTCTTTTGTTGGGGCACTTTTAGGTCCTACCACCGATATCGATTTTTTTTAAATTGGGGTTGGTATTTTAACCCCTCTGCAAGTAATGCAAGAATTTTTTTCTACGCCAAATTATTTTCAGCATTGTCAAGAATGATATGTGATTACTTTTGTTGGCGCAGTTTTGGTCTTACCCCGAATCATTTTTTTTAAATTGGGGTTGGTATTTTACCCCCTCTGCAAGTAATGCAAGAATTTTTTTCTACACCAAATGATTCTCTGCATTGTCAAAAATTATTTGTAGTCAATTTTGTTGGGGCAGTTTTAGGTCTTACCCCCGAAATCATTTTTTTTTAATTGGGGTTGGTATTTTACCCCCTCTGCAAGTAATACAAGAATTTTTTTCTACACCAAATGATTCTCTGCATTGTCAACAATGATTTGTAGTCAATTTTGTTGAGGCAGTCTCAGGTCTTACCCCCATTTTTTTTGGGGGTTGGTATTTTACCCCCTCTGCAAGTAATACAAGAATTTTTTTCTACACCAAATGATTCTCTGCATTGTCAACAATGATTTGTAGTCAATTTTGTTGAGGCAGTCTCAGGTCTTACCCCCAAAATTTTTTTTTTTGGGGTTGGTATTTTTACCCCCTTTTTTTAAATTGGGGTTGGTATTTTACCCCCTCTGCAAGTAATATAATAATTTTTTTCTACACCAAAGGATTCTCTGCATTGCCAAGAACGATCAGTGATTACTTTTGTTGGGGCGGTTTTAGGTCTTACCACCGAAATCATTTTTTTAAATTGGGGTTGGTATTTTACCCCCTCTGCAAATAATGCAAATATTTTTTTCACACGAAATGATTCTCTGTATAGAGAAAAATAGTATGTATCCACTTTTGTTCGGACAGTTTTCAGCTTGGAACATTATAATCCCAGCATGCTGCAGAATTATCATTTGGATGAAATGGTGTTGAGAATCATTCCGTTTTGTAAGGAAGAAAATGAGGACGATACTTTTTCACATCTTCCCTGAACACCAAATACATTTTGAGTCTGACGCCACTGAACGTTCGGCAATCTTCGGCAAATTGGCTGCTTTCTTTCGGCTGCTGTTTTCACATCGGTCCCCCGATCGTACCCCTTATTATCCAATCAATAGGGACTAAAAATGGCCTCTGCCTCCCAAAAGGTAGGTTAGAAATGATTTTCATATATGCTATTTAGTTCCAGACCCCTATGCAAAATAAAATTTTCGACCATGGGAGGATCGGCAGGTTCGCCATCTCAGATTAAAGGTACAAAAAAATGAAGAACGCAAAAATCCTTGAATTTGTTTTTGTGAGTCTGATATGTCACCAGTATCAGAAAATCGTCCAACCTAATCATTTCACGGTAAATTTTGTAAAAATGACGGAAATTTTGTAAAAATGACGGAAACTGATCCCACTATATCTATCACTCAACAGTAAGAATAACTTCATTTTATATTTGCATGGTTGTAGTCACGTAATTCCCATTTCTCGTAGCCACTCCACAATTCTATAACATGTGAGTGTCAATTAAGGTGTCCGAAACATTATAAACACGAAGCAGAACCATCACTGATGTCAAAACAATGGATTTTTGTCTAGAAATCTGAAATATTACGATTTAAGCTTAAAATATATATTTTACACTTCTGTATACTAACATCGAAGTTGCACATCTAGACCAGTGCTATAGCCTTTGAAAATGGTAAAAAGTGAAAAAAATTATAGTATGATGAAACCCATTGGAAAACACTTGAATGGCAAAGTTGTAGGTAATAAAAAGATCTACAACTCTTGTATTCACACTTTCTTCACATAACCGCAAAATGTATGTGAAAAATTCAAATAACCAAGTTTTTGGTTTTTTATTTTTATCTTCTACAAAAAAATTTTTTTCACGAAATTTGTGAAAACCTCTTTCATGTTCCAAACACACTGTAATTTTTTTGATTCAAAATATTTATTTTTCCACCTTATTTTGACTTAATATCGAAAAAGCACCCTAATTTTCGATCGAAAATTCTCCCGTCAAAATATCAGCTTTTTTTAAAAAGTCGGTGGGCTTTGTGGGCTTTTTGTTCGTTGGAATCTCTACTTTCTGATGGTATAAAAAAAAGTACATTACCATGACAGAAAATGCAAAAAAAAACGAAAAAAACTCGAATCCGAATATAATGAGACATCTACAATATTTTGACAAAGTTGTAGAATCTTCTTTAAATTATTTGCGTAGATGCCTTTTTAATGCTATTTTGAGATAACTTATAGATAGATATATAGATATTTATTTCCAAACTAATAAAACATAGAATTAGTGGGTCGTCAAAATAGTACAATGTATAACATATAAGTGTATATAGACATGTATAAAGTAAAATTTACACTAAGAATAAAGTAAAATATAAGATATGAGGACAGACTGGGGGTTTTTAAACTGATATAGGTTGAGACACTTAATCTTTGAAGGTAATTTGTTATAAAGTTGCAGATTCAGAGAATTTTTTTGTGACATCAGGAGACTGCATCTAGGAGTCGTGAGAGAATTTGCATTGCGAGTGGAGTAAGAGTGTATTTCTGATTGCACAGTGTATTTGTTTTTGTTTTTATGAATTTCAAGTAAGGATGAATATAGAAATAGAGTAGGAAGTGGCATAATTTGAAGATTAGAAAAAGAGGGCGACAGTGTTCGCGATGATGAACTCCAGCCATGACTCTAATAACTCTTTTTTGCACTAAGAAAGCTTTATGAGCGTGGCACGAGCCACCCCATAATAGTATACCATAAGCCATGTGACTTTGGAATAAACCAAAGTAGCACGATTTAAGTATGTGCAAACTAACGCAATGCCTCAAACGTCGGATCATAAAGGTGATACTTGATAATTATTTTGTTAAAGACTCTATATGAGGAGCCCAGTTGAGTCTATCATCAAGTTGCACGCCAAGTAATTTGACGCTATTTCCCTGAGGAATATTTGTTTTAGAGGAAACGAGGAGAGACTGATTCTTCTCTATATTGATTTTCAGTTTATTTGATGTGAACCATACTTGAGCTACATTTAATATATCAACAGCTAAAGTACTAACGTTTCCTTGGTCAGTACTTTGGGAGACAAAGGTTGTGTCGTCCGCGAAAAAAACGCTCTTGATCGGTGAGGTACAGTAGTAGAGGTCATTAATATAGATCAAAAAAAGGAGGGGGCCCAGAACAGAGCCTTGAGGGACACCATGGGAAATGTTCTTACGATTAGAGAGATCCCCACCAAGTCTAACACATTGGGTTCTACCACCCAGATAAGATTCGAAGAAGTCCAGTGCCAGGCCTCTGATACCATAGAAATACATCTTTTGTAGTAGGATAACATATGAGACACAGTCAAAGGCCTTAGATAGATCACATAGCGTAAGTTGTGAATGTTTGCCTTTTTCCAGGCCCTCGACTATGTCTGACACAACTTTCAGAAGAGCCTGGGTTGTTGATCGATTTTTCCGAAAACCAAATTGGCCAGGACATGAGAGAGAGTTGCTTTCAAGAAAGTTATATAGTTGTTGTTTGAGAATAATTTCAATAATTTTACCCAATATCGGTATAATCGAAATGGGCCGAAAATTGTTAATGTCATCTGTGCTACCCTTCTTCAGAACCGGTAGGACCACAGAGTACTTCAGAGTACTAGGAAAAGTTCCAGAGGAAAAACAGTTATTTATTAGAATAGCCAAAGGATCGGCAAGGATGTCGGCTACAGATTTGATGATTTTACTGTTGAGCTCGTAGGCATCAAAAGCGTTGGAATTCTTCATGCCTAGAATAATATCATAAACATCAGCAGGAGTTACCGGATTTAAAACAAACGAGTGTACAGGAGTTTTTATTGTTTTTAGGTAAGATGTTGGTTCATGGGAAATGAGAGGTAGAGAGCTTATGATTTGCTCGGCAATAGAAGTAAAATAAATATTGAATTGATCCACCGGTATATTAGACTCAATTTGCTTTTTTCTATTTCTATTACCTTCATGGTTGATTATGTTATGTGTATATACCTGAGTGACCTCGGAAAATTTTACCCCATCAAAAGGTATTTCATAGAGAAGTGGGGAAGGGGCTAGGAGGGTCTGGGCCTTACTACCTGTTATTTCTTTGCATTTTCTGAGAACATTTACCATAGTAATGTATATTTTTTTTACACTATCAGAAGAAAGAGATTTCAACGAACAAAAAGCCCACCGACATTTTTAAAAAACCTGATATTTTGACGGGAGAATTTTCGATTGAAAATTAGGATGCTTTTTCGATATTAAGTCAAAATAAGGTGGAAAAATGAATATTTTAAATCAAAAAAATCACAGTATGTTTGGAACACAAAAAAATAAGTTTTCACTAAATGTCGTGAAAAAAATTTTTTTTTGTAAAAGATATAAATAAAAAACCTAAAATTTCGTTATTTGAATTTTTCACATAAATTTTGAGATTATGTGAAAAAAACGTGGATACCAAAGTTGTAGATCTTTTCATTACCTACAACTTTGCCATTTAACTTTTTTCCATGGGAAATCGAAATCGAGATAAACCGTTTTTTACCCTTAAAAACTCACCCCCTTCCACTTCCCGATCTCAGATCGCCCGTAAATTATTTTTCCTTTCATTTTTGTTATATTCTCTTCCTTTTCCAATGAGTTTCATTCTACTATAATTTTTTTTTGTTTCAAAAATTATCGACTCTGGTCTAATCGCGGAATTCGGATGAGCAAAAGTCATAACGGCGTCAATTTTGGGCAAATTACTACTGTTTGTTCTGCTAAATCGAAATTTCATAGCGGATTATACCTGTCTTTCGAGACATAATTGAGAACAACTGAATCAACTTGACAAAAATTGCTGAAGACGAAAAATTTATCAAGTAAACTGTTCATGTTCTACGAAAATGTTAACAACAACAATGGCGATCCCACGGCGTGATGTAACACTTTCCGATTGGTGTCCAGTATCACGTGACAGAATGCCTAATTTTGACGAATTTATTTTCTAAAAATAATAATGTTTATTTTTTATAATAAATAATTTTGTTTTTTGGTATCTACATATCATGATTAATCTTTAGAAACCCCAATACATACGATTTATTCTTAGTGGACACAAGCCTACTTTATCCCGCTCAGAAGTATTCTAATTTAATTACTTACGTGTTCGTTTGTTAACAGTGCTCTCAAAAGTCCTCCCCCCCCTCTTATTTTTGGAACGATTATACATAAACAAGTGAAATTTGGAAACTGAATATTGAAGGTTGTGAACTACTAGTGATGATAGATGACGAAATCGTCAAAGATGACGTCACAAGGCCATTGTGACCAATAATTTTAAATGGAACCCTACGGCAAGCGACACCTCTTTTAAAAGGTATCGAAAAAATCTATTCAATTATACTAATTTTGTTTGTGTTTATGGCATTTTAAGGCTCATTAGTAAACATTAAAATTTAAATTCCATTCAGTATGATATTAATTACAGATTGAAGAATCAGTATCTACTCAAAGAAATTGCTCGAAGTGACCTCCATTTATTTCCTGACAGTGAAATATCCTATTTTTAAACTCTTCTCGTACTTTTGCAAATGTGTCTGCGGAAACAGCCTCACATTCTGCAACAACACGTTGTTTTAAAACGTCAATATTGTCAGGTTCAGTGGCGTAAACCTTCGATTCAAGGTACCCCCACAGAAAAAAAAATCCAAAGGTGTGAGGTCCGGTGATCGAGCTGGCCATTCCGTTGAACCTCGTCGTCTAATCCATCTACCACGATACTCTTTATCCAAATACCGTCTTACCGCACCGTAATAGTGTGGAGGAGCACCATCCTGTTGGAATGTTATTTCCAAATTGACTTCATCTGGAATATCTTCCAAAATTTCAAGGATTAACGGTTCTATTGCGTTTTGCAACAGCTCCAGATAAACCTCACCAGTTAAATAAGTATTCAAAAAAGGGGCCAAACGATGTGGTTTCCCAGGATACCTGCCCAAACATTCACCTTCTGGGGAAATTGGGTATGTTTCACGAAAAAGGTGAGGATTTGCGTCACTCCAATACCTCACATTCTGTGTATTTACATTTCCATTCAGATAGAAAGTACTTTCGTCACTAAAACAAATTGTTTTGACATAGTCTGGCTGTTGGTTAATTTTTGTTTCCATATTTTCACAAAATTCTAGTCTTCGGTCTGGGTCGTCGTCTGAGAGTTGATGAACCATTTTCAATTTGTATGGATGAAATTTGTTTTTTTTTCAACACCCTGTAGACTGTACTTCGACTGACTTCACAGGTAGATGCAACGTGAGTTGTTGAAGAAGTAGGATTAACTATTACTTCTGCCAGTATATCAATTTTTTTCTCATCAGAAATTTGTGGTCTACCAGATCGTTTCTACCCGTTGTTTCAAACTTACCAAGAAGCTCCCTTAAATACGTCCTCGAAACGGGACGATCGGGAAACTTCTCATTGAAAATGCGTTCTGCTGCATGAATATTTTGTCCAGTTTCACCAAGAATTAGGATCGCTGCTACTTCATCACCTAAAGCACGTACCATTTCGCTTCTTGGAGCACTTAAACGTTCGGCTCACAACAGTTTAACAAATTATTAAAATGTACAAAAATATTAAAAGTACCAAAAGCTGCTAAAACAGTTGAACGTTCGATCAACAATACACAAATTATTAAATGTACAAAAACTTGGACAATTACAAAACGTCGAATTAGTGAGACTAACAAAAACGTCAGCTTATTTGACAACTATCCAGAGGCGGAGCTTGAATTTGTAATTTTAGTATTAACTGATTTAATTCATCACAGCTTTGCGTTTTTCAAAAGCGAGTTGCCAAAACTGCCATAAACACACAAAATAAGTATCATTGAATAGGTTTTTTCGATACCTTTTAAAAGAGGTGTCGCTTGCAGTAGGGTTCCATTTAAAATTATTGGTCACAATGGCCTTGTGACGTCATCTTTGACGATTTCGTTATCTATCATCACTATTAGGGAAGTTTACAACCTCTAATATTCAGTTTCCAAATTTCACTTGTTTATGTATAATCGTTCCAAAAATAAGAGGGGGGGATGGGACTTTTGAGAGGCACTGTATATACTTATACTACAGTCAAAATCAGGCAACATGGAAAAATGAGGAACATTTATTATGAAAGTAGTTCGGAGGACAGAGATCGAGCTACATATCAATCACACAAGCACAGTCAGTTGCTTTACGTGTCTAGTGTCGGCCACTACATATCCACGTTTTTGCCAGGTGACCACAACGTGGTTGGAATGTGGTTATCTGAGATCCAGGAACGTAGATCGGAGCGTTGCGGCCACCAAAAACGTGTTTCCCATTTCGATAGCCGCCACGTGATAGAACCGTGTATATTACGTGGCAGGGTTGTGGTCGAACACTTCAAAGTTTTCCAGGATCGTGGCCATCCACTAAAAATCCTACTTGGGTGATAATGTTAATAATATTATCATCACAATAATATAATTCTTCTTGTTGCGTATAAGTATTATTAAGATCAGTGTATGGATTTTTCAAGATTCGTACCATGGGTTTAGTAACAGTCGTTTCATGGAGCAGGTATATACCGTTCCTTGTTTTTGTTTTACGAAAATCGCTATTCCACAATTTTTGGCACCCAAGTAACATTGAAAAACCTTCAGGCATTTATTGTATTCATCTAAGCGAATTAAAAAAAATCATGGATATTGTACACGTTCCCCAAGACACGAACTAATATATTTTTTGTTAGGAAAGATTTCAAATTCACATGGTTGAATATCTTCAAATATCAAACTTAGTCCATGTTTAGGATTGACCAATTTAGATATACAGGGTGATTTAAAAGTACTTTGACAAACTTCAGGAGGTGATTCCTCACAATATTCTAATATGAATTGTCCACATAAATATATGTCCGGAAACGTTTCGTTTCCAAGATATAGGGTGTAAAAGTTTTATATTTATTTTCGTTTTTTTATAAATAACTTTCGAAATACTGACTTTAATTGAACGAAAATTGGTATTGAGAGGTTTTTGAAGGGTATCGAATTCGACCCTGATGTTATTATTGCTCTTACTCGTAGGGGGCGCCACCTACACGTCTTTTTCTTTTTTGAAGATTTAAAACTTTTTTGAGCGTCCTTCTAGCACATTTTTCAGTAAAAAAATCAATTCCCCTATCATATCTACGTAAAAAAGCTAGCCTTGTTACAAGTCGCTTGAGCAACCGTTTTCTAGATATTTGGACTTGAAAATTTCAAGTCGATTATTTGATAATCGATGCGTGTTGAAGTTATTAACATTATTTTGCATTTTTCACAAGAATGCTTAGGAAATGAATTTGACGTTCAAGTAAGTAGTTTTGGTTTTTTGTAGGGGGCGCCACCAATTCTATTTATTTTTACTCGTTTGAAATAGTTATTTTTGTATCAAGGGTGCAAAATCTGTATTTGTTTTAATAAAATTTGCAAGAAATATCAACATTTTATTTCAAGAAATTTTGAATATGTAGAATAGAATAAAATAAAGGAAACTAAATTGTATTCAAATAAATTGTTCAAAGTGTCCACCTTCACGAAGATACAGGCATTCAGTATTCTAGTCATTGAATCTCGTACCCGCTCAAAAATTATTGGTGTGTTTCTTATTGTTTCACAGGAGTCTACTATTCGGTTTCTTAGATCTTCCTCGTTCTTCACTGGAGTTTTATAAACTAGTGACGCCAAAAATAAAAATCTAGCGCGTTTAGATCTGGGGAACTTGGTGCCCACGCCTGGTTAGTTTCTTCTACACCCCTACCGATCCATCGATTTGGATAGACAGTGTTGAGGAATTCCCTGGCTACAACGCTAAAATGGGCCATAGCCCCATCATGCATAAACCACATGCGGATACGAATTTCTAATGGTACATTCTGAAGTAGTCCCGGCAATTCATTTTCTAAAAAGTCTCTGTAAGTTGCGCCATTCAGTCGGAACGGAAGAACGAAAGGACCCACAAGTAATTATCAATTATTATCAACTTCAACACGCATCGATTATCAAATAATGGACTTGAAATTTTCAAGTCCAAATATCTAGAAAACGGTTGCTTATAGCCGACTTGTAACAGGGATAGCTTTTTACGTAGATATGATAGAGGAATTGATTTTTTACTGAAAAATGTGCTAGAAGTACGCTCAAAAAAGTTAAAAATCTTCAAAAAAGCATAAGACGTGTAGATGGCGCCTCCTACGAGTAAGAGCAATAATAACATCAGGTTCGAATTCGACACCTCAAAAAACCTCTCAATACCCATTTTCATTTAATTAAGGTCAGTATATCGAAAGTTATTGAAAAAAAACGAAAATAAAAATAACACCCTGCATCTTGGAAACGAAGCGTTTCCGTACATATATTTATTTGGACAATTCATATTAGAATATTGTGAGGAATCACCTCCTGAAGTTTGTCAAAGTACTTTTGAATCACCCTGTATAGTGAATAGCTACACGTGAATTTTTTAACTGAGCAGTCGGGCGATTTTTTGGAAGAATGTTTCCGTTTCTGGCCCCTGAACTCGTTAGACATCAGACTTACTAAAAAAGTGTTCATACAAGAAATTGAGGGAATTTTTTGTACCTTTAATTCAAGATGGCATACCGCGCCGAAGTTTCGAGTTTTTTAGGGTAGATGGATATGATTGCGTATTTAAAGTGATTATTAATTCTGAACAACTTTTCATAATAACAGTTTTTGATATCACAAATGAAAGTACTTTACTACTGAATGTCTGAATAATTGAACTTAAATATTAATTTATTCTTCATAACGTTGACTGTTTCGAACTATAAATTTCAGAATGAAACGCGACTTTAACTTCCTTTGCAGACTGTGACAGGGACCAAGACCGACCAATTTGTATTGATCAGTCCAAACCCACTATCCTTCCAATATTTTTGTTAATCATCAGTATACCTCCTAATGGAAATACGCACTACTCATAGATGACTATTTTTCCAACTTTGCATTATATAAAATGGTGATTTGCGGCTGAACAAACGATTTGTTGAGCCACAAATTCCAGTACAACAAAAGTAACAGAAGGTTCTATTTGTTCCTAAACAATGTCGGTATAGTCAAACGATTACCTTTTCTCTGACTGAACTTTTAAATTAAATCAAGGATCTCCGAGATATATCCACGAATGTTTCATAGCATGACCCACCCTGCAAAATAAATTCTGCGGAAGACAATTGATCGATCTGGGATGCTCCTAAGTGCAAGGAATCGTATGTCATCCTTTGGAGTACTTAATCAAATGAACGAAAAAATGCATGTTGGAATATTCTACATTCAGTAAAAATTAGGCCTCTGCGAATATAGGCGCAACGTAGTCGAATTTACTCTTGTCCACGCTAATCTGGCCTATACGAATACTGAAAACTGCTTAGTGATCATTTTAATCAGTTCGAGTAAGTGTACTGTAACGTTGGGGTCATTCTGCATATTGAAAAAAACACTAATTTTTCCTGCGATTAACTTGAAATAAACATTTAACAGGAATGAAATATAATTGCCTTCGCCATGTGTGTTTGTAGAAACTGACACGAGTAAATTCTTCCCACTTGTACTCATATTCGCAGAGGCCTCGTTTCAACTATATATGATAACTTAGATGGAAACCGATGAATGATAAACCTTTTCCATAGGTGGAACGACAAGGGCGCAATGGGAGGACGTTACTGGATCTACGCCACTGACTTTCGTCAACGACTGCGTCTCTTTCACGACGACCGTATCAGCGAGGTTTTGGTTGATGGACTGTCGGAACATAGGTGATGCTACTAAAATGGCGACGGAATTATACAAGTAGGTTCACAAAACTTATCAATAAATGTAGAATTCAGTTCAAAATTGATGTTTTTTTTTTAAATTGAGAGGTGGAGAGACTAGATTGGTTTCACGGGAACTATTTTGAAAAAAGTGGCAGTTTAATTCCTTCAAAATCATACACAGAAGATTCCCCTCGAAAAATAAATAGGACTTTCCTAATATTTTTTTCTCAAATATCGTTCGTTACAGAGATACAGGGTGTTGAATATGAAAAATTCAAAGTATTTTTAATTCATAGTTTCCACAGTTTTGAAAATTTTCAATTACATTCGAAGGAATGTTTTTGTTCAATAAGTGCTTTATTTTGAAAAAAAAAACACATTTCGAGTTGCCACCAGTGGCGTAAGAGAAGGGTATCATTTTTTTTTTATATGTTCCGGTTCCCACGAAAAGGGATATCCTGTAATGTTCAGAGAACATCGTGGGAACCAAGGGAAAGAAGGTAGGAGTTGGTGTTCTTCTTAAATTTCTGGAGATTGTATGCCTCGGGGAACACCTCCCTAGGCAATGAGTTCCAAAGCCTCGCAGTTCGTTGGATGAATGAGTCTTTGGAAAGTGATGTTCTGCAGGTCTCCAAAGTGACCACGAAGGGGTGTGAAGACTGAACTTGACGGGTTAATCTCGAAGAGACTGCCAAAGGAGGAACGATTGTTGATATTTCAGAAGAGCATCGCCCATGAAAATATCTATAAAATAGAGACAAATCGCCAACTTTTCTACGGTGTTCCAGACAAGTGAGCGAGTTTGTAAGCGAGGCATCACCGACGAGACGAATTGCCCTTTTTTGGACAGAATCCAATAGCTTCAGGATATGTTTAGGTGCCGCACTCCAAATATGGGAACAGTATTCCAGGACAGGTCGGATCTGTGCCTTATAGATCATAAGCAGCTGACTGGAGGTGAAATAGCTCTTGGCACGAAACAAAAAACCAAGTTTTTGGGATGCACTTTTGGTCCCTTTTCTACCTTATTTTTTAAGCCACCGGTGAAATCAGAAAAATTATTGATTTTTCGCATCCCTTATTCAATTTTGAGTAGAAAATTTAAACCTGTTTGAATCCGGAAAAACCAACCGTTTTTAAGATAATTGCGCTTTTATGAATACAAACATACTAGTAATGAAAAAATTGTTCGCCTGAAGTGAATTTTAGAATACTAATTACTGGTTCAAATTACAACTGGATATTATACCAAAAAAATTAATGACACTTCCACATGCATTTTCTCACGAAGCTACTTTCTTGCAGAGGTACTCTGTACCTCTGCAAGAAAGTAGCTTTGAAACTGAAAAATAAAAGACATGTTTTTCAAAACTATCATAGATTTAAAAGAAATTCAATCACATTTGCAGAGATGTTGGCGTACAAGAAGAGTGTCATGGAAATTTCTCAAAAAAAAAAAATAGAATCTATTCACTGAACAATTTCTTTGAAATCCTTTTATCTCATAAACTTTTCGAAGTGTCCACCATTTTCATTGCTCCTCTATTGTGTATATGGATCTTGAATAAACTTTCTGTTTTAATTCTACCCAAACCTATATAGCAAATTCAATTCTTCATTCTCATATCCTCAGTCGAATAAACTATTCAATTAATATTTGGGAATCTTGTTCAAAAATAATTTCAACAAAATTTCTGTAATATATAAGAAATCATTAAAAGTCCTGTACCGTCTTCCATATGATATACCAACAAATCAACTGTTTGATAAAACGAATACATTTTCTGTAGAGGAACACTATACAATTAACACTCTAAAAATTGCTTATGATATTATTAATAAAAGGCTGGAATCTAATTTCATATTGACAAGAAACTCCGAAACACATACTCACCACACTAGACAATATAACTGGTACCATCTTGAAGCTATTAATTCTACAATGGGTCAGAAAAAATTTACATATGAGGCAATCTCAAAATTCAATAATCTACCCGATGATCTAAAATAATGTAACAATATATTTAAAATCAAAATTAAAGTGAAAATATACATTCACAAAGAAATAACTGATTCCATTCATTTTACAACCTCCATTTCTTCTCTTTATTATTATCCTATGTTCATTAATTTCAAATGTATTATTGATTTTTTTCATTATTTGATTCTATTAATAATGCCTGAATATTTGTTATTAGGTTTTAATATACAGTGCTTCTCAAAAGTCCCCTCCCCCGCTCTTATTTTTGGAACGATTATACATAAACAAGTGAAATTTGGAAACTGAATATTAAAGGTTGTAAACTTTCCTACTAGTGATGATAGATGACGAAATCGTTAAAGATGACGTCACAAGGCCATTGTGACCAATAATTTTAAATGGAACTCTACGGCAAGCGACACCTCTTTTAAAAAGTATTGAAAAAACCTATTCAATGATACTAATTTTATTTGTGTTTATGGCAGTTTTGGCAACTCGCTTCTAATAAACGCAAATCTGTGATGAATTAAATCAGTTAATACTAAAATTCCAAATTCAAGCTCCGCCTCTGGATAGTTGTCAAATAAGCTGACGTTTTTGTTAGTCTCCTTAATTCGACGTTTTTTGTAATTGTTCAAGTTTTTGTACATTTGATAATTTGTATATTGTTGATCGAACATTTAACTGTTTTAGTAGCTTTTGGTACTTTTAACATTTTTGTACATTTTAATAATTTGTTGAACTGTTGTGAGCCGAACGTTTGAGTGCTTCAAGAAGCGAAATGGTACGTGCTTTAGGTGATAAAGTAGCAGCGATCCTAATTCTTGGTGAAACTGGACAAAATATTCATGCAGCAGAATGCATTTTTAATGAGAGGTTTCCCGATCGCCCAGTTTCGACGACTTATTTAAGGGAGCTTCTTCGTGAGTTTGAAACAATGGGTAGTATTAATGATGCGAAACGATCTGGCAGACCACAAATTTCTGATGAGATGAGATACTGGTAGAAGTAATAGTTAATCCTACTTCTTCAACAACTCACGTTACATCTTCCTGTGAAGTCAGTCGAAGTACAGTACACAGGGTGTTGAAAAAAACAAATTTCATCCATACAAATTAAAAATGGATCATCAACTTTTTGTGTCGCGTTCCTTCAGTCAAGGGCATAACAATTTCTACGTAAAAACAACCTAGTTGATCACGGGCATCACACAACTCCAATGTTGCAAAATAAAGAGGATCAATTTATATCTTAGTAGATGTCTGTCCCATGATTCCTCATACATAATATTGCTCATGCAGATGATTCTTGTTTTGAAATTACCGTAATATTTTGTCTTTATTTGGTATCGCATATTTGCCAATATCCTAAACCTCCTAGGTATGTTTTCAGACTAATTTTAGGCATGTGAAAGTGAATCAGAACTGTTTTTCAGTAAAGTTGACCATTTAACGAACTCATTGAGATTTTTTTGTTCCCAGGGAAGCCATCCACGTTCCATTCATGGCGAAATTCGTGGTGTTCGCAAAACGCGTCGATCCTCTAGAAGCGCGACTGAGGTTATTCTGCATGACGGACGACAAAGAAGACAAGACTCTAGAGCACCAAGAGCACTTTACGGAGGTGGCTAAGAGCAGGGATGTCGAGGTGTTAGAGGGAAAACAGCAGTACGTGGAATTCGCAGGGAATTTGGTGCCTATTACGAAGAGCGGGGAACAGCTTTCCTTTTCGTTTAGGGCGTTTAGGGAGAACAGACTGCCGTTTTCGGTCAGGGTGAAGGATCAGCACGCAGAAGCTGTGAGCAGGTGTCTCTTCATGAAAGAACCGAAGGTAAATGCAATATTCAATTCCATTCTTCAGATGATACAATATTTATAGGGGTGATTCACATATGAAATTTGGCACACTGAGTATTATGCTACCTAAGCTCAATAAAATAGTTACAAAAAAAATCAGGTGCGGACTTAGTTTTTTTTTAGATTTTTATTGGTTTTTGAAAAACATCACCCTGTAAGCCAGATCAGATTATTTTTATTTTTTTCTCTGCGAAGCTTGGGGACGATACTAGGCATCAGTTGAGAAAAATTGAACGCGGAAGTTTTTGTTTTCTGCAGAAAAAATAAAACTTTTAAAAATAGTATAATTTTGATGGATTCACATTCTGCTTATGACTGATGCGGCACTACATCGAAAGCACATCATCATTTTTCAACAAAAATCATAAAAAAGTTCATATTACTCGATATAAAGTATTATTCAATCAACCGTTGAAATTCCAGGGCCGTATTTATTTATTTTTTCACGTTTTTATTGATCCTGTAAAAACAACACCCTGCAAAGCGAGTTGAACAATTTTTTTTTCTGTCACGTCAAAGCGGGTGATACTAACCGAAATGAAAAACGCTGTAGGCTTTGAATTCGCTTTGAAAAACAAGTGAAAAAACGGGTGATTGAAACTGGGGCCTTCATTTTGACAGTTTGAGTTGGTTCTTCAGCACGATGCCTCGTTAGTTTACTTACGCAAAATACGCAGATATCATTTTTGTATACGGATATTGTAATGGAAATGCCAGAGCAGCAGTCAGGGAGTACCGGAGAAGATTCCCACCACCCGTTCAACAACGTTTTTACGCACCTGCGAGAAACGGGAAAATTTCCTTCTGGTACTGCAGAACGTGGTGAGCATCTGACTGAAGACCAAAAAGAGGATATTTTGAAAATGGTTAATCAAAATGATAAGATAAGTACCCGGCGAATATCCAGAATTTTGCACATTCCTCAGTCCACAGTTTTCAGGACGTTGAAAAAAGATCTCCTCCATCCTTATCGCCCCCCAACTGGTGCAGAGACTCTATCCGGGAGATAATATTCCACGTTAGCGATTATTCAGGTGGATCTCTGCAAATAGAAGATACATTTATCAGACATTGTTTTGCGATGAAGCCCAGTTCACGGAAGACGGCATAAAAATTCCAGAAATAATCACAACTGGAGACATGAAAATCCACAAGTAATAAAGCAAACTAGATCTCAAGTTAGATTATCTGTCAACGTTTGGGCAGGTATCATCATTAATAAATTAGTGGGTCCTCATGTTTTCAACGATAGATTGAATGGGCAGGAGTCCCTTGATTTTCTGAGGAGTGTTCTCCCTGTTCTTCTGGAAGATGGGGAAGTCGATGTGAGAGATATGAGATTTCAACACGATGGAGCAGGACCCCATAACACCAGGGCAGTTAATCAGTTTCTTAATCAAAATTTTCCCAATAGATGGATGGGACGTGGTCTGCTGATTCTCTGGCCGGCGAGATCACCTGACCTCACCTCACTAGATCATTATTTGTGGGGCGTTTTAAAAAGCATAGTCTATGATGTAGAGATCACAACAAGAGAACAGCTACGTGAGAGAATAATTGAAGCATTTCGCTTCATAAAAAGGCATTCAGATCAGATAAAAAAGCCGTAAGGAATATCTTGAAAAGAGAAAGGAAGTGCCGGGAGGCAAATGGCTGACATTTTGAAAATGAACTAAAATCAGATTGAGTCTTTTTTAAGTAGTGTTTATTTATATGTTATTGTTATCGTGAGTCAACTGGATAAAATTTTCTAGAAAACTGAATTTAGTATTTGTATGTCTGTAATTGCACCTACTCACCGTTCCATTTGTCAAAATAACAGTTTTGGAAGTTGGCTGTAAAACATTTTCATGTATTTCTTATGGTGACGGTCAGCACCAAACTTAAAAAATTGTCCCTTAGAAAAATAAAACGGAGTTTTGTTCCATCTTTTACATTTGGTCGGCTGCCATCTTTATTGGATACGACATTCAAGATTTTGTTTACTTGCAGCATAGAAATCAATTAAATTTTAAATATTTTACATTGATCTTCTTTAATTAATTTTGCTCAAGTAGGTACATAGTATTAGCCATTCTCCAAGGTGACAGAGTATCGTTTTTACAGAACCAATTAGAACGTTTAAAAAAAACTAAGTTAGGACTTGTAATATCATTCTTTTAATCGAGTAAGTAATAATTTCCTAACGATTTTATTTTGAATAAACGGTTTTTCCCGATGTAGTGCTGTATTAGCCATAGTAGAAAAACATACATTTACACTGTTTTTTTCCATGTATGCCAAACAGCATTTTTTTTAATTTGGGTTAGTACCATCCGCTTTGACGTGACAGAAAGAAAATTTGTTCAACTCGCTTTGCAGGGTGTTGTTTTTACAGGATCAATAAAAACGTGAAAAAATTAATAAATACGGCCCTGGATTTTCAACGGTTGATTGAATAATACTTTATATCGAGTAATATGAACTTTCCTTATGATGTTTGTTGGAAAATGATGATGTGCTATCGATTTAGTACCGCATCAGTCATAAGCAGAATGTGAATCCATTAAAATTATACTATTTTTAAAAGTTTTATTTTATTCTGCAGAAAACAAAAACTTCCGCTTTCAATTTTTTCAACTGTTGCTTAGTACCGTTCTCAAGCTTGAAAGTGAGAAAAATAAAAATTGTCTGATCTGGCTAACAGGGTGTTGTTTTCCAAAAACCAATAAAAATCTAAAAAAAGCTAATCCCGGAACTGAAATTAAAAAAATTTAAAAACCCATTTTATTGAGGTCAGGGAGTGTACTCAGTTTGCCAAATTTCATATATCTGGGTTTTTTTATTTTAGAGATATTTTCAAACTTTGGTCGGAAGTCAATATTTTATCAAGGTATAATGACATACAATTTAATTCCTGATCACTTGAAAAATATGCGTTTTAATAGCCTTTTTAAGACTCATTTGAAAAAATATTGGATCTCTCGATAATTTATTCATTTTATTGTGCAAAACATAATATACAAAATTATAATAAGAGAAATATAACCTATTTTATTGATTTATCCCATATGATAAAATAATTCATACACTTGTTTGAAAATATGCTATTCATTTTGTATTATTGTATCCCTAATATGAATAATTGTATTATTTCTTGGGATCAATAAAGTTGTTATTATTATTAAATATCACCCTGTATATCCGTCAAAAACGCTACAAGGCATTTTTCAATACCAGTTATGAAATGGCCTCGGCCCATAGTACTTATGGTTGGACTATGTACAATTCCTCGTGAATCAGCTTGTATATTATACATCTCATCTTAATTTTTTAGGTACCAAAGGGCGAACCTCCTCAACAACCTATATGCATCCTCAACATAGTCCTACCGGACGACATAGTCACAGACACGATATCGCTCACCGACACCGACTCTCTGAGGAAGTACAACTTCCTCTCGGAGAATTTCGACTATTACCGACAGGATCCCAGACTGGCCGATATGAGCAACCTTCTGGGCGAAGACTGGGTTCCATTGGCTAATCAGCTGGGACTCACCACCTCAGAAATCAACGTCATCAAGTCAGAGTACCCCGACAGTGTTGCCAAGCAGGCGCAGAGCATGTTGAGGTGAGTAGGAACTATTTTTAGTTTGTAGGCAGCGGTTCGATCTGAAACAGAATCGAGCAATGAGTATTCCTTGAGATAATGTCGTGCCGACTCTTTAATCCTCACCAAGTTGTAGCAGTAAGTTATAGAATTAATTATACAGAGGGTTATATTTCCTTTGAAAAATATAACTTTAAAACTTAATTGAAAGGCTAAATTTGCTTCTACCCTGTATACGGTTTAATTTATGCGGGAGTTGTTGAATTCGTGTCAAAAATGATTAGGATTAAAATAATAATATAAAAACATGATCCAATTATGAAAACGTATTGATAAGTCTTCATAAATTATATTGAATAGCAAAGGTAAAAACACATAATAAAGTTTGTCGAAGAGAACAAGAAATTCGTTTTCATTCCTTCATTAAGGTAGTACCGCCACGAGACAGTTGAATTAGGAAATCATTGAAATTTGGTTTAACATGTGAACAACAACTCTATGAAATATTAACAAGTTTCACCATCCCGAAACCGAGATATATATATAATTGAAGTTGACTCAATTAACACGTAACATATGGGCCATGCATAGGCAAACAGCACATTATTAATTCTAGCGTTAGTACTAAAATTAAGAAGTTTATGAAAAACGAGGGGGAGCTAGAGCAAGATATCACAGATATTGTGAAAAAAAAATCAAAGTGATTGACCATCTAGTTTGACAGATATAATCAAAACTACTCTCGTTAATAAGGATCGTGCATAGGCAAACAGCACATTATTAATTCTAGCGTTAGTACTAAAATTAAGAAGTTTATGAAAAACGAGGAGGAGCTAGAGCAGGATATCACAGATATTGTGACAAAAAATCAAAGTGATTGACCAACTAGTTTAACAGATATAATCAAAACTACTCTCGTTATTCAAAATAGTCCACGGGGAAGCGCACAGCCTAGAGGGGGAGTCGTAGAGAAATGCGGATTGTGCCAGGGGACTTGTTAAAGGAGGACGGGGGACCATTTGAGGGTCTGAATGCGAAAAAAAAACTCCTTCTCCTAGTTGACCCCATCGATTTTAACGATACCCCCTCCCGAAAAAAAAGTTCAAAAAGAGTACTACAAAAAAGTCCATTGAAGTTATATCGAAAAACGATAATTTTTTTCCATGATGTATGATTTCTAGTGAGGGGGGAGGGAGGTAGCCAGGGTCTGAATTTTCTTTTTGCTGCGCTTTTCGGGGACATTTAATTTTTGAGTCGCCGACTTTCTATAACGAAGGAATTTTCTAGAGTCGATTGGGGCAACAAGTGCCCCCCTTCAAAAAAAATTTTTTTTCGCGTTTCAAATCGAAAATAATTTCCTAATTCAACTGTCTCGTGGCGAAACTACCTTAAGATATTCAATGGATAATTACTGAAATCAATTGTCAGATGAAGTTCGATAGGATCTTACTTACTGCTCTTGCTGCTACCATGCTGTAATATGTCAGTCTGTCATTTGGTACTACTGGTTTAGCGCAATTTCATGATATTATTGACCGCACTGGTAATTCATGGACTGACTTTGATTAAAGTTTTAAATATCTTGGACTAAATGTTTATTTACCATTACCGATTCTATGGATTGAGTCATACTTGTATTATATTTGATTTATATTACTTCAAAGCTGTCTGACTGTTTTCATAGATATTTAATCTAATGGTTTTTAATTTGTTAAATACATATTTGCTGACTTTGATGTTCCAATTTATTTCTCATTTTTTTAAATGTATATTAGGATTCCTATTTAAATGAACCGTTAATATTATTATTATTATTTGTATGTATTATCTATGGTTCTTCGTGATCTAGCATTTACTTTTCCCACTAGGCTGGTTGGAGTTCCGCCTCTATAGCTCTTGCCGTCCTTACTGTCACCCCAGTCTTCTGGAGTATTTATTTTCTCTTGTTTCAACGTTATGTCATTTTGGTTTCTGTTGTCCTCTCGCACTTTTTCGTATATTCATTCCAATTCCACAAAATATTCTTGCCATAACCATTTTTTCAAAGCAAATTTAAATTTAAACTATTTTGTATCATTTGTACGGCATACTAATTGTACATGACATTATCCTTTTACATTTCTTACAGGATGTGGTTGTCACAATCTGGCAACAAGGCGCAGACCAACACACTTGAAAACGCTCTGAGGAGGATAGGAAGAGAAGATATAATACCCCAGTGCCTAAACGTTGACCAAGGTGGTCCAACGATTACTAGGATAAAACAAGAGGAGATAGGAAAAAATAGACTGAAAAAAGATAGAGATAGTTTAGATAATGATGCTGTGAGGGAGGAAGTAGGCCAGAGGGTTAAAGCGGATAAACAAGAAGGTAAGATACGTTTGAATATTCGATTGCCTTGCGTCCTATTTACATTTTTTTATTCGAGCGATATTCCAAACCAAAGCGATAACTGAGTTCTGATTCATCCGAAAAAAAAAATCAGGAACTGTACCAAGCGGCCGTTTCAATTTCATTCAGAAAATCTTTTGGTGCAGAAAATCCTTCATAACAATCATATTTCATTCACATACAATTCCGAATACATACATACATATATGGAATTTTCTGTTCTCTGACCTCTTCCTGGAGCAATTTTCGACGTATCACATCTGTTTAACGTTCGGACTGAGTCTAACCGAAAAGTGATAATGTAAACTGTGATTTTCAGAGGATTTTTAAGAGAAAGAATCTGTGTTTAAATACTCATCAACAATACTTAATTCATTGAAGAAACATTGTGTGAAACACACCGTTATTTGTTGAACACTTCCTTATTGGACATAGTTAAAAAAAAAATATTTTTCCACTTTATCCATTATTTCATCAGATTACCATGAGTAAGTCCCTGTTGAAACAACATAATTTCATCGCCGGAATATGGTACACTAATAGGATAATCAGATTGACTTAATTGATTTTGCGTTTCTCCACCAAGTACTTAAGTGGATTAGGGTGTCCCCTTCAGAAAAACGTAGTAGGTGTTAGATAGATAGATAGATAGATAGATAGATAGTTTATTGATCCAAATGCGAGCTCATAAAGCTATAGGACAAGTCAAAACAAAGTACATGTATAAATAAAGTTATTCATAAAATACAATACATAGTTGGATATAGATAAAATGAGACACACATCAACGATATCAACTCACAAAATCGATAAAAATATTATAAATATCTGAACAATTATGAATGTGAACATATTTCAGATAAAATGTTTGTTATAACAATAAAATAAAAATATTCAAAATATTCATCAAGGTTGTATGGAGTAATGCCCAATAAAAATGCTTTGATTTTTTTTCTGAAAATATGCGTCTGTTCTATTACTTTCAGCTCATTTGGAAGTACATTGTATAATCTCAGTCCTATCACGTTCAGTGATTTTTGAGAAATGGTGAGATGTGAGGGTGGTAAATGGAAGTCGTTTTTTTTTCTCGTATTATAATTGTGATATTGGTTGTTTGTGGGAAACGTTTTTTTATTCGCGTGAATATATGTTATGACTTCTAAGATAAAAAGACCAGGGAGTGGTAGAATTCCAAGTTTCTTAAAAAGATCTCGACATGACGTCTGCTGGGAGACGTTTGCAAGGCATAACGTATTATTCGCTTTTGTGCGATGAATACGTCTTTCGCTGCTGGGGAGCTCCCCCATATTGTGATTGCGTAGCAAATTCTTGATTGTACCTGGGCGTGATAAAATAGGAGCAAACTAGGTTTGTCCAAAACGCGTTTGAGGATTCTAATTTGGTAGCATTTGGAGTGTAGAGAGCTAGTCAGATTATTGCAATGTGATTTAAAGCTAAGATCGTTGTCGATTATTATGTTATGTAGGGTGCTCCATTATGTTATGTAGGGTGCTCCAAATATTCTAAGAAAAAAAAATAGTGATAAGTATTCGTGACTGGCAGTAATATAGAAGTAGATTTCCTGTTGGGATGCAGTCAGGTTAAAGGGCTTTGTGTCAAGTAAACTCTTTGAAATACGTCAAGCTTTCGGCTATGTTTATTGCCTTCCTTAGGACGACTAAAATTATAATGAATAACAATATGAAATTGTATAAATCAATGAAATTACTACAAAATTATGACAGTGACAATTGTATATTATTATAAATCAGGTTGGAAAATTTTTAGTGTTATATCATTATTTTTGTTCAATTTCAGTAAATATTAAAAATTTGACTAAGATTATTCAAATCCGTTCTTTTATTCATCGATTGACTATTAGTATTAATATGAACCATTTCCAAGAAAATTCTTTTGGTTACATTATTCTCAGCATCTAAAATTTGTGTGTTATCATAGCCCATTCGATGGTATTTCTCATTAACATGTTCCGAAAGTACGCATCCTACTGATTCCACGGGGATGTCTCGATCGTTCGTCTTTCAGGAAGATTGACCAGTGTTGCTCAACCCCACAAATTACTTATTTGATTTCACTTCCTGATAACACAACCAGACCGGAGACAAGATTTCAACTCGAGGTGACTTTACCGAAATTTAAGTTTTACCCGCCGATGCAAAATAACAACTGAAGTTTTATTAGTTCAACACTCGCAGATTCAATTTTCCCTTCTTTAGAACTTGGAGATTCATCCTTTCAAGTTATCATCCACCGAATCGACCATTTTACAACCCTCGCGAAATCTCCAATGGGGTCGACTCCTAGTGTCTGAAGCCAAATTCCACCACTTTTGACTTTGCCAATAAGGGTCGATGGGCGGAGCATGATTGTGTTCACGATTGACTCTTCCGTAAGCTAGCGTCCCCTACCGAGCAGAGCTGATACTATTTCATAGTCCATCCAATATCAATTGCAGAAGCTGTTTCTATAGGGAGCAAATAAAAACTCACTTCGCTAACACGAGCGTATATGCGAAGAAACAGAACGAAAAATAATGTGTACTACTCGTAAACATTCGCCGTCGGCGAAGGGAAGATCAAAAGACCCGATAGTCAACGTGGACTTGAATGACTTCTGTCACCGAAATACGTTTCAGGATATAATAATAACCTTCATCAATCAATGAAAGGAATTATTTTCCTTTCTTAATGTATTTGTATGAATAAAAGCTTGTCTTTAATTTTTTTTCATTTTTCATAATTTATGAAGTATTTTTAAAATCTTAAAATATCTAAATAAAATTAGTTATCTCCGCCACTGCTGCTCACACTTTTTTATGCTTCTGCAATTGATATTGGGAAAACTATGTCGTAAGCGTGGAGTTTTTCCAGGAAATATACAATGTTTACACAATTATCTCTCTCCTTTAGACTGCGAAAAGTGATCATTCTGTACAGCTAGAGTTTTCGGGTTTTCATTTGAAAGAAAATGATCAGAAAAACTTTCACCCTCGACTCGTTGCATCTTAATAAGAGCCGTTATTCTAAATACATTTTTGTGGGTGCCAATTATTGTCGCCAACGAAAACAAACAAATTCTCCGGTTGAACTTCAATTTCTTAGCAAAATTTCCATATCTCGAAGGTTCTATTCAGTGCGTGACGGAACAATACAAGATATTTACAGCTCGGCAGGATTTTTCGTGGGCATTATGTTTTCCAAGGGTAACAATGGTTTTTTTCTCTCTGCAGATGTGCCACCCGCTAGGCCAATTTGGGCCCGCTTCAAAATTTATTTATCGTTTGAGATTGTTGACGAACAACCGGCTAGCCGATGTAGAAATATGTTTTCGAAAATTTCGTTTTCGACTTCTTGCACAGCTAACCTGCGTTCCAGATGTCAAGGTTTCCCAAAACTGTGATTGTTTAACTCACTCAAATCCAACTGTTTATGGCGTCGGTTTTCAACCCTTAAAAAAAGTTTTAGGACCCGATTGTGAAAATCTGCTATTGAAAACCGGTGATATATTCTTACAGGGTGATTCCTCAGTTTTTACTATATCATCTTTTCATAGCTTGAAAGCTGCCAACGACAATTTGTCATTGTAAAATAATTCGAATTTTTCTTCCAGCCAAGACAAAACTCTTCGACAAATACTCGGCCGAAGAGAAGGCAGTGGAACAATCAGACGAAGAAGATGAGGAGTCGTTCGACAAGCCAGTGGCGGAGCGTAGGGAACAAATACGAAAACGACTATCAGCCGAAAGAACGATTCCCGCGTCTTCACAACGTCGTGAAATCGTCCAGGAAATCACGACAATCAAGCAACAGAACTTGGTCGAAGACAAAATAGCGAAGTCCAGCAGAAAGCGAAAACCACAGAAGAACATACAAAAACCACCACCCGACGACGAGAACGATCAGTATGACGAGAAAACCACATCACCTGATAACAAGGTCACGCCTGGCATTAAAACGGTCTCCAGAACTATCGAGATAAAAACCACAATACCACCCGACACGAAAGTTCTGGAAACTGTTGCAACACATGAACCAAAAACCACACTGAAGGAGACACGCACAACGATATCTGAAGATTCGCACAAGACTGCTGGGGATTCGGAGTTATTGGAAGGGGTGACGCAGAGCTTCGAGAAGAAGAAAGTGATAGTCAACTTGATAGCAGATGAAGGTATGTGGAAATATACCGGAAAACGTCTTGTTCTTGACAAAATATAATTTTGTGTTTTTTCATCTGTAGCGGCCATCTTGAAACAAAAAATTTCAGTAAAATCTACCTGAAACTGAGTTGAACAACTGAAGAGTTAAACACGACACTCGATTTTTGTTCTCACTCAGTGACGCTGTGTGACATTCATTTGATTAATTCACATTAAAAAACCCCCGTCAGGAACGAAATTCTTTTACGTGGTTTGCGGCAGGTGATGACTGGTAGAAATCGTCACGTAATACCAAGCAATAATAATAATAATAATAATATTTATTTGCATCAGTAATACCTACAATAGTTAATAATCTGAATAATAATTTGACATAATATTTAGTAATATACTCTGACACAAACAAATAAAGAGAAAGAACACAAAGCTTTGTGTCCGTGTCATATCCATTCATTCATTCATGCGACACTAAAACATAACAAAGATTATAATTTTAATAAGACACATACATATAATGAATGCACACATACATATACATAGATACATTCCACACATACATACATATATTTTACATAGATATACATGTAATACAATATTGAAGCAGGAAAAAAAACTGCCTAAACGAGAGACGATTGGACTATAATTATTTGCTATTGAACAGTAATAGGGACTGATAATATAGAGCATGAGGGTATGCTGGATTAATGGTAATTTTTTTTGTTAAAGAAGTTATGTATGAGTTGTCTTCGATTACTTAGTAGGAATGACTTAACCTTATTTCTATAATATACTTCAGAATTGGAGATGTTGAAAAAGGACCTATCTGAAATAATATTTATGAATCGTGGTCCTGAAAATGATAGACATTTGGTACCCACTGTTTTATTCGCTAGTGGAGTTCTCAACTTTGAATATATAGCTCTTGTTGGGTAATTATGTGAAAGAAAGTCAATATGTTTCCTATTCTTGTATGAAAAGCACACTGCTTTTAGAAAGAAGATCTGTCGAATATCTAGTATCCTAGCTTCTTTATATAAGTTATCTGATGGGTAGGTTCTTTCTTTTTTTAATATAATTTTTAGGAAATATTTTTGAAGTGTGTTCAACTTTTCTAGATATACATTCGCAATGCCATCCCATCCGATAATTCCATATGCTATACGGGAGTCTACAAGAGTAAAATAGAGCATTTTTAGATGGTGCAGAGGTAGGATTTTAGTGAGGTGTTTGAAGCGGCCTAAGAAGGTTCGCATCGTATTAACAGTGTTATTAACATGATGATTCCAACGGAGATGACAATCTATACTTATCCCTAAATATTTTATATTCTCAGTACGTTTTATTGTGATTCTTTATCTCTAAAGTGTTATACTGGGAAGTTTGTTTTTGTAGCTTGTTATAGGGAAGAACAATGTTTTATCAAAATTTATGGTTAGCAACTTGTGATTAAACCAGTAATGATATGTTCATTTCTGATTGGATTTTAGATTTTAGGTTTTCCCAGCTGTTTGATGTATACAAAGCTTATTATGTGTCCAGAGGTTCTAACGGTTAGTATGGCATTGATATATATATATATATATATATATATATATATATATATATGATGAATAGAATTGGTCCGAGTACCGTCCCCTGTGGTACTCCGAATTTATTCAATTCAAAACTACTATAGGTTACATCAATTTTGACACATTGCTTCCTATCATGCAGATATGATCGAAATAAGTCAAGTGCCACTCCTCGTATTCCTACATCTTCCAAGGATTCCAACAACTGTTGGTGGTCGACAGTGTCGAACGCTTTTGCAAGATCCAGAAATACACCGATAGCAGGTTGGCTCTTATCGATTGCATCATACATTTTCTGAGTTATTGATGCAATGGCTCCTTCCGTAGATTTTCCGCTTTGAAATCCGAATTGATTATCAGCAATTATTTTGTGTTTGTATACCATAGCTATATATCCTTTTTCCAAACTCCTCTGCTACATTGAAAGGAATTTCATTCTTGATAATGCTATACGTTATATTATATCGAATTGACGTGCCACATATTCAATGTGAACCAATAATCCAACTTCGGCATACAAAAAACATAGGAAATTATGTCCAAAAAAGAATATAATCATCCAAACACACGTGATATTGTTTCTCATTATTTTTCCCTTTGAAAGTTGAAGTCTTCTATTCCATCAGATTTAATCGTCATTATACCATGCAATACTATTAGAGTGAAATCCCAGATGGCAAACCTACGTCAGTTTTTCGAAAAACTGAAATTTTGAGTTTGAATAGTGTGAAATGTAGTTAAGAATGTAGCTAGCTTAAAAACGGGGCTCTTTTACAGGTAGCAAATACAAACATAAATAAATCTAATGTACATGAAATAAAAGAACTTATTCCATACAGCTAAAGTAAATAAAATGTGTATGGACTATAAAAAACTCAGAGAGAACAAAGTTCATAAACATCACCCCAAATGTGAAACTACTCAGTGCTCGTCTAAAGTCCGTTCCCCCCTACTAATTTTTGAACCACCTGGTATATTGCAACGAAATTTGGAGGGCTCAAATGGGATATAAAAACCTACTCTTTTATGAAAAAATCACAGCTAAAAGTTTTGAAATGGCGGCTGAGCGCCATCTTCACTAATTTTTTTAAATAGAACACCCCGTATATTATTCCATTTTCGAAATCTGCTCATAATTCTCATTAGTTTTCTCCAATACACTTCACTCCTAAATTCAATTGTTTTCGAAATATTAACATTTGAAAAGTAACATTTTGGTCATTTCAAACCCATTCAAAAACAATAATGTTGCTTTCAATCAAGTTTGCATTGGAAAAACTCGTTGCCGCGGTAACATTTTCTTTACTGTCAAACTGAACTGCTAACTGTCAAATAATCTGTTGAGCGCCTAAATCCTTTTATGAAAAGTGTGATCATGGCTCCTAGTTTAGACGATAAATTTGAAGCAGTTTTGATATTTGGAGAAGCTGGAAGAAATTATCATCTAGCAGTCCGTATGTTTAATGATAGATTTCCTGAGAATCCTATTTCGAGGTCATATTTGCGCAAACTTTTAAATAAGCTCCAAGCAATTGGTACGCTGAAAGATGGTCCAAGATCAGGAAGACCGCCTCTTTCAGAAGAAAAAAAGGTAGAAATTGTTGCTGAAATGGTAATCAATCTCAGTCGACGTCTGCAGTTGCTGAATCCTGTGGAGTGAGTTCGAAAAGTGTCCAAAGAGTCCTAAAAAAAAAAGTTTCATCCCTATAAAATGAAAATCCTGCATGCTCTCACGGAGGATGATCCAGACCGGAGGGTTGAATTCTGTGAGTGGTTAACAAGAACAATTGAAGGAGAACGGGGCTTCCTAAAACGTGTATGTTTGCAGACGAATGCACGTTTTTTCCTAATGGAAAAGTTAACAAACAGAATGTACGATACTGGAGCGATACTAATCAGCATATTTTTAGAGAGGGACATACCCAGTTTCCTAAAAAGGTGAATGTTTGGGCGGAGATTTTGGGCAATTGCGTTGTTGGACCAATTTTCAATAGAGGCAATCTTACAGGAGCTCTTTACATAATTCTTTTAGAAACTGAAATTGAACCTCGAATAAGACAAATTGTATTAAACAATCAGGAAGAGTTCGAAAATCGTGAAATCATATTTCAGCAGGATGGGGCACCTCCCCATTTCGATCGCATGGCTAGAGAGTTCTTCGTTACAAACTTTCCTGGGCGATGGATAGGTCGCAGGGGAAGTACAGAATGGCCACCAAGATCTCCGGATCTGACTTCTCTAGAGTTTTTCCCTTTGGGAGTATCTGAAGTCCAAAAATCTACGCCACTGAATGTCAAACAATAGAAGAGTTGGAACGCAGAATAACAGATACATGTGAAGAAATAGATGAACAGACTTTCATCAACGTGAGAGAAGATATTTATAATAGGGTACTTTATTGTCCAGATTTAGGAGGGGGCCACATTGAACACTTGATGAAATAATTGTTGGGATTGAATAAAAGTGTAATTCAAAAATAAATTATAATTTTTTAGCTAACTAATTTGTTTTGATTGTGAATTTACAGAACATTATCTGTGAGGCTTCTCTGAGATTCTCGGGAAGACATCCTGTTTATCCTCAATAAAAACTCTCTTTACGCCTCTTATTAGTCGAATTCATTAAGAGATTTAACTACAAATTAATAATAACGTTTAGTTAGCACAATGTTTTACCGGAAGTGGCCAAAATCCATACTTGATTTTAAATCGGAATGTCACGTTTCAAACGTTAATATTTCGAAAACTATTGAATTTAGGAGTGAAGTGTATTAGAGAAAACTGATGAAAATTATCAGCAGAATTCGAAAATTAAATAATATACGTGGTGTTATATCTAAAAAAATTATTGAAGCCGCCATTTTGAAACTTTTAGCTGTGATTTTTTCATGAAAAGGTAGGTTTTTATCTCCTATTTAAGCTCTCCAGATTTCGTTGCGATATACCAAGGGTTCAAAAATTAGTAAGGGGGGGCGGACTTTAGAAGAGCACTGTATGTTCAGTAAGAATCATTATAATCGCAAAAAGCTATTTTGATGTTTGATTTTGACTCTAAACTTGTTTTTCAGATCCTAAGTCTCCGAATTTCGCCAAAACTCCACCTCCAAGCCCTGCTGACTTCTTGATGCGAGAACAGGCAGCCACAGTCCAAGGTGAGTTTTTGAAAAAACTGTTTCCAATGTGCTTGGATTTTTATAACGAAGCTTTTTTAGTAGAATATGTGCTCTGAATACCCATTCAAGATATCTCTCTATCATTATTTTTATAAAGTTCAAAATATATCCATGGGTATCCTTTGCACGAAATGTGGCATATCAACTCCAGTATGATGATATTTATAATAATGAATATCTCACCCCTCTTTGTGCGTTGAACTTATAACACTTCCGTGAAATCACTTCTCCTCAAGTGTCGCTTGGAATTCTTAAGCGGGGTTGAAGCGAAATCTATGTTGTATTCCAACATTAATTGAGTCAGTCCCATAGGAAAACTTTACACATGCTGCAATATTGAAAAAATATTAGAAATTTCTGCAATGCTGCATGCATTTAAAGAGCACTTACGAAGGCGTACAAGGGTCAGCAACAAAATATTTTTCAAAAACTTTTGGAATTGCCACTTTGAACTGACAATTGTCACTTTGAAGTGACAATTGTCACATTGAACTGACAAATGACCATCATCAAGCTGAATATCGACAAAGCACCATGAAATTAATACGAAATGGGTAGTGTAATCAACGGAGTAAACATATTGATTTTCGATATCATTTAATCAATGAAAAGGTGAATGAAAGAGTCATCGATATCCAGTATTGTTGCTATGATGATCAAGTGGCAGATTTTCACAAAACCCCTTGCATATTGCAAGTTCGAGAATCGCAGCAATTCTTTGGTTTCCAAGATTTGATTCATTCATTAATTTATTATTAGGAGAAGGTGCTGAGAATAAAACCAATAATAACCTCTATGTTCGTTGTTAAAGATATACAGGGTGTTATATAATAAGTGTCCGATATTCTACAGGACGATTCCTCAGTTATTTATAAGGTAAAAAGTTCATATAAGCATGGGTCCGCAAGGCCTTCATTTTTATATACAAGGTGTTACATTTTTTATTTATTTTGGTTTTTCGTAAATAATTTTTAAAATAATATCGATATTTGGACGAAAATTGATATTTGGGGATTTTTTAATATGGAAAATTCAAATTTGATCTTAGTTTGGCGCTTAATTATAGGGGGCGCCGCCTACAGGTCTTTGTCTCTTTTGGGGAGTCACAACTTTGTCGTGCATGTATGTATCACATTTTCTAGAAAAAAAATTGATTCCTCTATCATTTTTACGTGAAAAAGGTATGTTTTTCAAAAGTCGCTACAAGCAGCCGTTTTCAAGATATTTTTATTTAAATTAATCGATGCATGTGTTTGTCAAAAAGTGAAACAACTTTGAAACCTTTTTTTTTTATTCAACACAGAAACATTTCAAACGCTAATTTTTTAACAACAATAAACAACGGAACACTAGATATAAATCAAAATCTCAATAAATGTTCGAAATGTCCACCTTCTGCCTGTATGCATGCATCCAATCTTCTTCTCATTGATTCGCGCACTCTTTGGAAAATTCCTGGAGTATTTTGAATCGTTCTACAAGAGTTAATTATTCGATTACTCAATTCTTCCTCATTTTGGATAGGTGTCTGGTAAATTAAGGATTCTAGATGTCCCCACAGGAAAACATCCAAACTGTTAAGGTCTGGTGACCTAGTGGGCCATGGTTGAGGCCCTCCCCGACCTCTCCAACGGCTGCCGAAAGTTTGATCTAAAAATTCTCGCGCTTGGATGCAAAAAAGTGCCGGTGCACCGTCATACATAAACCACATTTCCTTTCGTAGTCTAAGCGGCACATCTTCTAGTGAAATAGGCAAATCTTCTTCAAAAAGATGACGATATCTCTCTCCGTTTAATCTTCCCGGAATAAAGAATGGACCTATAAAATAATCTCCAATAATATCTGCCCACACTTAAGAGAGAACATTTCTTGGAAATGTGATTCCTGTATCGCATGGGGGTTTTTCTCTGATCACAAATGATTGTTGGGAAAATTGCGTACAGCGTTGCGTAAGAAATTTGCTTCGTCGGTTAACAGGATTTGATTTTCAAATAGAGGATTTTGAATAAGGCATTGGAGAAATCAACGACAGAAGTTGATACGTAACGGAAAGTCACGAGGGAGTAGTAGTAGGGATATAACTAATTATCAATTAAAATTTTCCATACCAGAACATGAGAAATGTTTAACGTCAGCGCTATTTTTCTGTACCTTGTTTCCGGGTGTTCTCCTACCAGATTAGGAACTGCTTCTTTGGTTTCTGGGGTTCTCCTAGTCCGATGTGCACCCGACAGATGACTAGCTTTCTCAAAACTTCCTGTTTTGCTTAACCGAGCGTGAATTCTTGAAATCGTTTTTGAAGTAGGAGTTGTGCGGTTCGGATAACGCTCCTAATACAAACGTCTAGCCTCATATGCATTTCCGTTAGCAAGTGCGTATGTAAAATATATGTCAGCATACTCTGCATTGGTAAAGTTTACCATTGTTCAACAATTAATCACTAATAATAGAACTATTTAACTATAAACAGGACCCAAAGATGAATTAGGTAATTACAGACCCATCTCTGTCATTAATAATTTTGCAAAAATTTTGAGCAAAGCCTGGAAAAGAGATTAGTTGAATTCCTTGATTTACATCAAGTGATTACTGAAAAACAGTTTGGATTCAGAAAAAACTGTAATACAGAAACAGTCATTCTTGATCTTACAAAAAAAATTATCGAAAACTTAGACGAATCAAATAAATGCCCAGCTGTCTTCCTTGATCTAGCAAAGGCTTTTGATACGGTATCACATTGAATATTATTAGACAGACTATACCATTATGGCATACGGGGACCATCTTTAGATATTTTGCGAAATTATTTAACACACAGAAATCAAAGAGTCAAAATTGACAATACATTGAGCAAAACACTAGAAATCACAACTGGGGTACCACAAGGAACTGTATTAGGACCAGTACTGTTCTTAATATATATTAACAGTATAACTCAAATAAAAAAAATCTGGACATCTCATTTCATATGCTGACGATACAGCAATAGTATTCACAGGGGAAAAAGGTCTCAGACATACAGCAATGCGGAAACAGGATTGAAAAGCATAGGCTTATGGCTGAATATAAACCTTTTGAGCTAAATATAAAAAAAACTAATTTTTTCTTTACAATTGATAGAAGAGATCAACCGCAAGAAAACTCAATAAAGATACACTCTCCCAAATGTATAATTGAAACATACTACCTGCCCCAAAATTGAGAAAGTGACCAAAATCAAATATCTTGGGATTATAATTGACCAGTATTTGAAATGGGACGAACATGCTTTTTACGTCACGAAAAGACTTAGACAATTAACCTACAAATTTTTTACTTTAAGAGATATTTTGAATAGGAAAAATATGATTATATTATACTACTCAATGGAGAATCGTTAATACAATATTGCATTACTGCTTGGGGTGGAATGTTTAACAATACTTTGCGTAGTCTTCAAGCTATACAAAACACGATAATAAAAATTATATTTAAAAAACAAAGATTATTCTCGAGTGAACAATTATATAAAGAAACAAACTTACTTAATGTGAGAAGTCTGTATGCATTTCACTGCCTTATATGGATATTCCATAAGAAACATTTATACGAGACAGATAAAACTACACATACCAGATTTGCAAAAAACCTTTGTCTAAACTTACCAAGTTTTAAGAAACATCATACACAAAGATGTATATTCTTTTACGGTCCTAAGCTGTTCAATATAGTGCTAGCTCGCCTCAGAACTGGTTTAAACAAAAACCATTACAAATCAAATATAAAACTTTTCATCAGTCAAAACCAAAACTCTATTATGAATATATTTTGAAATACCATAAACTAGATATCAACAAAAAAAAATATATTTGTTGTTTTGTTTGTTTTCCATTCTACAAATCCAATATTTTCGTTTCAATGTACTCATTACTCATTAGCCATAGAATATAATAAATTAATATTGCCAAGCCTCCACGAAGAACAGGGATATATCACAATACAAGAATCCCATATGCTTAGGGTGTTATCTCTCTTCTCCACGGGGGCAAAAACCATAGATAATTTTATACTCCTACCGTATTAATATTTGAATTTGAATAAACTGAAACTAAACTGAAACTGAATGCGTCAAGATATTATTTGACATGACCACACAAAAAAACTAGCCTACTTGATACTTTTATTTTCAAAGAGTTCGCGAATCAATGAGAAGAAGATTGAATGCATCGATTAATTTAAATCAAAATATCTCGAAAACGGCTGATTGTAGCGACTTTTGAAAAGCATACCTTTTCACGAAAAAATGATAGAGGAATCGATTTTTCTTCTAGAAAATGTGATACATACATGCACGACAAAGTTGTGACTCCCCAAAAGAGACAAAGACCTGTAGGCGGCGCCCCCTGCAATTAAGGGCCAAATAAGGATCAAATTTGAATTTCTCATATTGAAAAATCCCTAAATACCAATTATTGTCCAAATATCGAGATATTTAAAATATTCATGGAAAACAAAATAAAAATAAATTTTTACCTTATAAATAACCGAAAATCGTCCTGTAAAATATCGGACACTTATTACATAACACCCTGTATATGAAAAAGAGTAGGGGTTTTCATAGATGGAAAATAAATAGTTTAGATCACGGGGACCTTATCTTTTATAGTGGGATCTGAAACCACTCTTCGGGCCTTGAAAAATTTTTCACCAACTGCGGGAGTCGAACCCGTGCGAGTTGGAAACAGTGGACACAAGACCAACGCTCGTGCCACTGAGCCACAAGCCCAGTAAAAAGGAAACATTACTTCGCAATAAGTTAAAATCCCATTATTTTCAATCTAAATCTCACCAAACCAGTAAACGCGTGAATTGACAGAAAAACAATATTATTGCATTGCAGTTGGCAATAAATGTCCTTTTTTGCTAATAATAGTTGCAGATAAAAAACTGAGGCTTCTTTTTTTATTCTTAATTTGCTTGTAACAATCGCAATTTACAATAGAGGATCAAACCAGGAAAAAAGTCATTTTTTCATCATCAATTTTTCGGAGAATAAGAACGATTGTGGGAAATTAACTTTCTGTATACAGACATGTGATAATCCCAGCGATACGCAAAATATACCATATCGATTTACCTGATCCCATAAGATCCGAGACATACTTATGCATGAGTTAATTATGGAAATATCATATGGCTTCCCTTGGGCATAATTGGATTAGATTTCGCTACCTTGCTATTCAGTTCAGTATATCGACTACCTGTTTCGCGGTGAAAACAGTCGTCTTATATCGCGAACGGGCCAACTACAAGTTTCCGATTCTTTTTTTCAGGTTTTCAAGGGTAAGTACCATATTTTCGACTGTGCTATATGTTCCCCAAGAATTTGACGTACCATGTATCCCATCGTTTTGATATGCCACATTTTCATGGAGTTTGCAAGTCGGTTAAACAAGTTAGTTTTTTTTTAGTTCGGAACGCTTGGAGATATTCCAAGAGCGATTAGTTTTATTTGCCCTCTATTTGATACTAATTGACCCAATTTGTTAACCCAGCCCTTACACACCTAATCTAGTGTCCATTGCTTCTACAAAATGGCAACTGTGTATCTGATTTTTTCGATAAATTCATATAGTGAGGAACCGCTTGTCATTTTGTGTGAAAAATCTAACACACTAACAAAATCAACTCACACTAATAAATGTGCAACTTGCTTTGGTGCAAAAAAGGCTTAAGCTATAAATATAATCTGACTTATTTCAATATTGGCCCTACAAAGTTACTAATGGAAAACAGAAAATAAATCACTTGATGGCCTAACATCTTGACATACTTATATAATCTTGTTCTTAAGTAAAGGGCTTCTAGTCACACAGCTTATTGTAAATAGCCATGCAGCTTCTCTTCAATAACGAATGTCAGCCTATTAATCGACAATAGTTTCATCAAAAATCCAATAACTTCACAGATGCATTTTTTTTATAGGCTAAACACACGATAGAGCTCTAAAATATTTATTTGGAAGTGAACAAATTTTCTAGAAACTATAAATTCAAACGAAAGTAAAGAAAATATAGACTGACATTCATCCCACTTGTAAAAAAGCTTTGAACACTACACCTTTTCTACTGTTTTTTATTTTGCATGAGTTTTACTAATTTTCTGGCTAACAACGGACCTCCGGGTCCCAATGGAGATAACAAATTAACCACTCTGTATGTTGTTTTCTGGTAATTGATGTTGTGAATGTGATCGTGTGATATTTTTTATTATTGTTCATCATGACGGTGAGAACACAAACAGATGTACCTATGCACAATTATAAAATATATTTTATTTTCAATTATCTATACAGGTGTTACAAAATTCAATACAAATATTTCAAATAAATATCGCAAGTTGCGCGAAAAAAAAATTTTTTGTGGCTACAATTATGCATTTGATGTTCGGAAAAGTTACAGGCCCTTGGTTTTTTGGACGCTCTATCATTTTTGCAAAATGGACGCTCTACTCATTTCTTGCTTCAAAAATGAGGTAAATCCAATTCAAGGGGGTTTTTATAACCAACATTTTCTATTTCCGCCAAAAAAACCTAATTAAAACATCACCATCAAGTTGGCCATGAAACATACCTAAAAGTTTGGCCTCATGCATTTTTTGTATCAGCTAACCGTTTCCGAGAAAATCGCTGGTAAATGAAACGAGAGTATTATTAAAGTAACAAACTAAAATACTCAGTGGGCTATGGATTCTTATTTTGTTTCTGCTAACAAATGATTCCGACGTTTTATATCAATCTAACATAGCGGTATGTCATAACCGTAATGTCATAATAGATTTACTTTCCTCAACTTACTATTAAAAGCTCAAAAAACGGTTCAATTACAGCAAATGTTGTAACACCAAATTGTTGAAAATTATTTATTTAACGTTGAAAAAAATATATATATCTAATCTACTGACGTACGCGTTCTAAAACTCCAGGAGTATTTCTTATGTGGTCAAAGCCATCAATGTTGACAAAGTACTGCAATCGAAGGCACTGGTCCTGCATCATGTTCTTCAAATACCTCCAGAAAAATAAGTCCAGCGGGTTGCAATTTGGTGGACGGGGAGGCCAAGGTATTGGACCTGCTCTGCCAATCCACCTATTCGGATACAGTGTTTTAACACTGTTAAACGAACATGAGGTGGAGCACCATCGTGAATAAACCATAGACGCCGAGGAATGATTGAATGCACGGGGGTCCAAAAAAATTTCTGAATTGTTTTGCAAGAAGTGTAAGTGTGTCGCTTTTGAAATTATCTGGAAAAAAATGGTCCAATTATTTCATTTTCCACGATTCCGGCACATACATTTAGGCTAAATTGCACCTGATGAAGGTTTTGTCTAATCTCGTGCGGATTTTCTACAGCCCAGCATGAATATTGTGGCCCAGACATGTCCATCGGGGCTAAATTAGCCTCGTCAGTAAAATGGATGCGGGATAAAAAATTAGGATTTCTTTCGACCTGCTTACTTTAGCAATGAATCCTGCAATATTTTTATACGTAATCCTGTTAGCCCCATATTATGTCACAAAGTCCATAAAGGAGAATAATTAAAAATCTGATAAACAAATCCAAATTACCGAGGTCGGGGGTGGGTTGGCTCAGCATATTTTTATTAGAAATCCTGCTACCACCATATTTCGTCAGAGCGTCCATAAAAGGGAATATTAAACGATTCCATCAACAGAAAGAAATAACCGAGCGTCGGGGGCGGTATAGCGGCGGAAATATTTTTATTAGAGATCCTGCCACCACCATATTCTGTCAGAACGTTCATTATGGCGAATAATGAAATATTCCCTAGAGAGAAAAAAATTATCGAGTGTTGGGGTGAGTTGGCCTCAGCAATATTTTCATTAGAGATCCTGCCACCACCATATTTTGTCAGAGCGTTCATAAAGAGAAATAATAAGAATAATGTTTATTTAAAAAAATGCCACAATTATTTGTATAGAAAACAATTACAACATGTAATAAAATGACGTCACACATAATGATATTTCAAAAATGATGTTTAAAAAAATCCTCACCCTTAAAAAATCCTACCGTTTAAACGGTACGTCCTAAAAACTTGTTTGATTTCAAAAAATTTCATTTTTTATTTCACAATAAAATAGTATTTTTTCTTATTCTTCAACCTGATGAAAAAAAAAAAAATATTTTTCGAATATTGAAACCTTTAAAAAATCCTACCGTCCAAACGGTACGTGCTAGAAATTGATTTTGATATCAAAACATTTTTTTACGTTTTTGAAGTATTTTTCAAATTTTTTAAATCTTATGTTTTAATTTTTAAAAAAACATTTCATAAAATATTTTATATTTTCAATATTTCTGAAAACGTTGGGGGGGGGGGGCAGGTACGACCCACTTCGGCAAAATCTTCAAGTGGTATTCAACAAAAAATTATTGTAAAAAAAATTGATATTTTCAATATTTTGGGCTCGTATCAGTAATATTTTTTTGATGAGAAGGATGGCAAAATGGGTTTTAAAAATATGATAAATCAAGATGAATCGTTAACATATGTTTTTATATTTTTATGATTTTATTTGAGTGAGTTATTTTCGAATTAATTTTTTTTCGACCCCCCCCCCCCCTATGTAGAAAAATGCATAATTGCGGTGGCAATATTTTCATTAAAGATACTGCCCCCACCATATTTCGTCAGAGCGTTCATGAAGGAGAATAATGCACGATTCCATCAACATAAAAAATTTACCGAGCGTCGGGGGCAATATTTTTATTAGAGATCCTGCCACCACCATATTTCGTCAGAGCGCTCATGAAGGAGGATAATGCACGATTTCATCAATAGGAAAAATATCCAAGCGTCGGGGGCGGTATATATGGGACTTTTCGATTTGAGACGGAAACATTTTTTTTTGAAGTGGGCCACTTGCCCCTTCCCCCTCAATCGAAAATTTTCGGACCCGCCCCCCCCCCTCGCTACAAATTATACGTCATGGGAAAAAATTATCGTTTTTCGATAAAACTTCATTGGACTTTTTTGTAAAACTATTTTCGAACTTTTTGGGAGGGGGTTATCGTGAAAATCGATGGGGTCAACTAAGAGAAGGCATTATTTTTTCGCATTCAGACCCTCAAATGGTCCCCCGTCCTTCTTTAAAAAGTCCCCCGGCACAATCCGCATTCCTCTACGACCCCCCCATTAGGCTGTGCGTTTCCCCGTGGACTATTTTGAATAACGAGAGTAATTTTAATTTCATAAAAATAGTTATCCGAACAATATTCTGAAATCAGATCCAATGCGTTTTTTTCCATAGGTACCGACCCCCCCCCACACCATTTCTAGGAATTTACTAGGTGAAGAATTTTTTTTAGATTTTTCCAATTGTGATTAAAGAATTTTTTGCACTTTTTAATTTTTTTTGAGAAAATCGCCACCTCCCTACGACCCCCTTCCCCTTTGTGCCCTGCGCTTTATAATATAAATATAAAAGTGGAGGTTTCTGAGATAATTGGGAAAAACTAAAGATATGTCCTTAGTAGAGACATAATTTTCTATGTGCAATAATCATTTGTCCATTCACTTTTCCCAAGAAAATATGAAGGGAACATATGACCACATACCATCGTAACTACGCCAATGGTTTGAGAATTGAAAATGTTTCCCTTTTCAACATGAATACCTCCACAACAGGTTATCTTGAACGATGAAAGATAGTGACTAAAGTTTATATTTCAGTCGCAGATGATTCCACATCTGATTTTATGAACATCCTGTTTTATTTTTAACCACTGTATTTCGTTATAAAATGGCATTCCTATAACCCGTCATTCACGGTTGTGCAAGAGGTTAGATTACACCCTCTATACATACAGGGTGTTCCGTGAAAAGACCACCTCAAATTTAAAGAGAATGTAGAACAAAGGGTACCCCACCTACTACGGAAAAAAAACCCATTATGAAAGTCTTACCGTTCTCAGTGGGTTTTTTTGTGCTGTTGGTACAATTTTACACGTATCTGATTTTTCTAGTAAAATATTGTTGAATGATTATTCTACCTTCTACAATAAAGATTACATTTTAGAAAGGGGCTGTGAGAAATGTTTATATTACAAGTTTTGGTTGGAGTAGATTTTTTTTTCATCGCAGTGAAAACTGGGCTACTGCTGCACATTACATCAATACATTGCCTATTTTACGGTAATTTCAAAATGCTATAACAAAAGGAATTGTCATTTTTATCAAAAAGGGGACGTTTCTGACAAAGTATAATTTGATGGTTTTTATTTAGTTACTTATTTTAGGTTACTAATTTTTTTGAATGATCACTTAGAATCATTATAGGACATCTCCAAAATGACGACCTACTTCACGTATACAGGCCCTGCATCGACTGAGAAAAGACCTTTTCGTGCAATCGCACGCAAAGTGAGTATTTCGCGTTCTCAACACAGTCGGCGGAATTCAATTTCGCGCCCGTTACCCATAGCAACGGCCGCCAAACCAAACATCACTTCCAAATTTGACATTTCTGAAATACGACAATGACAAGGATTATTTTACACTCTGTTTGTCACACCAATCTTTAAACTCGCTGTAACATTTTACGTAGTGCCGTTTAGAATTTTCTGATATTGAAAGGTAAAGCGCCAAGTTTACAATATTTTTTTGCTCTGGAGGAGTGCAAGATACTAAAATATCACGATCAGTATCAGACATATTTGCGTTTTGTCAAGAACTGCCCAAATGGTTTGTATATATTCTGTGAGTTTGTTTACTAAATTGAACTGCTGTTGATTTTAAAGCAATAATATATTCATTTTCAATTATCTAGTTTAATAATTTTGACGATTGCACGAAAAATAGTGTGTATGCCATGACCGCGAAACTTTTCAGCGATCTCGGCGATAACTTTTCGTTCGGTACGCTAAAAAGGTATTTCGAGGCCTTGGCATTCAATAGTTATTTGTATGCCAAGGCCGCGAAATATCTCTTTAGCGTACCGAAAGACAAGTAATCGCTGAGACCGCTTGCGGCCGAGGCAGGATAATCTTGAGGTCGCTAAAAAGTTTCGCGGCCATGGCATACACACTATTTTTCGTGTGTCGAAATTATTAAACAAGATAATTCCAAATAAATATATTATTGCTTTAAAATCTACATCAGTTCAATTCAAATAACAAAGTCATAGCGTTGCTATGGAAATGGTATGTTGAATATATACAACCTCCCCTTAAAATATCCTAGATCTCATAGGGACCATCCTGTATAAAAATAAGAAAATAATCAATAAGTTTTTTCTGATTATTGCCTTTTTAGAGCATTTCAGACACTTTGAATGGTCTGACTTTCCGAAAACTTTCTAAAATCCTAAGCTCTGAATAAATAATGCAACAAATAATACTAGAAATTAAATTATACAGCTCGGCAACAAATAAATCACTCTAATTGAAGTTAGAAATCAGAAACTGTAAAAGGAAATTTTCCATAACTGAGAAACAAGTAGCCTCAGGACATCATGTACATTGTTTTTTTTTTGGTAAAGCTGATGTGAATTGATTTTAAATCATTGATTTGACTCGCCGTTTTTTTGTCTATTCTAGCAGTTTTTGGTTGAAAATTGCACTTTATTCGTGGATGAGATCACGTTTTTGCCGGTTGCAATCAGTGCAGTATCATCTGCGAAGGTAGCTATTTTTATTTATTCCGTTGTCGGGATGTTCAATAGCAAGAAATATTGAAATGAGTGGGTGGCATCCTTTGATGAAGTTGGCAACTAGAAGTGAACAGTATGAGGCTGAATATCTATTGACAGTTCTTGACAAAACGCAAATATGTCTGATACTGATAGTGATATTTTAGTATCTTGCACTCCTCCAGAGCTAAGAATATTGTAAACTCGACGCTTTCCGTTGTAATACCTGAAAAATCTGAATGGCAGTACAAAAAAAAATGTTATAGCGAGTTTAAAGTTTGGTGTGACGAACCTGATGTAGTATTTTAAAAATGTCAAATTTGGAAGTGGCGGCCGTTGCTATGAGTAACGGCCGAGAAATTGAATTTCGCGGACTGTGTTGAGAATCCGAAATACTCACTTCGCGTGCGATTGCACGAAACTATTTTACTACCCTCAAACTTATCTCTGATATTTCTGATGCAGCAACTCGGATGCGTTCCCTCAATTCGGCTTCATCGCTTATAGGTTTCGAATAGACTTTGTCCTTTAAGCAACCCCAATGATAAAAATCCAGAGTATTTAGGTCTGGTGGGCGAGGGGCCACAAAATGTAACCTCCCCTTCCGATCCACCGGTGGAGATAAGTTTGATTTGAATATGCGGTTACTTGGCGACCGTAATGTGCTGGGCATTCATCGTGTTGGAACCATAATAAAAATCCCGAGGATTTAGGTATGGTGGGCGAGGGGGCCACAAAATGTAACCTCCCCTTCCGATCCACCGGTGAAGATAAGTTTGATTTGAATATGCGGTTACTTGGCGACCGTAATGTGCTGGGCATTCATCGTGTTGGAACCACAGAGTACGCTGCAGTTCCAGTGGCGCATCTTCCAATAGAATGGACAGCTGGACAGTTAAAAATCCCAAATATTTGTTGGCGTTCAGTGATAGCGGAAGTTCGATGGGGCCCAAAATTGCACCATTAAATATTTCCGTCTATAAATTGACCTTGAAAAATTACCCTACAATAGTTGGTGGCAGGTAGTTAGTTGAGCTCCTGCGTGCAGCTCCTCGCAAGTAATGAATAATTTTAATTATTGAATGAATTGTGAATAATTGTGCGAACATTTTCTCACGTAAAAGATTGAAATTTTTCACTAGGTAATGCAAAATCAAAGATTTTCCAAAAAAATTGACAAACTAGATTTTGTCAGAAACGTCCCATTTTTGTTGAAAAATGCCATTTTTTATGATGAAAAATCACTTGTGTTATACCAAATTTGAAATCACCGTGAAATAGACAATTTATTGATGTAATGTGCAGCACTAGCACAGTACATTTAGTTTTACTACGGTGGGTTATACTTCACGAAAAAAAATCTACACCCAAAACTTCTGATAAAAACATTTCTCACTACCCCCCTCTAGAATTTTCGGAGTATTTTTTCAATGTAGAAAGTAGAATAATCATTCAACAATATTTTACTAAAAAACTGAATCAGAAAAGTGTGAAATTGTACCAACAGCCAAGAAAAAACTACTGAGAGGGAAAAAAATCATTTTTTTTATTAAAAAAAAATTCTCGAAAACGGTAATATTTTTATAATGGGGATAGTTTCATAGCAGGTAGGCCTTTGATCTACATTCTCCTTAAATTTTTACGTAGAATATAGGGTGCTAATGCTGATATTCAAGTAGGTTATTCTTGAGCGCATTTTGAGAAAAAAACTTCGAATGAACATATATCCTAAAGGTAAAGAAAAATATTTTTTTTTATGATAACTTTGGTATGACCCTAGATTTTCTGCTGCACGAAATAATTTTTTATTCTTGCCAGTGGCATTTGTGTGGGATTTGACTTAATAATTTTAAAGAGAAAAGTGGTACGCCACTGCTTTTTCTTAAAGTAAAAATTATATATGATGTCCTCATTTTTTCCTCATTTATGTAACTTCAAATACAAAATTATTTGGGAGAATAATTTCCATACGGTTATACAAAATAACTTTTAAACGGTTCGGTTTTGGGTCATTTAATTCATCTCCGAGTTTATCTCTTACTATAGGTTCTTGAACGGGGTCACGCAAACGTTTTCCTTTCAGTGGTGTATTTACAATTACAATACTCCACCATTTTAATATGATTTTTAGAAATTCTGCAGTATTTTGTGAATGGGAAATATTTTTCCAAAGTTTTGCAAGCCCTCGACAACAAACGGATGAAATTTTTATGCAAATTTAAATGTTTTTTCAAACAGATGGATACAGAGCTTTCAAATTTATTCTTGCCAATGGCATTTGTGCGGGATTTGCACTGAATCATTTCAAAGAGAAAAGGGGTACGCCACTGCTTTTTCTATAAGTTCAAATATTTTTTGAAATCCTCATTCTTTTCCTCATTTATGTAACTTTAAACAGAAAATTATTTGGGAGAATAATTTTCAAACGGTAATACGAAATAATTTTTAAACGATCCAGTCCGGTTTTTAAACGGTCCGGTCCGGTTTTGGGTCATTTAATTTATCTCCGAGTTTATCTCTTACTATAGGTTCTTGAACGGGGTCACGCAAACGTTTTCCTTTAAGTGGTGTTTTTACATTTACAATAATCCACCATTTTAATATTATTTTTAGAAACTCTGCAGTATTTTTGTGAATGGGAAATATCTTTTTTTAATGCTAATTTGAAATTTTCTTTCCAAACCAGATGGGTACAGCTTTCAAATTTAAGGAATACCCAAATTTTAGTAATTTATCGGATTTCAAATCGTGTAATTTTTTTAATGTGGATAACCATGCTCATTTCTCATCGGCGGTAAAAAAGTCAGGATAGGTGAATGACTGATTCGGTTTTGAATTGAGTCAATTGGTACAAATGCACTTTAAGATATGGACATTCACAGGATGATAATGTCATAATCCCATAAATACAGAAAAACTTTCAAACATAAGAAACAGCAAGTTATTAATAAATATGAACTCTATGGCCAGTAAACATAATTCACTGAGAATGAAAATAAATTGAATGAAAATCACGTTAAAAATAGCTAGACACCTGCAAGCCCGGGAATGCATATAAAAAAGTCACCCTTCTACAACGGAGCTATTAACACCCTCCGAGTTACGCATATCTTAGGAATTTATTAGTAAACAAAGGAACTATAAATTATAGGTTTTGACAGCTCATTAAATGCAATACGACCACGAAATAGATAAATCATTAATTTTTTTTTACATTTTTTCGGCTACCGAAACGAGCCATTAATTAGTAAGACGGTGATTTATTATGACAGGTAGAAGATAACTAATGTTAGGAATGTGACCCCGCGAGCCAACAAAGCAATACATGGAAGGGGAGATCCTATAAAACGCGACCACGCGTACAAACAAGAATGATTCGGTAAACAGAAGTCGTTCAAGTAACACGTCCTCTCAGAGGTGTTTGAACTTTCATACGATTAACATGTAGGGCAGAAAGATGAGAAGTGCTCAATCTTTCACCTAGTAATCATATTAACAATATAACATTTGCGGTAGCTATCAACCAAGTAACAGCTCTTGACTAGACAGCCATCAGTCATATTTCAGTGAAATTGCGAAATTAATAAGAAAGAGAATTCCCTCTATAAAACGCCAGTGGCGTAACAGGGCTGATCAGTTGTGGGGTCTTTGGTGTTGCAGGTGTGTTGTGTGGATTCATAACACCCTGTATATGGCTTCTTTGAAGGAGTGTACTCTCTATAAAAGGCCAGTGGCGTAACAATAACTTTTTTAGTAGGTGAAAAATTAGTCATAGCTTTTCTATTTATTGAATAATAGTGGCTAAGTACACAAAACACTTTATAGCCAATGTCCCCTGAACGAGTTATATTTCTGAGAAAAATGAAAAATAATTCGTTAATAATTTTAGACAGGGCATATGAACACTTCTTTAAATTTGAACTAACATAAAGGTAACGCAATGTCGCTAACGAATCATAATTATTATTGCAGCTTACAACATTATCATAATCTGAATATGGATCAATGTGAATTTGATCCATGAGTAAACTAACATATTTGTCTTGATCTTTTGAATATTTAAATATTTTTTGTGCATATGTTAAAAAAATTCCAATCAAGAATATGTGAGATATTCAAATTGTTCCCAATTTTTCGTGTACTTATTTCAGGATTTTCGTCAACTGAATTTAAAACAGCTACCTCAATTTCTGGTGTTCTCACAGTACATTGTACTCCTTCTAGATGATTATCTGATTTGAAACTTGGAGCATCCGGAATATTTGGAAAGCGGTCTTCATATAACCGCCTGGCTTCCAGTGCGTTGCCATCAGCAAGTCCATACATTTAATGCATATCTGCAAACTCAGAATTCGTGAAATGGACCATGTCTTTTTTAATATTGTTAATTTTGATGACTTAATACGTGGCAACTAGATAGGTAGACAACTGTCAAAACTGTTATGTTTACAAAACAAAATCTGCTCTTACCTACTATATCGTTTATAATCCTTTATAATACCCAATTTCATAACAACATGAAATAATGTTTTTTTTTTATACGAAAACCGTACGTCAAAGGAACAAAAAAAATCAGGAAATCAGATTTGACAAAAAAAAAATGAGGATTTGAAAAATTATTTTCACTTTAAGAAAAAGCAGTGGCGTATCACTTTTCTCTTCAAAATGATTCAGTGCACGAACGCCACTGGCAAGAATAAAAAATCATGTATAGCTGAAAATGCCTTATAATGCATAGGAAATGCGTACTGCGTTTCACAAAAATATCTAGGGTCATAGGTACCAGAGGTATCATTAAAAACTATATTTTCTTTTAACTTCAGAAAATGTATTAATTTTATTTTTCATACGAAAACCGTACGTCAAAGGAACAAAAAAATGAGAAAATCAGATTTGACCAGAAAGGAATGTGGATTTAAAAAATAATTTTCACTTTGAGAAAAAGCAGTGGCGTATCACTTTTCTCTTTAAAACGATTCAGTGCAAATCCCCCACGAACGCCACTGGCAAGAATAAAAAATCATGTTGTATAGCTGAAAATGCCTTTTGATGCATAGGAAATGCGTACTACGTTTCACAAAAATATCTAGGGTCATAGGTACCAAAAGTATCAGGATTTTTTTTTTCAACTACAGCAAATGAATTAATTTTATTTTTCATACGAAAACCGTACATCAGAAGAACAAAAAAATGAGGAAATCAGATCTGACCAGAAGGAAATGAGGATTTAAAAAATAATTTTCACTTTAAGAAAAAGCAGTGGCGTATCACTTTTCTCTTTAAAATGATTCAGTGTTAATCCCCCACGAACGCCACTGGCAAGAATAAAAAATTATGGTCTATAGCTGAAAATACCTTTTGATGCATAGGAAATGCGTACTACGTTTCACAAAAATATCTAGGGTCATAGGTACCAGGTATCAAAAAAATTTTTTTTTTAAACTCAGCAAATGAATTAATTTTATTTTTATACGAAAACCGTACGTCAAAGGAACAAAAAAAATAGGAAACAGATTTGACCAGAAAGGAATAAGGATTTAAAAACTAATTTTCACTTTAGAAAAAGCAGTGGCGTATCACTTTTCTCTTTAAAATGATTCGGTGCAAATCCCCCACGAACGCCACTGGCAATAATAAAAAATCATGTATAGCTGAGAATGCCTTTTTTGATGCATAGGAAATGCGTACTGCGTTTCACAAAAATATCTACGGTCATAGGTACCAAAGGTATCATAAAAAAAATTTTTTTTTTTAAACTTCAGCAAATGAATTAATTTTATTTTTCATACGAAAACCGTACGTCAAAGGAACAAAACAATTAGGAAATCAGATTTGACCAGAAAGAAATAAGGATTTAAAAAATAATTTTCACATCAAGAAAAAGCAGTGGCGTATCACTTTTCTCTTTAAAATGATTCAGTGTAAATCCCCCACGAACGCCACTGGCTATAATAAAAAATCATGTATAGCTGAAAATGCCTTTTGATGCATAGGAAATGCGTACTACGTTTCACAAAAATATCTAGGGTCATAGGTACCAAAGATATCATAATTTTTTTTTAAACGTCAGCAAATGAATTAATTTAATTTTTTATACGAAAACCGTACGTCAAAAGAAAAAAAATGAGTAAATCAGATTTGACCAGAAAGGAATGAGGATTTGAAAAATAATTTTCACTTTAAGAAAAAGCAGTGGCACTATTTTCTTTAAAATGATTCAGTGCAAATTCCCCACGAACGCCACTGGCAAGAATAAAAAATCATGTATAGCTGAGAATGCCTTTTGATGCATAGGAAATGCGTACTCGTTTCACAAAAATATCTACGGTCATAGGTACCAAAGGTATCATAAAAAAAATATGTTTTTTTAAACTTCAGCAAATGAATTAATTTTATTTTTCATACGAAAACCGTACGTCAAAGGAACAAAAAAATGAGGAAATCAGATTTGACCAGAAAGGAATGAGGATTTAAAAAATAATTTTCACTTTAAGAAAAAGCATGGGTATCACTTTCTCTTTAAAATGATTCAGTGAAATCCCCCACGAACGCCACTGGAAGAAAAAAAATATGTGTAAGCTGAAAATGCCTTTGAGCATAAGAAATATCTAGGGTCATAACAAAGTTATCATAAAAAAAAGAATTTTTTTCTTAAAACTTCAGTACCCTGTAGTTCAAAAGTTAAGACCTTTAGGACATATGTTCCTATGAAGTTGTTTTCTCAAAATGGACCCAGAAATAACCTCCTTGAATATTAGCATGGTATTAAGAAACACCCTGTATAATAACACAACATGGAACGAAATCAAAATATTACTAACTCACCTCCTATATTCTAGCTGATTCCATAGTTAAAAACCTGAATATTTCGAAAAAGTTTTATAAAAAAATGTTGCGACATCTGTTTGTGTTCGAAAATAGTTGTATTATCAATTTACATCACCAGAAGATACATCTGCCTTCACTCCGAAATTCATTGGAAATACAACTGCTCATCACCAACCCATTTCACAAACACCACCTTCATATGTTTCGCCCCAACAGCATCGTGAATTTGGTATCGATTTGCACCAAATTGACGGCCAAAAATCCCACCCTTCCTCCTCTCCACCAATCCGTTCACTTCGCTTCAAATGTTTGCTTGGTGAACCGTTTTTGCAAACTCCAAAAATCCAGGACAGAGCAATTCTGAAAAAGTGTTAAATATGTGTGCGCATGGAATTTTCATCCCCACTTTCATTCGCTCTTTTTCAATCATGTTTACTCTACCGAGTATAATTTTTTTTCTTGAATTAGTTTCTCAAGGGTAACTGAGGGTGGGGATGACTTTAGGGGGTCAAACGCGGCCACGGGCTACACGTAGCAAAGGCTACAAAAGGTCAGTGAATTTTCTGTTTGCTTACGAAGGAGAAATAAATTAAATTATGATAATACACCCAAATTCATTTTGTTTTGTTTCAATTCTGGAGTATCCATTTAATTTATTTCGCCTGGTTATTATTTGAAAATAAATTGCTACTAGTTTGGGCATAAATCATTATTAAGTCATTATACACCGATGGTAGACGCTTATAAAATGCGGAATGCCCTAGCTGGCTTTTCATGAATATATAAATAGCTGTCGTATTCCTTCATCCCCTTTCTCCCGAACCTACACTTCATAGTACGGGAGGCGCGGGTCATCTGGGCTCCGTTCCAGATCGAACTTGTGATATGCTTTTTTGGTTTCGGTTGTAGACGATGTGATTACTGTCGATTTGAACGTCCATCGACTTGATGCGTTTGAGGGTTTTCCACGATGTTTCACCTGAAGATGATTGCAGATACAAGCAATCGAAACGTCGTCAGAAACTCTCACATCCATCAAGACGACGGACGTCCGAAACGAGAGTAATCATGTTTTTTTGTGTTCATGCGACCGAAAAGTAACGACCAGAAGAGATAAAACAGAAAATATGTAACGAATGATATGGATAACAGGCAACTGTTGTATTTGAGATGAATATCACAGATGTTCGCCACGACAAAGTTAAATAATCCAAAAGTACTACCATCGTACCAAAAAACATTTCACAAGTTTGTTCTCGAGACTGTCCATTGACCCGTAACTCTCGAGCTATTACACGATTCGAAACATCATACATTTCATTCTGTATGTATGAGAGTTGAGTTCGCAGCCTCAAATGATTTATTTTCTGGAAAACGAACTTAGTTGCACAACACATATACAAGCACACAAAAAGACATCTGTTCACGATAAACACCCCCTCAGAGGTAGCCCAATATCCAACCTCTTTTGTTTTCCCCGCGACAGCAAGTGCGTCTCCTCAGGATGACGACGATTCTCTGGATACCGATGGCTTCCACGAAGACCAGTACAGTCTAGAAACGCCTACGTCCAGCGACGGACTCTCGTCTTCTCACGAATATCTGGATGATTATACATCCACCGTAACCAAAACGATAGAGTCGCAGGAGGTAACCTGCTGCGACAACATTCGTCAGTACTACCAATATCAATCCCAGCTGTTTGCTGGGCAACGTAAACGTCTAGCTTCTACCGAAGACTTGGACACAGATGTGATAGATCCTACCTCTAACCTTAACCTATTGCCTTCCAATTTAACTAAAAGTGAGCGAACGGGAATTGCGGAAGTAGATTCGAATAGTTATAAGTTACCAGAGACTGATTTGGTCCGGCCCGGGGAATTGAAGATACACAGTTTCATTTCTCCAGAAGAGAAGGGTGCTAAGGATTCGAAAAAGCCGGAGGACTGGGAGCGAAAGGAGAGAAGACGTTGAGAGATTGCAAGGCGGCGGCGGAAAGGATAAAATACCGCCCTCCGAAGAGAAAGTTCTCTTGAAGACGACACCAGATAAAAAAGTAAGCATAGCTTATTCGGAAGTCAGAAGAGACGTGGATAATATTTCAGTGAGGAGTAGCGAACGAGAAGTCGTTGGAGTTGTACAAAGCGAACAGGGTATTTCCACCAAAGAACCGAAGACACCAGTCAATTTTCGTCAGAAGGTACTATAATATACAAGAGTAGGATAAAAAACGTTGACAAGAGTACGTCCCCACAATTCTATGAGGAGATCATACCTTCGCCAGAAACGATAACGAAAGACGATACGAAACCTACCTTGGAACTGATAATAGGACGTAAAGAGGTACGCACCAAGGAAGCCTTGGCCACAGCAGAAAGTCGCTTGACATTGTACGGTACCAAAGACGTGGAAATTTCGATTAAATCACAGTCGCACATCTCAGTTACAACGACGAGAAGAGATACTTCAGGTACGGAGACTTCTGAAAGATTCGATGTGGGTGTGTCAACAACTGCCGGTAAAGACAAACGGTCCCCAGAAGACGTTCATATGGCGTTCGTCGACAAGCATGATTCCTACATCATCCCGCCTGTCGCAGTAGTGGAATCTGCTGCCAAAAAACGCGATGAAACAGTTAACTTCAGCGGTACTAAGCAGGTGTATACTTACGGTGATGCATCCGATCATTCATGGTCACAGCCAATGTCTCCCCTGAGCGATAGCGCCTCCCATCACGTTACAGATACAGGTATTTCGCTAACTAGAGGCACAGCCACTGGAACCATGACGGGTTCTCCCGGACAACCGCTTGAAACGTTGGGGGGACTGCAGACCACTGGTTTCATATCGGATACAGCCGTGGAAGGCGAGGTAGAAGAGCAAGAATGCACTGATGCGGGCCTCAGTCCTATCCAAGCAGACGAACTTCCTCCGATGGAAGAGTCCGTGATACAGTTCACTGATACTGGCACCAGTCCAGTGGAGTTTTTAGAGTCTGCCTCCATACAGATATCTCAAGTGGATACTTCCGAAGCTGCGACAATAACCGATCAGATTGACATGAAAGATTCTTCCTGTAGCCCGATAAAGCCCGAAGAGAGTCCCTCTTTGTCGTGCGCAGAAAAGCTGAGAGACGACGAATTATTGGCTAGGAGACGGGGTTCTGGAGACGTCAAGGCTAGAGTGAGAATGTTCGAAGAACAGGTGAGTAAATCCCCGCAGAAGGATTTTGTGCGGAAGAAGAGAGATGCGGTGGATTCTGAAGACGAAATGTCCAGTATGAAAGAGGAGGAGGCGGTTCTCAAAGGTTCAACTGAGACCCTCGCCCAGCTCGACGAGAAGAATATAAAATGGAAGTATCACGAACATATAGTGAAAGAGCGAGTCGAAGAAATCCCTTCAGAAACTGGAGATGGTAAATTGAAACATTTAACTCCAACCCATACAAAACACGTAGGTAAGAAGATTGCGGAACTCCAGAAGATATTTTCCAGTGAAGCTGATAGCAGCTTCGACGAGGATCCAACAAAATCCCTGCCAGGAAACCCGAGGTTTGCATTGAGGAACAGAAATATAAAAACCTCGATTTGTGAAACACAGAAAGTAAAGCCGAATTGGATGAACCCAAACAACTGCAAAAGGTAGAAACTAAAGTGAGATTTGAAGAAGATAAAGACATTGCAGATGAAGTTTATAAATCAGTCAGGGACAAAAAATCAATGTTCGAGGAACTCATCTCCAAATCGCAAGAATCAACCCCGACGAAAAAACGGAGACAATCGATAGAGGAAACCAAGAAGCCTCTTGAAGACCGCATAGAACACATAGATCACAAAGTGACGGCAAACTTGATGGAGGCCCTAAAAACGGATAAAAAATCCGATTCTACCGCAACGGAGAAAAAAGATTTGACAGCAGAAGAATTGAACAAATGTCTTTCTGCTATCGAGGAACAAGTCATTGTTGAAAAACCGAAAAACATACGAGCAATGATCAATAAAATTGAAGAAGGAAGCAAACAGATAGATGAGCCGTGCGTCGAACCGATTTGTGTGAAGGTTTATGTAGAACCGAAAATCCCAATGCCCCAATCGCCAATAGTCCAACGTATAGATGATACTGATGATGTGAAATCAGAATCACCCCCACAACTCTCCTCAGGAATCTGTAAATTGTTCTCGGACCAAACGAAAATATTGGAGAGCATGAGTGAAGCTGCTTTGGAAGTTGCCGAAGCTCCTTGTGTCAAACAAACGGTTTGTAAACTGACCCCTAGCGAAAAAAAAGAGATCAAACCCATACAGAGTGAGATAATCAGAAGAAGTATAGTATCCCACGCCAAACTTGTATCAACCATAGCACTACCGGCATCGGTAGTGGAATCTGATGAGATATCGAAGGTTTTATCTTCACCTGACGAAAAGCCAGGGTTTCAAACTGATACCGTCAGCGATAAAACTTCGCCGAAGATCCTGGATTTGAAAAAAATTGAGACCAAGGTACCCACTACTGAGCAAGAGGTGCAAAAAATCATGACAGAGGTTTTGGAAGCATCAAAGCAGATACGTGAAGATGTGAAAGAACTCAAACCAGATCTGACACCTACCCCAGAGGGGCAGCTGATAACAATGTTGCCTTCTGGAGCAACAACAACATCGAAAGACGTTGTGAAGAGGGTTGAAGTGAGAACCCCTGAAGATGCCAAAGTCGATGTTCCATGTGTGGACAATATGAAATTTGCTTCAATAAGCCCGGTTGCAGAATTAGATCCAGATGATAAGGATCGTATAGCAGAGAAAATAACAATTCATACGGGAACTGGATATTTATCGAAGGAAAGCGAAGAAAGTAAAGAGTACGCTGAGAAAATTGAGGAACTATCCCATCGGAAACTAGATCAAGGCTCCGAAATATGCATTGAAAGCAGGATGCAGATAAACGAAAGAAGAACGGAGAGAGAGATCAAATCAACGAAAATTGTTTCAGAGAAAACCATCACAATCAAGAAGCCTAAGGCTGTCGATGAAAAACTCAAATCGAGGAAACTGCAAAAAACTGGTTCGATAGATTCTGAAGTTGAAACACCACGTAAAATTGAGTCTCCTGAGGAAGTTGAAGATGAGAAATTCAAATCTCTAGTAGAAATTTATAAAATGGGTTCAATAGAAAAACTGAAAACACCCGGAACGATAGAACTCAAAGTTGAAATACCACAAAAAGTTGAATCCACTGAGAAAGTTGACGATGAAAAACTCAAATCACCATTGGAAATGGATGAAAAAGTTCCAATCGAGAAATTGAAAACACCCGACACGATAGAACCCAAAGCTAAAACACCACTAAAAGTTGAATCTCCTGAAAAAATTGTTGATGAAACACTCAAATCCACACTAAAAATTGGTGAAAGAGTTTCAATCGGAAAATTGAGTACATCTGATACGACTGAACACAAAGTTGAAACAATACAGAGAGTTGATTCTTCTGAGAAAATTATTGATGAAAAACTCGATTCCCCGGTAAAAATTGATGAGAGAGACCCAATCGAGAAATTGAAAATGAAAGACAGGACAGAACCTTCAACACTACGAAAAATTGATTCTCCTGAGGAAACTGGCGATGAAAAACTTAAATCGCCAGTGAAAATGGATGAAAAAGTTCCATTCGAGGAACTGAAAACACCTGACACGATAGAACCTGAAAACAGCAACACCACAAAAAGTTGAAATTCCCGAGGAAATTGTTGATGAAAAACTCAAATTAAAGTTTCAGTTGAAAAATTGAAATAAAAGACGGAACAAAATTGGACAATACAAAAATTGATTCTCTGGGAAATTATTGATAAAAAACTAAATCCCAAGTAAATTGCTGATAAAGTTCCAATCGAGGAATGGAAAACGCCTGACAGGATAAAACCTTCGACACCACAAAAAGTTGAATCTCCCGAAGAAGTTGACGATGAAAAACTCGAATCACCAGTGAAAATAGATGAAAAAGTTCCAATCGAGAATAAAACCCGACATAAACCTCGAAACACCACAAAAGTTGAATCTCCGAGAAAATTAGATGAAAAATTCGAAATCCCCGTGAAAATAGATGAAAAGTTCCAATGGAAATAAAAACACCCGAACATAGACTAAAGCTGAAACACCACAAAAATCTCCTGAGGAAATTGTTGGTGAAAACTCAAATCGACAGTAAAAATTGTTGAAAAAGTTTCGATTGAAAAATTGAGTACATCTGATACGACTGAACTCAAAGTTGCAACAATTCAAAAATTGATTCTCAGAGGAAATTATTGATGAAACACTCAAATCCCTGCTAAAATTGATGAGAAAGTTCAATCGAGGAACGGAAAACACCTGAGGGGAAAGAACCTTCGACACTACAAAAAGTTGAATCTACCGAGGAAGTTGACGATGAAAAACTCAAATCACCAGTGAAAATAGATAAGAAAGTTCCAATCGAGAAATTAAAAAAACCCGACACGATAGAACCTGAAGCTGAAAACACCACAAAAAGTTGGAATCTCCTGAGAAAATTGTTGGTGATAAACTCAAATCGACAGTAAAAATTGTTGAAAAAGTTCGATTGAAAAATTGAGTACATCTGATACGACTGAACTCAAAGTTGCAACAATTCAAAGAGTTGATTCTCCTAAGGAACTTATTATGAAAACTCAAAATAGATGAAAAAGTTCCAATCGAGAAATTAAAAACACCCGACACGATAGAACCTAAAGCTGAAACACCACAAAAGTTGAACTCCGAGGAAGTTGACGATGAAAACTCAAATCGCAGTGAAAATGGTTGAAAAGTTCAATGAAAAACTGAAAACACCTGACAGATGAACTCTAAATTTAAACTACAAGAGTTGGATCTCCAGAGAAATTTGACGATGAAAAACTCGAATCGCCAGTGAAAATATATGAAAAAGTTCCAATCGAGAAACTGCAAACACCTGCTACGATAGAACCTAGAGCTGAAACACCACAAAAGTTGAATCTCCTGAGAAAGTTGAGGATGAAAACTCAAATCACCAGTGAAAATGGATGAAAAGTTCCAATAGAAAAACTGAAAACACCGACACGATGGAACTCGGAAGTTGAAACACCACAAACAGTTGAATCTCCAGAGAAAGTTGACGATGAAAAACTCAAATCCCAGTGAAAATGGATGAAAAGGTTCCAATAGAAAAACTGAAAACACCCGACACGATGGAACTCAAAGTTGAAACTCGACTGAAAGTTGAATCTCCTGAGAAAGTTGATGATGAAAAACTCAAATCACCAGTGAAAATGGATGAAAAGGTTCCAATGGAAAAACTGAAAACACCTGACACGTTGGAACTCAAAGTTGAAACTCCACTGAAAGTTGAATCTCCTGAGAAAGTTGACGATGAAAAACTCAAATCACCAGTGAAAATGGATGAAAAGGTTCCAATGAAAACTGAAAACACCCGACACGTTGGAACTCAAAGTTGAAACACCACTGAAAGTTGAATCTCCTGAGAAAGTTGACGATGAAAAACTCAAATCACCAGTGAAAATGGATGAAAAGGTTCCAATCGAGAAACTGAAAACACCGACACGATAGAACCTGAAGTTGAAACACCACTGAGAAAGTTGACGATGAAAAACTTCATTCGCCAGTGGAAATAGATGAAAAGTTCCAATCGATAAATTAAAACACACCGACACGATAGAACCTAAAGCCGACCCACCACAAAAGTTGAATTTCCAGAGAAAGTTGACGATGAAAAGCTCAAATCGCCAGTGAAAATGGATGAAAAAGTTCCAATCGAGAAATTAAAAACACCCGACACGATAGAACCTAAAGCCGACCCACCACAAAAGTTGATTCTCCAGAGAAAGTTGACGATGAAAACTCAAATCGCCAGTGGAAATAGATAAAAAGTTCAAATCGAGAAATTAAAAACACCCGACACGATAGAACCTAAAGCCGACACACCACAAAAAGTTGAATCTCCAGAGAAAGTTGACGATGAAAAACTCAAATCGCCAGTGAAAATGGATGAAAAAGTTCCAATCGAGAAATTAAAAACACCCGACACGATAGAACCTGAAGCCGAAACACCACAAAAAACTGAATCTCCAGAGAAAGTTGACTATGAAAAATTTAAATCGCCAGTGAAAATAGATGAAAAGTTTCCATCGAGAATTAAAACACCCGACACGATAGAACCTAAAGCTGATACACCACAAAAGTTGAATCTCCAGAGAAAGTTGACGATGAAAAACTCAAATCGCCAGTGAAAATAGATGAAAAAGTTCCAATCGAGAAATTGAAAACACCCGACACGATAGAACCTAAAGCCGACACACCACAAAAAGTTGAATCTCCAGAGAAAGTTGACGATGAAAAACTCAAATCGCCAGTGAAAATTAATGAAAAGTTTCAATCGAAATTAAAACACCCGACACGATAGAACCTAAAGCCGACACACCACAAAAGTTGAATCCCCAGAGAAGCTGACGATGAAAACTCAAATCGCCAGTGAAAATGGATGAAAAGTTCCAAACGAGAATTAAAACACCGACACGATAGGACCTGAAGCCGAATCACCACAAAAACTGAATCTCCAGAGAAAGTTGCGATGAAAAACTCAAATCGCCAGTGAAAATAGATGAAAAAGTTCCAATCGAGAAATTAAAAACACCCGACACGATAGAACCTAAAGCTGATACACCACAAAAGTTGAATCTCCAGAGAAAGTTGACGATGAAAAAGTCAAATCGCCAGTGCAAATAGATGAAAAAGTTCCAATCGAGAAATTAAAAACACCCGACACGATAGAACCTAAAGCCGACACACCACAAAAAGTTGAATCTCCAGAGAAAGTTGACGATGAAAAACTCAAATCGCCAGTGATAATGGATGAACCAGTTCAAATCGAGGAATTGAGAGGACCTGATACGATAAAACCTAAAGCTGAAAGACCACAAAAACTCGAATCTCCTGAACTTGAAAAACTCAAACCGTCAATGAAAATGGATGAAAAAGTTACAATCGGGAAATTGAAAACACCTGATATGATAGAACCTAAAGTTGATACAATACAGAAAGTTGAATCTTTCTGGAAAATTGACGAGGAAAAACTCGAATCTACAGTAAAAATTGTTGAAAAAGTTTCAATCGAAAAGCTGAGTACATCTGATACGACGGAACACAAAGTTGAAGCTATACAAAAGTTGATTCTCCCGAGAAAAATGTTGATGAAAAGTTCAAATATCCGGTGAAAATGGATGAAAAAGTTCGAATCGATAAAATGAAAATATCCGACTCGATAGATCCTGAAGCTGAAACACCACAAAACTCGAATCTCCTAGAAAGTTGAAGATGAAAAAGTCAAATCTCCAGTAAAAATGGATGCAAAAGTTCCAATCGAGAAACTGAAAACACCTGACACGATGAAACCTGAAGTTGAAACACCACAAAAAGTAGAATCTCCCGAAGAAGTTAAAGGTTTTAAACTTAAATCCCCAGTGATAATCGGTGAAAAAGTTTCAATAGATGAACTGAGAACACTTGACACGATAGAATCTAAAGTTCAATCTCCTGAGAAAGTTGACGAAGAAAAACCCAAATCGCCAGTGAAAATGGATGAAAAAGTTCCAACAGAGAAACTAAAAACTCCTGATACGATAGAACTCAAAACACCACAAAACGTTGAATCTCTTGAGAAAGTTTTTGTTGAAAAACTCGAATCCCCATTTAAAATGGTTGAAAAAGTCCCATTGGAAAAACTGAAAAAACCTGACACGATAGAACCTAGAGTTCAAACACCACAAAAAGTTGAATACACTGATGAAGTTGTCGATGAGAAATTGCAATCCACAATAGGAATCGTTGAAAAAGTTTCAATCGAAAAACTGAGTACATCTAAGAAGTCGGAATTCAGAGTTAAAACACTACAAAAAGTTGAATCTTCCGAGGAAATTGTCGATACAAAATTCGAATCCCCAGTGAAAACGTATGAAAGGGTTTCAATCGATAAATTGGAAAGCTCAGAAATGGTTGCACCTGAAGTTGAAAGACCACAAAGAGTTGAATCTTCCGAGAAAATTGTGGATACAGAACTCGAATCCCCGAAAAAAATTGATGAAAAAGTTCCAAGCGAAAAACCGAAAACTCCTGACCCAATAGAAATGATATCTGAAGCACCACAAAAAGTTGGATCTCCTGAGATGATTTTTAATGAAAAACTAAAATCCCCAGGAAAAATCGATGAAAAAGTTACACGCGAAAAACCGAAAACACCAGATACGATAGAACTCAACAAACCTAAGTCCTCATTAAAGGATGGAAGGTTTCCAATCGAGGAATTGAAAACACTTGAACGATTGAACCTGAAGTAAAACACTACGAAAACCCGAATCTCCTGAGAAAATTGAGGCTGATAAACAAAAATCACCAGTAAAAATGAAAGGACAAAATCACCTTTCGAAAAAACTTGATAAAATTCCTAGAGTGATGAGACCCAAAGTCGACTGTTCCGCCATTGCCCATAAGAGTACAGAAAAAACTATACTGAAGCACTCTAATAGAACTGACTCATCTAAACCTCCATCTGAGAAAAAATCAGTTGACCGCATTCCGGAAAAACAAACTACAGATGGTTATCAAAAAAGAACTTCACTGACCAAATATCACACTCGAAAAAAGAATAATAAAGTCGACGATTCATTCTTCTGATTCTCCTGTGAAAAAATCCTTAGGTGTTGGAAAAATATCAGATCATAAAAGTCGCAGCAGGTCCAAAGAAGATTCCAAACTCCCAACCATCGGAAAACAACCAGTACGTCAATCAACCTCGACGAAATCCAAGTCTGACTCCTCTAGCAGACTGAAATCCAGAGTGGCTCATAAAACCATACAGAATGGAACCTTGAATGGTGTGCATCTATCAGAAGAAAAAGGTATCGAAATATTGTCACACAAACATGTAGAAAGTAAGCTTGAGGCACCACGTAAAGTAGTATTAGATACCTCACTCGATAACCTTTCTAAACGAGCAGATTCACCCATAGATACCACAGAAGGTATTTCCGATAAATACAGCGATCCTTCCCGAGACAGAGCGAATCTGCCAAATTTTCAGAAACCAACCTCTCGCTGAAAGTGCTCCTTCCGAAATTATCTGATACGAAGCCCAGTATCAATCATCGAAATGCCTCAGGTCATACGATCACTAAACGACTTGAATTTATATCTCCGGAAATTATTATGAAAGACGACGTTTTGGAAGTTACCATACATGAACATCATCAAGCAGCTACCCCCACAAAAATCAATAGAAAGCACATGAAGTATTCCAAACAAACACGAAGAGTCAGTCAAGATGAGACCGAGAAAAAGAAACATCCAAGCAGGCAGCTCCAAGACCACAATCATACGGAAGACGCTGATTTGAGTTCAGACGAGGAAAAGAAACTTAGAAGTCCAAAATCTAAACTCGTGAAAAAACTACCAGAGTCAAGTCTCTGCACTCTGAACAAAGTAAGACTACTCAAGGAGTGACAGGAATACCGAAACTCGTGAAGAAATGTGCTGTTGAAGAAGTCAGCTCTGAGAGTATCCCAAAACGACCTTCCAAGCCGGATACTGGTAAAAAATTCAACTACCTCAAGAAGAAAGCAGTGGATTATTCACCCACGCATGTGGTTAAGAAGTTCGACAGCCGCGTGCATAGGTATATGATGTCCACAGTATCTAGAGATATGAAGGTTGAAAAAAAGGAGAAAGACGCGGTAGAGTCGATGACAATTAAAAGCAAACGAGAAATGGACAACTTCAATGAGAAATTGAAAAGCAAACAAAAATTGGAAGCTACAAATAAATCGAAGACTGTGGAGAAAGTAGCCAAGAGTTCTCCCAGTACACCAAAGAAAGAATCGAAAGAAATGAAGCCAGTAGACTCCAATAAGCTGGCGGAGGTGAAAAAAGCTCCCGCCGAAATCTATCCACGAATCGCGAGTCCGAAACCGAGTCCATCCCCAACGAAGCTACGTCGCACCGTCGTAACAGAACATATCAAGAAAATCTCCTCCCACTGCTCCACAGAAAAACCGTCCTACGACAAAACCGTCCAATTCGCTGACCGAGTTCGAAGCCAGAGCGTCACCCCCTCAACCTTCCACGAACTCATCGAGGAAGATCGCAAAAGCACGAGTCCCACTTCTCTTCCTGGCAGCCCGATCAGAGTGAGATCGGCCAATGGCGGAACGAAACTAGTGACATCCGAAGTGTTCACCAGAACCGAAAATCACACGGGCTCGATCGAAGTCATCTATAGACAGCCCTACGAAAATATAAGACGGGTCGCTTCCGCTTTGCGAAACGAAACAGAGATGTCGCTCATAGACACTACCGACTCGAGTTTATCGGAGTCCGTAGCGCTTCCCAGCTCACCGTCAGACCATGACGTCAGCTCTGACGCGAACGGCAGATTCAAATCCTTATCGCCCACGTCACCGAAACAGAGACGGTCGCTAGAATCGATCCACGAGATCAGTCACAGGATATCGGATCTCATAACCAACGTTCCCGAAGTTTTGTCAAGCGAAAAAGATATATCGTTACCTAGAAAGCTCGTTATGTCCCAATACGAAGGGATGAAGCACGAAGAGGCAAGCGCATCGCACAAGTCGGAAGAGAGACTCTCGCCGATAATAGACGTGGAGGTTGTATCTCCTCCTAGGAGGAAGTACCAGTTTGGTTACGTAGAAGAAGGTACAGCACAAGGTAACACTTCTTACGTGTTGCCCGACCCTATTGCGATGTCCTCCTACAGCATGGCTTCGCGAATAGACTCACGTAAAGAGGTATAACTCCTATGTCGTGTAGGTGGAAGCTTTTTAGATGAATAGGTGACGCATTATAATTGATTAGTAGTAGATGTAATTCAAATGTTTGTTTCGAATATGCCCAAACTAGGTAGTAGTTCGCATGTTTTAGAATTTAAGCTTTTTTCAGGAACCAACTCAGGATCCCTGGGACAGAAGGTAAGTCTCATTATGAAGGTAATCGCGATTAATGTTCTCCAATGAAAAATAAATCTACGATAACGTCAGTGCTTTGATTCATTCTGAACCAACGGTTTATTTGGAATTATACGTATAGTCCTTCCATGAAATTATTTTTCCCCTAGCCAACAAACACAAACAAACACCTCTATTTTCTCATAGCGAAGGGGAAATCTTACCAGCGATGTTAAGATACCCGCTCGTCCCAAATGAAATGAAACAGCTTGTGGCTTGTGTTTCGCCTCTGGGAGTCTTTTAACCTTTTAGTTAGTATTTGGAAGACACTACAATTTTCCATAACACCAATTCAAAAAGTACCCGTACCGGCTCGTTCTATTTCTCATATTCATCGTACATTCGTTAAGAATGTGGTGTGTTGTCACCATCTCCTTGTTTGTATTGTCTGCAGCTTTTTTTGACAGATGGGAGATTCTTACGTTTCCTGACAGTGTGGGACTCTGTATACGCACCCACATTTTCGTATTCTACCCTCAGTATCGGAATTACATCGTTCGGTGAATAGTCCCGTTACCACAGTATTTTTTTCTAAATCTCCGGAAATACCCGAACGCCAAAACCAGTGGCGCACCAACCGATTAAGTCGTTAACATATATGAGCCATTATTATGAAATCTAATGATAAGAAATATATCTGAAAATATATTGCTTGAATATATTTATTGATGATTTCTTCGGAAGATGAGAGGAATTCAACTTTTATAATCGAGAATAAGTGACAGAATTAAAAAAAAAATAGAAAACTTGGTTCTAGCATAAACAATTTTGGCAAGATGTTTATTATTGCAATACCATCATTTCATACAAAATGATCGACTTTCCTTAATTTCCTACCCTTAATTTTAAAAATTTATGTTTCCTAGAAAACTTTGTTCTAGCACAAACATATGAAGATGTTTCTATTGCAATGCCATCATTTCATGGAAAAATGGTCGATTTTCCTTGGGATCAAGGGATAGAATTTTCAACCCTTAATTATCAAAAATTAATTTCCCATGGAAAACTTAGTTCTAGCATAAACAGATTTTGGCAGGAGATGTTTCTTATTGCAATGCCATAATTTCGTGGAAAAATGGCCGACTTTCCCTTAGGATCCAGGGGTAGAATTTACTACCCTTAATTTTCAAAAAAATTTTTCATAGAAAACTTGGTCAAGCTTTAACAAATTTTGGGCAAGATGTTTCTTATAGCAGTACCATCATTTCTTGGAAAAATGGCCGACTTCTCTTGAGATCTAGGAGTAGAATTTCCTACCTTTAATTTAAAAAAATGTATTTCTCATAGAAAACATAATTTCGAGAGAAAAAATGGCCGACTTTCCTTTGGGATCCAAGGGTAGAATTTCCTACCCTTAATTTCAAAAAAATTATGTTTCTTAGAAAACTTTGTTCTAGCACAAACAGATTCAGGCAAGATGTTTCTTATTGCAATACCATCATTTCCGAAAAAATGGTTGTCTTCCCTGGGATCAAGGGATAGAATTTTCAACCCTTAATTTTCAAAAATCAATTTCTCATGGTAAAACTTAGTTTTAGCATGAACAGATTTTGGCAAGATATTTCTTTTTGCATTCCATAATTCCGTGAAAAAATGGCCGACTTCCTTTGGGATCAGGGGTACAGTTTCTACCCTTAATTTTCAGAAATTGATTTCTTATAGAAAACTTGGTTCTAGCTTAACATAATTTTGGCAAGATGTTTCTTATTGCAATACCATCATTTCCTGGAAAAATGGTCGACTTCCCTTGGGATTGAAGGATATAATTTTCAACCCTTAATTTTCAAAAATCAATTTCTCATGGAAAACTTAGTTCTAGCATTAACAGAATTTGGAAAATTTTTTAATCCCATAATTTCGTGGAAAAATGGCCGACTTCCCCCTTGGGATCCAGGGGTGGAATTTCCTACCCTTATTTTTCAAAAATTAATTTTCATAGAAAACTTGGCTTAGCATAAACATATTTTAGCAAGATGTTTCTTATTACAATTCTATAATTACGTGAAAAAATGGCGACTTCCCTTGGGATCCAGGGGTAGAATTTCATACCCTTAATTTTCAAAAATTATCTTTCTCATAGAAAAACGGTGTTCTAACATATAAATATTTTTGCAGGCACACATTTGAAATTGAATGTGATCAACTGGGAAAATGAAAATTTAAATTATTATGAAAATCCGATCATTGAATTGAATAGCTAATAATAACCTGTCGGTGATTAGCCCTGGTAGCAGAAATAAGCCAACGCCAAATAAATAAATAAAAGTAAATGAACTATAAATCAGCACTGAGGGTTGCATGCAACGATAATACTAGTCATAACAACAAATGGATATAATATTTTTTTCTGGCCTCAGAAGGCTAATGTAACGAGAATACAATAATAATAAATTCAATAAACTTATTCAATAACAAATAATAAAACAGATCTTGATTCCTCAAACACCTCAGAAAGTTGCATTTAACAAAAATACTGATAATAATAAATACAATGAAACTCATTTTGAACAAAAATATAATACAGATTTTAATTCTCACATCCGAAAAAATAAAAAAATTAAAAATAGTAATTCTGAAACAACTCAGAGGTGGCATTTGACAACAAACAAACAAAATTTAATAAACACAAATATGAATTCTCAAATGTCAATTATTTGAAACGCATAAATGTTTGAAATATCAGTCCATGGGTACCAAAGAAAGTATTCCAAGATTATCATATTAACTATATTATCAACTGACGCGATGCCAAGCAGTACATAACATTCATAATATGATGGTATTACAATAAGAAACATCTTGCTAAAATATGTTTGTGCTAGAGCCAAGTTTTCTAAGGAAATTAATTTTTGAAAATTGAGGATAGGTAATTCTACCCCTGGATCCCATGGGACGTAGGATGTTTTTCACGAAATATGATATTGCAATAAGAAACATCTTGCCAAAATCTCTTTATGCTAGAACCAAGATTACCAGGAAAAATTAATTTTTGAAATTTGAAATTTAAGAAATTTACTCCTGGATCCCATGGGAAGTCGACCATTTTTTCACGAAATGGTGATATTGCAATAAGAAATATCTTGCTAAAATATGTTCATGCTGGAACCGAGTTTTCTAGGAAAAATTAATTTTTAAAACTTATGTCACTCATTTTTAGATTATAAAAGTTGGATTGCTCCCATCTTCCAAGAAATCGTCAATCAATGTATTCAAGTCAATATATTTTCAGATATATTTCTCATTATTAGATTTCATAATGATGGCTTATATACACTGCTTCTCAAAAGTCCCCTTCCCCCCTCTTATTTTTGCCCTTATTTTTGGAACGATTATACATAAACAAGTGAAATTTGGAAACTGAATATTAAAGGTTGTAAACTTCCCTACTAGTGATGATAGATGACGAAATCATCAAAGATGACGTCACAAGGCCATTGTGACCAATAATTTTGAATGGAACCCTACGGCAAGCGACACCTCTTTTAAAAGGTATCGAAAAAACCTATTCAATGATACTAATTTAGTTTGTGTTTATGGCAGTTTTGGCAACTCGCTTTTAAAAAACGCGAAGCTGTGATGAATTGAATCAGTTAATACTAAAATTCCAAATTCAAGCTCCGCCTCTGGATAGTTGTCACATAAGCTGACGTTTTTGTTAGTCTCCCTAATTCGACGTTTTTGTAATTGTCCAAGTTTTTGTACATTCAATAATTTGTGTATAGTTGATCGAACGTTTAACTGTTTTAGCAGCTTTGGGTACTTTCAATATTTTTGTACATTTTAATGATTTGTTAAACTGTTGTGAGCCGAACGTTTAAGTGCTTCAAGAAGCGAAATGGTACGTGCTTTAGGTGATAAAGTAGCAGCGATCCTAATTCTTGGTGAAACTGGACAAAATATTCATGCAGCAGAACGCATTTTTAATGAGAGGTTTCCCGATCGCCCCGTTTCGAGGACTTATTTGAGGGAGCTTCTTCGTAAGTTTGAAACAACGGGTAGTATTAATGATGCGAAACGATCTGGCAGACCACACATTTCTGATGAGAAAAAAATTGATATACTGGCAGAAGTAATAGTTAATCCTACTTCTTCAACAACTCACGTTGCATCTACCTGCGAAGTCAGTCGAAGTACAGTACACAGGGTGTTGAAAAAAAACAAATTTCATCCATACAAATTAAAAATGGTTCATCAACTCTCAGACGACGACCGAGACCGAAGACTAGAATTTTGTGAAAATATGGAAACTAAAATTAACCAACAGCCAGACTATGTCAAAACAATTTGTTTTAGTGACGAAAGTACTTTCTATCTAAATGGAAATGTAAATACACAGAATGTGAGGTATTGGAGTGACGCAAATCCTCACCTGTTTCGTGAAACACATACCCAATTTCCCCAGAAGGTGACTGTTTTCCCCAGAAGGTGAGGTTTATCTGGAGCTGTTGCAAAACGCAATAGAACCGTTAATCCTTGAAATTTTGGAAGATAATCCAGATGAAGTCGACAAGGATGGTGCTCCTCCACACTATTACGGTGCAGTAAGACGGTATTTGGATGAGGAGTATCGTGGTAGATGGATTGGACGACGAGGTTCAACGGAATGGCCAGCTCGATCACCGGACCTCACACCTTTGGATTTTTTTTCCTGTGGGGGTACTTTGAATCGAAGGTTTACGCCACTGAACCTGACAATATTGACGTTTTAAAACAACGTATTATTGCAGAATGTGAGGCTGTTTCCTCAGACACATTTGCAAAAGTACGAGAAGAGTTCAAAAATAGGATATTTCACTGTCAGGAAGTAAATGGAGGTCACTTCGAGCAATTTCTTTGAGTAGATACTGATTCTTTAATCTGTAATTAATATCATACTGAATGGAATTTAAATTTTAATGTTTACTAATGAGCCATTAAAACTGCCATAAACACAAACAAAATTAATATCATTGAATAGGTTTTTTCGATACCTTTTAAAAGAGGTATCGCTTGCCATAGGTTTCCATTTAAAATTATTGGTCACAATGGCCTTGTGACGTCATCTTTGACGATTTCGTCATCTATCATCACTAGTAGGGAAGTTTACAACCTTTAATTTTCAGTTTCCAAATTTCACTTGTTTATGTATTATCGTTCCAAAAATAAGAGGGGGGGAAAGGGACTTTTGAGAAGCACTGTATGTTAACGACTCAATCGGTTGGCACGCCACTGCTTTTGGCATTCGGGTATTTCCGGATATTTGGTCTGCTATCTTTTGCCGCTGTTTTCACACCGGTGAAACCTTTTCACACCGGTGAAACCTTTTCACCTGTCTTTATCCTGGAACCTTGTTCCGGTGGGTTTTGATTTGATCAACTTTCCAGCGTCGAACTGTTCTTCGGTATTTGGAGGGACCACAAAGGTGTTCTGGATCAGAAAATTGAGTGACCCTGCTTCCTCATTGCCTTTGATTTTCTCGTAAGTGACCTGATTTTTCACAGCCAGTTGTCTCATGGGAATAAATTCATGGTAGGACTATACAAGGTATAACAATCATGGAAACCAATGTTCATTCTCGTGCTTAAAGATCAGTGATCTCTCGTGGGATACATGGTACACATTTTTTTCACGGAATATAAAAAATATTTATAATGCAGGCAGCAAGAAAAGAAGATCATACAATGTCGATGGATATACCGAAAATCGCCATTACTCAAGAAGCAGAAGAAGACGACGATAACAATCAAATGAGCTTCTCAGAAGTGTTAACGGACGTCGAAGATTTGTATGAAGAAACTGTGAGAAATCACATTCCGAAAAATCGCAGAAAACTCAGAATAAAACTGACTCGCGACGAGTACCTCACCGATCTCGAAGATTTCGAAGCATCTGATGATGAAGATATGAATAGAAACATCGTCGAACACGCCGAACCCATGTCTATGGACAACCTAGATTTGGAGGGGGAACATTCGAAGAGTCCTATAAAACGCAGGTGAAAACATCGAAAGGGAAAGAAGTTGAAGACGCAAATGTCGACTTCACAAAGCAATGATAAAGATGCAATAGAATATAAAGCTCTGGAGACCTTCACCGACGAAGAATTCTATGAAACTGATAATGAAATGCAGCAAGAAAATATTCCCGAAATCACCGTAGATCTGAATGCTTATAATGTCGACAATATCGATGAAGCGGAATCCAACAAACACGCTAGTGGTCTTCTAACACCATCTCCTCGCTCTATTCTCTCGGACTCCAACGACTCCGATACTCAGCATGTTAATACCCAGCTATTGAGTACTCTGTCCCTATCTCCGAACTTGTCGGATCTGACAGACGTCGAGATTTTGCTTTCCGATGACGGAGAAGCAAAACCTCTGAAAAAGGGCAAATCAAAGCGGCGCCGACAAGAGGCGCTCGCAAACAATCAATCACAGATGTCGAGGATTTGGAAATATCAGAAGATGATACAAGGTTCAGCATTCGTACCACAGACAAAAAAAATCACAGAGTGAGCTGATGATTAGGAGTCAATCCTTGGCGTATGAATCTGACAATGAAGATGAGTATCGCCTTCAATTTCCTGTGTGCAAGAAGATAGCCGAGAAGAAACACTCTATACTGAATATCCCAGAATTCGATACAAATTTTCCCACCGACACAGAAGACCTTGAGGATCTGTCTGAGAGTGTAACAAGCCCAACAAGCCAAGGAGGCGACGATCTGGCATTTGATGAAAAGCTTGCGGAAATGGCCGCTGGGAGTAGCCAAACACGAAAAACACAGCACCAGGGATTCGAAAGAGAACCAGAGAGCGAGTTGAAGGGATGCGACAGTATCGACGATCACAGCAACACTGACATCGATAATTACGAGACGGACGACAGTAGCGCGATGAAACCAGCAAAAACTCCATCATTCGACTATGACATCAAGTTTTCACCAACTCTTAAAGATAACAAAAGAAGCCCCCCTTCGGGTTTATCAGTTCCCGTGCAGAGTGATGAAGCTGTGACAGATTGTGAGAATTTAGACAGTTCTGACGATGAAGACCGTCGCGAGAAAATGCAGTTTGCTCTCCTGAGATCCACCGATCTCACGGATGAAGAGGAACTCGACGGCGATCCTTACTCGAGAGCTGATTATCCTGAGATAGAACTGCCTCCTCCAGTTCGTAATATGATCATCCTGAAGGATAACGAGTCCCTACCGACTGTGAAAATCCTTCCTATAGATGACGATTCACAATGGAATTCTCCAAACAATGAAGCCGAAGAAGTTTCCACGGATGAGGAGAGCATTTCGCATATAGACGATTCAATCGATCGAACTGTGGCAGTGGAGTTCCTCTTCCAAGACTGCGGAGTGATTGACGAATCCGAGGAGGTGAGGCGAAAGTCGAAAACTAGGAGTGATATGGCTGACGAGTTGACAGATACAGAAGAACTGGTAATGGATACTCAGAAACGTCGAAGGGCGCCGAAGTTCAAGTATATGCACGAGAAGTTCCTCTCGGAAAAAAATAAACTCGCTGTCAAACCTAGTACGGATTCAAGGAAGTTAACCGATACAGAAGACGTGTATCTTACCGATGACAATGAAGAAACCTTTCGCAGCCTTTCACCAATGCTGAACCTACCGGATGCAATCGCAGATGGGGCTACCGATACCGAGGTCATAGCTCAATCATCTGACGAAGAGATATATACCAGACCAGGGTCGCGAACGCCTCAACATATGAGGGAAATGGAGGGAGAAATGATCATGTCTAAAGATGGGTCTGGGGCCTTTTCCCCACAAGAGCGATTGTTGGTGAACAAAAATGTAAAGAGGCCAGTAGATGTCATTCCAAGTCCCATGTACACAGATACTGAGGATCTGGCAACATCTGCAGACGAAGATCTCACAAGCTACACCCGTGCAGAAACTGCTACTCCTAGCCAAGTGCAGAGAGCCCTTGATCAAGTTAGCTCGAGTAAGGTGCATACGGAGGATAAGAGGAAGTTCGATGCTGAAGGTTGCATGTACTTGAAAGGTGGTGGGTATGTAGAACACCCTACTGATGTGGAAGATCTCTCGGAGGAAGAATGTGTTGTGCGTGAAGTGATTATACCGGATTCAGGTGTGTGGGCAGTAGATTTGGGAGAGAAAAAAATTTCTCTGGATTTTCGGAATGGGTCGGCGTCTTTTGGAGCATGCGAAGGTAATCAATATTTTTTATCATACGAAATATGAGTAGTATATTCCTTGTTCTATTCCAGAGAAAAAAAATGTCTCCTCATTTTAATTTTTATATTGTTGTGTTAAAATAATATTTTAACCTGTAAGAGGCCCATCTTCAGTCTCAATATCTAAAATGGATAAGGAAAGAAGTAGTATGTGCATAACGTAGGGTTTGACATAAGTTTGTAGTACCCATAACCCTTAAATACACCATGACAATTACCAGGATTATCAATAGTGAACGATGTATAATAGAGCTCAAAGGACGCCACGGTTCATTTTAAACAGCGCAGGTTCAAAAGTTTTTTTTTTGACATTGACACACTTCACTTATAGGCGATATCTAACGTATTTTACCTGAATTGAATTTAAATTAATGGCAGTAAACTGTTTGCACAGATTATGTAGCGTACCAGGGGAATGATAGCGTCATCTTGAAGATTAGAGTACAACGTGAAAAAAATTAAAAATAATGTAATGGTCGAGAAATCTATGTAATTTCTAACAACTGAGTTTAAGCAGAAGAATCTCATTTCAGTATGTAGATAAAGGATTGTAAAGGGAGAAAGTTGAGTAATCAAATTTTATCTAACTAGTTTGTAGGTTTTAAAAATGATAGGGAATCAAAACTAATTTGTTCTTTCGAATTTGTATAATTGGGCTTCCTCCTATCAGCATCTATTTCAAAATATCTTCACTGAGTGGCTTATATCTACAAGGTGCAGGATTTACAAATCGTTATCAATTTCGGAAAGATATTTATGATTGATGACGTGTTAGAAAATTAACTCTTCGAATTCGAGTACTTTTTTGGAATTTTCCAATGACTTTTGTATGTTCTTCAACTCTTGTCATAATTTTCCTAGCATTCTGTCCTATGTAAACCGTATCGCAAGTGGGTTCAAAACGAGTTATTTCATAAATACCAGATTAAGACACGGTGTTCTCGGCATAAAAACAAATGTTCAGATTATTAATGATATTAAGTTCATTATTGAAATCATCATTGTTCGTTGTTCAGGTGATGGAAATAAGTCTTTGGAATAGAAAGTTTGAAGGTGCTAATGTATGAGATATTGGACAAGAGTAAAAAGGTCCGTCAGTGTGAGTGTAGATGGAGATATAAAAAAATTAACTATTTTCAGTGATCATTAAGGTTAAAAAGAGAATACAATCATTAATTCTTTCTCTGCGGTAAAATTCATTGAAGGATGTAGGAAATTCAGAAAGTAAAGAAACAATCAAGTTCTTTGGCTATGCCATCAAAAAGTACATGGCAATCATCTACATATCTACAGTATAATAAATTTCATCATAGAAGATAAAATTATAAGACGTTTTCCTCAATTATGAAGAAAAAAAATTAATAGCGGCAAATATATTACAACTCATGGCTACTCTAAATCTAAGGAAATTCTGTAAAACAGAACAATTAACCGAAGTTTACACAACCCTGCATTAAACTCCAAATATTATTATATACCTTTCCTAGGCAATATTTCCTATAGTGTAAAAAATATTGTCCATTATAGAATTGTTCTGAACATTTGTTTCCATACCAAGAACACTGTGTCCAAGAATTTATAAAATCACTTGTTCGGAGGTCTACATAGAGAGGTACAGAGGGGTAGGAAAATTTCAACAAAACTTGAAGAACATACAAAAATCATTGAGCATTTCGAAAAAGTATCTGAATTCACTGTATGAATAATCATGTTATCAATTATGAACATTTTTTCGAAATTAAATTTTAGATAAAGACCTTTCAATGGATATATTTCGAATAAATGCTAAGAAGAACCCCTTAAACAAACTTGAATGAATAATTAATTTTAATTGCATTTCCTTTCAGATTCTGTATCATTCTTATAACCTACAAATCTAGTTCAACAAAAAATGTATTGCTAAACTTTATCTCTTTACAACCTCTCATCTAGATACTGAAATATGGTACTTCTTCTTCTTGGACGTAAATGTCTTAGCCAATTTTATGTTTCTTCACCATTTACATCTTTTTTTTTCGCATTGAACTTCAATCTAAAAAATGATTCTATTATTCCCCTAGTGGGCCAAATAATGTGTGTAGTTCACTGCCATTGATTTGAATTTAATTCAGGTAATTTACGTTAGATGCCGCCTATGAGAGAAGTATGTCACTGTCATAACCTTTAGATTTTTGAGCCAGTGCCATTCATACCCTACGATATTCAACCATGGTTTAATTTTACATCCTTCACTGCTAACCACCCTGACAATGGTCATGCTGTATCTAGAAATTCGAGGGTTGTATGTACCAAAACCCACATACACTACAAAACTCGCCCAATAGGTATTTACAACAGCAAACTTATGTCAAACCCCACGTAAGTAGTTTTCCGCCATTTTACTTTATATTATGCACGAACATAATCTTTCTCAATACATTTGGGATACTGAGACTGACGATGAATGAGGATAAGCCTCTCACAGGCTTAAAATATGTACCAACAAAAAAAAAATATTAAATGTGCAGACAATGTTTTTCTTCTGTAATTAATAGTTGACTTAGGTGAAAAATGCGAATGGAGTAGCGTAAAGTGAAGGAAGCAGTTCCATTCAAATTCAACATCTCATCTCATTGAAAAAGGTATAAATTTTTCAACAATTGTACTTTGTTGATTTCCTACAAAAAAACAAAATATTTCTATTAAATAAGAAACAAGTACGAAGTGCCAACAAAAAAAATTTTTGAAATGTAAAATTGTGACTCACAAGTCAGAATTCTGAGATGGATGTCAGAATTTTGAGATGGACCAACAAAAAAATTTTGAAATGTAAAATTCTGAGATGACAAGTTAGAATTCTGACTTGTATCAAGAATTCTAGATGCATCTCAGAATTCTGACATGTAAGTCAGAATTATGGCTTGCAAGTTAGAATCCTGATTGCATCTCAGAATTCTGACTTGCAATCAGAATTCTGACTTGTATCTCAGAATTCTGACTTGCATCTCAGAATTCTGGCTTGTATCTCAGAATTCCGACATGCATTCAGAATTCTGACTTGTAAGTCAGAATTTTAAATTTCTAAAATATGTTGGCACTTCAATGTTTTCGTAAACAAGTAAGTATGTTTTTCAAAAATGGAATTGCTATGCAAAATAAACACTACTTGCATGAATTACTTTGAAGAAACATCGAACTGGTAAGGAACACTTTTCCCGTTTACTCAGATGTTGCATGATAATCCATAACTATTCGCTTTGGTGCTTTATTGTCAATCAGCTCATATATACCGGATGGCTGAGAATTGTGCCAGTCCGCTTCATTTCGGTATCTTTGTAGATGAAAAATCTGGTCAGTTCATTCAACTACTACTACTATTTCGGTTCTGACCAAGGTGCAATTGATTCAGTGTTACTTTCACTTTTCGAACATGAATTTCTAGCTAAATCAAAATCAAATATCTCCAGAATTGCAACTCCATATTTTTGATCGTATCCAGTAAATATTCTATCGAGTGATAGCAAATATAAAACTCCAATGCAACCAAAAGTTAATGAATCTGCAAAAAGTCTATAACAGAAAATCATTGATCATTGATAATTATTGATCATTGATAAACAAAATTTCTCGTTTTTTTAATTTGGATTGATGCGACAGATTCTTGATAAAAATCAATAGTAAGGCAAACAAAAGATACTCACTTCAAGTGAGTGTCATTTGTTTCCTTCAGAATTTCATTCAAAACTTTGTGAATTGATTTTTTTCTTGGATAACCCGACTATTTCCGTTCGTGCATAAACAGATTGATTGTTTATCAGAACGGAAATAGAATAATATTACAATAAAATATAATACGCCCGAGTCTTTCCTTCCAATTTGGATAGAACTAAAAATGGAGAATGTAAATTGAGAATCATTGTAGATTATAGGAAAATTAAACAGAAACAAAAATCGATGACAAATATCCAATCCGAATATCTCACACGTATTGGATAAATTAGTGTATGTATTTCACTACACTGGATTTAGCATCTGGTTTCACAGGATACAAATGAATGCCATTTGGTCTGAAGAATAGTCCTGCGTCGTTCCAGCGTTGTATGGACGACATCCTCAGAGAACACATCAATGAAATGTGTTTGTTTACATCGACGATATCTGTGTACCTTGTGGTGTAGGATTGGAAAGCGAGCATTTTCATTGTGTGAGTTTCTATCGATATTCGCTGTAGTTTTCGATTTGGTGTAGAATTCGAAAATAAACTCAAGCAATTAGAGGACTTTTCTAATAACTGAACAGAAGAAATTATACTAAGTGATCCACATGTCAACTATTTCTATTGACACATATCTCTTTTGTGCCAATGATATTTACAAACTTGAATTGGTAGAAAAGGCTCCATTGAAAGACGTGCTGGTTCACGAATCTTACAAAAGTGGAATTATTTTATGAAGATCCGTGAGGGAATTTGTTTATAGACAAACACTAATTGATCCAAAATATGAAGTAGAGTATAACGATTGCCTTAGAAGTATTACACCGGTTGTTTCAAGAAAGGTAGCATCCGCAGAGATGTGTGTAGTCAAAATAGGCAATACTAAGTATTTTGGAAATCATACAAAAAAAAGGCTGGTTTTTTAATTCTACATCACATGGTCAAGAATATATAGAGTGCCGAGTTGAGAAAAAGTAAAATTTTAGAGCATTCATTTCAATTACTTTGGAATTGCAAATTGATTTTCCGTCAACCTGTATATTTTTAATAAATGGAAATGATTCAGAAATATCACACGGATATTTTGTAACTAGAATAGACATTCATCTATAATTGTGACTGCTGTTTTTTAAATAGACCGGCATATGCTATTATTTCAAAGAGAATCATACATCCATGTAATTGCGAGTTATTTAATAATATAGAAGTGAATGGAGGTTACAAAGGCGCTTAAAATGTACTAATTAATCAAGTAGCATTTCATTATAAAGGGAATGTGACCCTGTATCTTCATAATAATTTCCATTTCTTGACTTTTCAATATAGTTCATTGTTTTTGGATTAGATTTGCTATCGTAGAAATTGAGCCATCAAAGTCTGACTGACTCTTTCCCAATTAAGTTTCACCAACTGAATCATTATGTATTTCCATTAAAAAATTTTTTGAGTTGGAATAACAACAGAAAAATTATCAGAATGATGTTTTGTGACCTTGCTGGTTGATTGGGAAACGGTCAAAATAACTAACGCCACTATGGTTCTGTTGCCGACGTTTCAACTCTATAAAGTCATCCTCGGGGCACTACAAAGGGGATTGTGATTATTACTCATTATTACCCTATTATTCATTTTGAGTAATAATCACAATCTCCTTTGTAGTGCCCTGAGGATGTATTTATGAAAGTCAAAACGTCGGCAACAGAACCATAGTGGTTTTAGTTATTTTGACTTTCTCCCAATCAACTACTTATCAGTAATGAACTGAAAAAGCGGTGAGACAACTAATTATTCATTAAACTAGAAAAAACTTGGAAGTTTTTCAGAATGTTGACAATGTTAGTTTTCCATTGAACTTTTCAAAATTACATTCAGTATTGTTCGTAAAAATATATAATTTCTAATTTTGAAAATGAACTCTTTTATTGGTATATTCCCCGCTCATCTGTCAAACACACACATTGATATACACAATAAGAAATTCCTTGGAAATCAGTCACTTCATTCCAGTCACTGACAGAAAATCGCTAAAATGAAACTTTATGTTACCTAGAAAACGCCTTGTATATTGAATGTAACACAAATGGCAGCTAACGAAAGCAGACATCCGATTTCAGAGCATCGTTAATATGCAAATCTAATATCTGATCGATTTTTCATCTCCTCTGACCAACGAAATTAGATATGTTTGTAGAACAAATAGGGATATTGACTGGATCTGATTTTTTTCTATTTCCACAGAATGGGAAGCCACAAGAAAGCCAGTCGACTCGGAGCCCAAAGCTCCACCAATAGAAAAGGACGCAGCACAGAAAGGTGAGTTTTTTCCTCAAATTGAATTGAATGATCGAACAAACTTTATATCATCGAAAAAAAAAACAAGATTCTAATGGATTTTGAAGGTGATTCAAAGTTTAGTTACATTTAAATCGACAGTATGAATTTCATATTCATTGAATTAACCATCAAAACACTGAAAATTTCAGGTTGTGAGAAAAATCAAGGTATCTCAGTGACATGATTGTTGGCAACAAAGATATATAAAAACATCAATCCTAATTCTTCACATGAAAAAGCCCTTCCAATTCGAGAAACCGTGAAAAACAGCAACACGTTGTTCATGTTTAGTTAAAAATATTCAATAATAATGTGTTAATTTCCTGCGATTTCAACTGCTCATGAGATAAATAATGTGTGATATTGAACAAAGACTGATAAATTGTGAACGATTAGGACTGTGGCATTATGAATACTTAGAAATTTTCAGTGTTTTCATTAACATACAGGTATAGTTGAGACCGTCATCTCACGATAGGGGCACCACCATCAATCACTATCTCCATCTTATTAACCATTTCCTCCTCCGTTGTTTATTTTTTTTTCTTTATTTCCGAGCCAGAGGATGCTCTTTGTGCATTAACACAACAACAATACACTAACTGCTTTTAATTTTCCAGCTAACGACAGATCTATTCACTTATTTATTGTTATTATCATTTTCGATTAAGCTTTTCAAAGCTTCTCACCAGCCAGGTAAAATATAACACTGTACTAGTGGATAACATGGATTTTACATCTGCATGTGCATGCAAGTTTGGGAGGGATAAGACCACTTCACTTTCGATAATTTCAAGATTACAGCACAGCTTGAGCAATTTACGGCAATCCTGAAATCACTTCTTGAGTTCACTTATCATTCACCCTTCATTGGCAACTCAATCTAAGCTGCGACTGTAGGAATCCTTCGTTATCGAATTCAAAAAGGTTAGAAAGAATATGGAAATGAAATAAATGTCGACTATATTCACCCATTAATCTTACTAAATAGTTGTTGATTCAATTAGATAAAGTATATCCATTCACAGTTGAATAAATTAATCTTCAACTCAAAATATAGGGTTCGTTCAAAATGGTACATATTATAATGTCGAATTATTAAGAACAACGGAAAGATAAATAATATGATTCCCCGTCTGAAGTATACAGGGTGAGTCAACGGGATTCCCGTGGTTCTTGCTCCTTAATGTATCACTATTTCGATTTCTTATATTACAAAGGGACCATCTAAGACCACCTTCCAAAATAATTTTCATTCATACAGGGTGCATCATTGATGCGTGTCTAACCAAAGTTGTTCTTTTTCAGATGAAACACCCGGTATATTTTCATATATTCCGATCGGCTGTTCCATTGGCTGCTCAACGATTTTTTCAATTTTGAATTCCGTTGCGGCGTTGCCGAGTTATTTGAAAGAAATCTATTTTGTAGACTTTTTTCGAAAAATTACCTATTTCACATTTCGAAATATTTAGTGAAGATAATTGGGGAATCGTTGGTCGATATGATGGTGTTCATTGAGAATACCAATAATTTGGAATAAATTGTTCAGGATGTTCGATACAACAACACAAACTTAGCCATTTTCAAACATCGGTATTTTGATTTTTTCAAATAGAACACCCTCTATATTGTCATTAAAATCAACTCCTTTTTAATAACTCTACACTTTTCATTCTTCATGTCATGTACCTGAAACAACTAGTTTCCGAAATATTCTACATCCAAAAGATGGATATTTTTCCACAGAAAATATTGATTGATATGTTCGCCTTTGGTATCATATTTGGAATTAAACTTTGCATAAAAATCATATTTATTCGAATCTAACAGAAAATAACAATAATTAATGCAGCAAATGTTCAATGTGCCTGCCATTTTCACCAATACACACTATCAATCTGTTTCGGAAATTCATATCCACATGTGCCAGCATGTCCTCTGAAATTTCCCTGAAAGCAGTACGAATTCTTGCTTTTATATTTTCAGGAGTTGTAGGCGGAGTTTGTTAGACCACCCATTGAATGTATCCCCATAGAAAAAAATCAATTTTTGCAAGGTCCGGTGACCTTGGAGGCCACTGAACTGGCCCTCCTCCACCTTTCCATTTTTCACGGAATTCATTATCAATGTATTCCCGCTCATCAGTGTGGTAATGTGCAGGCGCGCCATCTTGTTGTAGCCACATTATCTGCCTTATTGCAAATGGAATATCATCTGATAAATTTGATAACTGACTTCGCAGAAATCTTAGAAATTTTCTTCCATTGTGATGAACGCTGAAAAAAAAGGGCCCAATTACACGCCGTCCAATGATACCTCCCGAACATTCAGTGACCAACGTTGTTGGTGATTGACATATCTAACAAAATGAGGATTTTCAGTTGCATAATAGTGCATATTATGCCGATTCACATGGCCATTGTTGTGAAACGTGGTTTCGTCCGAAAATAGAACATACTAAAAAAAATCAGGTTCTTCTTCACCCCATTGGCAAAACCGCATTCGCTTTGGAAAATATATTTCAGTCAGCTCCTGCACTAACATATGATATGGATGGTAATTTCATTTTCTCACCATCCGAGAAACACTACTTTGAGATATTCCCAACTCCCTACTCAAAATACGTGTACTCACATGGGGATTCTCGGTAATATGCAATGCAATATCAAGAGTATTTTCATCATTCGTTACAGGATAGGTTTCCAAGAATGCTTTCGAAGATGGGAAAAAATAACTGAAACATCATTCAATATCAGTATTTTCTATGAACAAACATGTAGATAAAAAAATCTATAGAATTGTTGATTAGATATTGAACAATACCTTTAAACCAGAATATCTCGGAAACAGGTTGTTTAAGGTACATTACGTTGGGGATGAAAAGTGTAGAGTCATTGAAAAGGAGTTGATTCAAATGAAAATATACAGGGTGTTCCATTTGAAAAATCAAAATACCGATGTTTGAAAATGGCTAAGTTTGTGTTGTTGTATCGAACATCCTGTACAATTTATTCAAAATTCTTGGTATTCTCAATGAACATCATCATATCGACCAACGATTCCCCAATTATCTTTACTAAATGTTTCGAAATGTGAAATAGGTAATTTTTCGAAAAGAAGTCTACAAAATAGATTTCACTTGAATAACTCGGTAACGTCGCAACGGTATTCACAATTGAAAAAATCGTTAAGCAGCAAATGGAACAGCCGATCGGAGTATATGAAAATATACCGGGTGTTTCATTTGAAAAAGAACAATTTTGGCTAGCCACGCATCAATGATGCACCCTGTATGAATAAAAATCTTCTTAAATGGTCTTAAATGGTCCCTTTGACAAAAAAAATATAAGAAATCGAAATGATGATACATTAAGGAGCAATGAACCGCAGGAATCCTGTTGACTCACCCTGTATAGTAGACCAAATTGAGTATAAACTGTTTGTCGCGTAAAAACCAGTCGATAACTTCGCTGACCACTTATTTCATAAATTACCGCAAACCACCACAGATTATTTCATTGGGTTAAGGGTTGAATCTATTAGTGTGTCTGAGCAGGGGCATATATGGTTAACAACTGTAAAAAAAATTGTGCAGTAGTGAAAGTACCAACCACAAAAAATTTCTGGCTTGAGCAAAGCTGCTTTGAATTTGTAAAAATCCTTTCATACTGTTGTTTCAAACACAAGAAAATCAATCAGCGAATTTTTTTTTTTTTTTTATATGTTCTGGTTCCCACGAAAAGGGATATCCTGTAATGTTCAGAGAACATCGTGGGAACCAAGGGAAAGAAGGTAGGAGTTGGTGTTCTTCTTAAATTTTTGGAGGTTGTATGCCTCGGGGAACACCTCCCTAGGCAATGAGTTCCAAAGCCTCGCAGTTCGTTGGATGAATGAGTCTTTGGAAAGTGATGTCCTGCAGGTCTCCAAAGTGACCACGAATGGGTGTGAAGACTGAACTTGACGGGTTAATCTCGAAGAGACTGCCAAAGGAGGAACGATTGTTGATATTTCAGAAGAGCATCGCCCATGAAAATATCTATAAAATAGAGACAAATCGCCAACTTTTCTACGGTGTTCCAGACAAGTGAGCGAGTTTGTAAGCGAGGCATCACCGACGAGACGAATTGCCCTTTTTTGGACAGAATCCAATAGCTTCAGGATATGTTTAGGTGCCGCACTCCAAATATGGGAACAGTATTCCAGGACAGGTCGGATCTGTGCCTTATAGATCATAAGCAGCTGACTGGAGGTGAAATAGCTCTTGGCACGAAACAAAAAACCAAGTTTTTGGGATGCACTTTTGGCAATGGACCTCACGTGATTTTCCCAGGAAAGGTTATTGCTGATAGTAATACCAAGCATCGATATGGATGACTTCAGTGGTATGGTTACTCCTGACAAAGTTATGTTAGGCACAGTGAGATCGGCTTTTCTAGAGAAAAGACATGCTTGTGTTTTGTTTGCATTGAATTCTACCAAGTTATTGGATCCCCATTCGAGAATTGTTGCTAAGTCCATATTTATATTGTTAACATTTCTTCCTCGTTCATTTCTGGTTTCACGGGCTGATATAGGGGCCCTGGAAGAGAAAGCGGTATGGAGGGTACTATCATCGGCAAAGCTGTGTACAGGACATGAAGTTGCTTTCAACAGGTCGTTGATGTGAAGTAAAAATAGTGTTGGTGCTAGAATGGATCCTTGCGGAACACCAGCATTTATGAGTAGAGTGTCAGATGAAACTCCATCGACCACTACATGGAGAGACCTGTTTGGGAGAAAACTAGCAAGCAGAGAACACAGCTGAGGGGGCAAGCCATAAGATGGAAGCTTGGCGAGGAGTCCCTGGTGCCAAACTCGATCGAACGCCTTGGAGATATCTAATGCCACAGCTAAAGTTTCTCCATACTTTCAATAGATAGCTGCCATATATGTGAGACGTATGCGAGCAGGTCACCAGTTGATCTCTGATGGCGGAAGCCATATTGCCTATCATTGATAATTCCTGAGTCTTCCAGATATTTCATGAGCTCGATGTTGATGGCTTTTTCCATGACCTTTGAAATAATAGATAGCAGTGCGATAGGTCTGTAGTTGCTAGGTAGGGTCTTTTTTCCTTTTTTAGGACTGGCTGTACTCTTGCAATTTTCCAATTGGACGGAAATACTCCCAAATTGTAAGAGTGGTTGAACAACTTGCAAAGAACAGGTGTTAGTTCGGGGGCACATTTCTTGAGAACAATCGGCGGGATTCCGTCAGATCCACAGGCTTTGTTGGTGTTGAGACCCAGCAAAATCTTTCTGATAGTACGTTGGCGAAAGGTGATCTCGGCATGTGACTGTCAATAGGTGTAATGTTCGGGGTTGTTTTCCCGAAGAATCCAGAGTGGAATTTCCAGCAAATAGATGCGCAAAGATATTGGCTTTTTCCTGGGCAGTCGTTGCTAGTGTTCCATCTTCTTTGGTTAGGGGAGGAAAAGAGCTGGAAGTGAAGTTTCTTCCCACAGCTTTGGCGAAAGACCAAAATGAACGGGATCCGTTGGGACATTCAACAAGTTTTGATCTTATTTTGGCATTATGAGCATCTTTTACCTCAAATAAAAGAACATCGGAAATCTAAGAGACATTTAGTGTATCTTGACGATACTTGGTTTGATAGTCATGATGTGATTCGGTATGGATGGGTAGAAAAATAAAAAAACTGTTGTCTTCAAGCACCATGTTCTTGAGGAAAACGGATAAATATTGTATACGCGGGTAGCGCAAATGGTTTTGTCCCAAACGCGTTGCTGTCGTCAGCTGAACCAATAAAAAAAATCAGCAGATTATCATGAGGACATGACTCACCTTTATTCGAAAAATAGCTCATTGAATAATTGTTACCAAATATACCAACAAATTGCGTTATTGTGAAGGATAATGCGTCGTACCACTCACGTTGAAAGGTAAATGAAATAATTAATAAAAAACACTTTTCAAAGACAAGCGCGAATGCAGTGTGTATTGTTGTTTCATGTCTGAACAAAAATTCATTTTTCGCGTTCTCAAAAACTGCGGGTATCGCTTTCGAATAGTTAAGGACCATGAATCACACTTCGGAGCCACCATTTTCAATTCAAAGAAACCTAGTGGCGCAATGGCGATTTGTTCGTCCATATTCATACCACTTTCTCAATATTTTTCGTTCGAATTCGATAACGGAAGGAATCCTACGGACGCCGCTCCACTGACAACATATAAATTCAAAATTAACCATAATATTATTGTAACTGATTTTGGAAATCAAATATTCTTACTCCAGTACGGTTAATGCACTTTTCTTGTCAGATTTGTCTTCACCTGGCACCCAGTTCATATCTTACGAAAGCGTGCTATTGAATGCAAACCGCAGTGTGTCTCCCACTTCCTCCCCACCCAAATTTTTACACAGAACCACCTCCTACACCCAAATCGATGCCATGCTCGAGAAAATGTTGTTCGAGGTCGAGAAGCAAGAAAAACTGTTCGGTTTGGATCTGGACGTCCTAGAACCCGAGGAAAAATGCTTCAACTCGCTCGAATTGCACCCCAGTACCGACGCTTTGATAGAAGTCCCCATCAAGAAAACCATACGCAAGCCTAAAGTGTATGAAACCACCAGGGAGCTGATGATCACCCAAGAAGAATGCCCGTTTGATCTCATTACCTTCACCGGTAAACCCCAGAAAGAATTACCCCATGAATACGATCTGATATCTTTTCAAGAATCCGATAAATCCAAAGAACTGGATGAAATCACCCAAAACATGGACGACTTGGTAAAAGCTGTAGAGGCCGATGAATCAATGTTATTCACTGACAAACCAGAAAACGAGTACCTCGAGAGACCTTACAATTTCAAAATTGATCTGGAAAAAGCAGCTACAGCTTCTAGCGAATCTCTCAGTGATCACTACCCTGACAGCTGGAACGATGAACAGGAACAAGGCACAGTAGACGATGACTATGAGTTCATTGAGAACAAACCTCTAACCCACGTGGTACAGCTCCATGATCACAAAACGGGTAACGATATATGGTGGGAAGGTACGTACAGGAATTTGAGCATAGTCCCCGAAGAAGACGAGGAGAACGTGAGCTTACTAGGTAGTTGTTACTCCAGTAAAACATATAACGCCACCCCATATACTCCTCTCATCGATTCTCAAGGTAATGGACTGACATCGAGCAAACGAATGTCGAGCGGGCAATCTAGTTCTTTTGAGAATGATTATTCGAGTGACGAAAGTTCTTCGGGACTGACTACCAGTTCTGATGAAGGTACATACGAAACGGGTGAGAAAGTGGTCAAAGCAGAAGTTAAATTGATGGTCAAAACATCCGATAGAGGAAAAGAGGCCATAGAAATCAGATCTGTTAGAGAGTTCATGGATATTTCTGGAAGGTCAAATGTTCCTTCAGCTGACAGCTTGCCGAAGAACAAGCTGAAAGAAAGGAGCCAGACCTTACCCGGCAGATTGTCCGAGAAAATTAATAATATAACCAACAAATTCAGTGGTCTTCTAGAAAAGAAGAAAGCCTCATCCTACTTTCAACTGCCAGTGGATGAAACTGACACTGGAAATAAACAGAAGGAGGGGGATAAAAACAAGCCAACATATACCCTGCAGAGAGTATTCGTTAGGAATCCTGAATCGGATTTTCTAGTTAAAGGAGCGGCAGCAAAAGATGCACCAAAGATCAAAACTGAGCTTCTTGCGACTTCGAGCAACCATTTTCCTTTGGACTTCGATCCCAATAAACAGACCGAGTCAGACACTCACAAAGTCGATCTTTTTGCAAATATCCCCTTCTATCCCTGTTACAGTCAATACTCAACTACACCCAAGAGTCCCGCAACCCTTTTCATTTCCAGCCCATTCTCTGATAATTCCCAAATTCCCCAAGCGTACTGCGATTGGTTGCCTGAAAAAGGAGACAATCCAGGAGGTAAAGTTGCAATTTTAAAAAAGCTGGATTTACTCGTGCTGACTCATACGCATGGGTTTGGATTGTAGTTAGTTTTTCGACTAACATTCAAACGATAAAATGTCGTGCATTAGCCAAGGTAAGACGATTTTCTGCAGTAAGGATATTTATTTGACGATATACAGGGTGTTTCTTAAGTACTTGTAGATAATTTAAGAGCATATTGCTGACGTCAAAATAAAAAGAAAAGTTTTTATAAACATATGTCCGCAAGTTATTCGTTTCTGAGATGCAGGGTGTCAAAGTTGAATTCTTATTTTAATTTTTTGTGAATATTCGAGTGAAGTTTGGTATCTGGGGTATTTTTCAATGACAAAATCAAATTTGATGTTAGTTTGTCTCTTCCATTAGGGTGGCGCCACCTACATGTCTTTTCAGTCATTTGAAATGTCATAACTTTTTTGTACGTACCTGTTTTCTAGTGGAAAAATCGATTTTTCTAATATAGTCCGGTCAATTTAGACATTCGAAGTTACATAAAGTCCCAACAAGCTGAATTTCTGTGAAGTTGTTCAAAACATAATTACAAACAATGTCTAGAAGTTCCCCATCATTCCCCTGTAAGGAAAAAATTTAATTCAAGGTCAAAGGTCAAAAAAATGAGTTTTTCGCGATTTTCAGCAAAACGGTAAGTTTTATCATAAAAGTACCTCAGACAAAAATTGTAGATCATAAAATTATCTATAAAAAAAGTATCAATACTTTTTTTCTTACGAGCCACCGTTTCTGAGATATAACGATTCTAAAAGTTATAAAAGTTGTTATCGTCATAATATGCACACGTTTCCACGCCACCTATGAGGTAGTGTACTTAGCGCGTTTTTGTTAACGTGGTTTCCCCAGAAGGCCTACTCCACGGGTCAGTTGTGATCCTGTTTAATGTAAAACTATTGCAAAATAACGGAAATTTTCAAAGATTGGGAAAGATAAAAGCGATGTAAATGAAAAAAAAGTGTTGAAGTTTATTCGTCTTATTCGTAAGTTTCAAATTCTTGTTCTTCTTCTTGTTCTTCTTCTCCTGCTTGGTCGAACAGCAGTCATGATACAATGGCAAATATTTGTGCATATTAATTTAAAATGATCTAAATTTGATCGTTTATTTTTTAAAATCACTCGTTCCACAAGATATGTCAATGATTCTGGGATTTCATTATTTAAATCTTCAAACATGCGACTTGGTGGAGGGTAGTTAGAATTATCAAATACTGCGGTTTGAATATCTTCGCGAATAATAGCTGCAGCTGCGTCTAGGACTCTCAATCGTTCTTCTGTTTTATTCATTTTTTTTTTCGTACCAGGCTTGATTCAAAATATCATGATGATTATCCACTAAGCATATGAATGTTGATGCTCCCGATTTCTCAGTGATAATAAGTTTATCACCATACTTTACTTTTAGTCGTAGCTTAATCGTTCTGTTATCTAGAGTCGTAGTTTTGCAAACCTTTTGTAATTCGTTCAAAGTGAACTTACAGTCATCGCTATTTTCAATGTAAGTAAATATTTCCTCCATTGCCAAATTCGTTGCTTCGTCTTTAGGACGACCCATTTTAGCTCCAGTGGAAGGTTTTAAAAAATTAGCATAGCAATCTCGATGATACTTAGCTTCAGCAGCAACTAAATCATATTCAAATTCGACTCGAGCAAGAACAGCTTTTGCTAAAGCATCGTCACGAGCCCGAGCTGTTTCCAGAATTGAATCTTTAAATTGAAGTGTACTTACTTGACTGATTCGACGCCGAAAATCAGAGGATTTTCTTTTTTCACTTTCTTCATTTAATTTCTCGCCACAAAATAAGCACAGTTCTTTGAAACAAAAAGCTGATTCACTGATACGTGATCTAGTACGAGGAGGACTTGCTGTGGATGTACTGGCTTCTTGTTCTTCACGTTGTCTTTTATTAGCTGCAGCAATAGAAGACTTTCGAGTATAATTTTTACGGCAATTTTCATGTATTGTCACAGATTTCTGATTTTTGAGATATTCCGAAAAATCATCAGCTCTTTCGATACTTGCATTAATTAATGTCTTCATACCACGTTCAACAGTAACAACTTCACTTTCAGTTAAAAGTTTAGCACAAATAAAACAATATTCAGACATTTTCAATATAAAACTCAAAACAGCACAATATAGGTTAGAATAAACACGTGTTTTCACTACAGAGTGACGCTCAAGACTAACGGTATTTCATTTATTATAGCAGGTAAAGACCCTAGCCACGTACACAATGAAACAAGAGACAGATGTTTCGAAGTTACACTGGCTTAAAGATTAAGGGACTGGGTTTCTTTTTACCTGATATTCTTGTAGTTAAAACTTATGTATATTTTATATTGTAAGTATAAGTTACAATGACCGATAGAAAAATATTTAAACATTTAATATATATATATATATATATATATATATATATATATATATATATATATATATATATATATATATTATATAAAATTTTACAACTCTAGATGTATATACGTGGCGTACTCATGATATTATGACGATAACAACTTTTATAACTTTTAGAATCGTTATATCTCAGAAACGGTGGCTCGTAAGAAAAAAAGTATTGATACTTTTTTTATAGATAATTTTATGATCTACAATTTTTGTCTGAAGTACTTTTATGATAAAACTTACCGTTTTGCTGAAAATCGCGAAAAACTCATTTTTTGACCTTTGACCTTGAATTAAATTTTTTCCTTACAGGGGAATGATAAGGAACTTCTAGACATTATTTGTAATTATGTTTTGAACAACTTCACAAAAATTCAGCTTGTTGGGACTTTATGTAACTTCACTCTCATTTTTTGGTCTAAATTGACCGGACTATATTTTTGTGTAAAAAATATATTCTTGGTAGAGGTCATTGCGAACAACTGTTTTCGAGTTATTGGGATTTGAAATGCAAGATTTTTAAATTCAAAATTAATTTATTTAAAGAAATTATTTTTCTTTAAGTTCATTTTCAAATAGGAATCGGGTAGTTATTACAATTTAATACTAATAATAATAACAGGAATTAAAACCAATTCAATACTAAAACAGTTAGTTGAGGGTAATAATTAAAGTAATTGTTCAAAATGGCCACCTGCACCATTATGCATGCGTCGGCGTTAGTTTCTCTTGGCACCGTATAAACTATGGCCTTCAAGTGACCCCACAAAAAAATCGATTGGATTCAAATCCGTGGACTTCGGAGGCCAGAATTGATTTGGAACTTTCAAAGTAAAATGCGCTGGCGGTCCAAAATGCATAAACCATATTATTTGTCTCAGTAAAAGTGGAATGTCTTCAAGTAATTCAGGCAAAATATTTTCAAGTAAATCAAGATGAGAATTTCCATTAAGAGTCCCTGGAAAAAAGTGGGGACCAATCAAATAATCCCCAACAATAACAATCCACATATTCAATGAAAACTCGCGTTGAAACCTGGACTGAACTATTGCGTGAGGGTTTTCGTCACACCACACATGATTATTATGAAAGTTCAGTCAGTCAGTGAATAATATCTCTGCAGTAATTTGAGGGTTTTGTGCAATTTTCTGCAGTATCTATTGGCAAAATGTTAGACGGGGAAGGAAGTCTCGGGGCAACAAGGCTTGGACACGCTGTATGTGATGAGGATACAACTGATATTGTTTGAGATTTAACCAAACTAATTTGTGAAGTACGTTCAGATTTTTTTTTCGTGTTTGTCAGAGGATCTTCTTCGATTGCCTGAATAACAGCTTCTTCAACTTCTGGAGTCCTAGTAGTCAACGGTCTGCCTGTCACTGGAGGTTTTTTAAAGGATCCAAACTCCATAAGCCACTGAAAAAGGTTTCTGAATGTCTGGTGATTCGACGCTCGATAATTAGGGATTTTTTTTTTTTTCTTTTTTTTTTTGGCTTGGACATTTCGTCATTCGGCCAGTCACAAGTGGAATATTATTATTGTATGATGGGATGCAGGTTGTCTTGCTCTTAAGCAATACTGCATCCTGGTCGTATGGGGTCGGATTGGTCGTATGGGGTCGGCTTTAGAATAGCCCCATGGTAAATCCTGCCTGTCGTAAGAGGCGACTAAAAGGATAACCGTAGGTGGAAGATGGTCTCATCGCCCGGTGAAATACCACCATATCGACTTTGTGTGCTGTGAAATGGACCATTCCATGTTTCAGTGTTCGGTCGATACTTTCCGGTCTCCCTCTTTCCTTTTCCCCAATTCCTCCTTTATTTTCAGGTGCATCCTAATAGTAATAATGATGAAGTCTCCTAGAGTAGAACACTCCGGAAGTAAAATACCTCTCCATTCGGATTTCCGGGCGAGAGGTACTCGAGGGGACTCAACATTAAAAATTAATTTTTGCAACATCCGCGGACTCAACAAGAACATCAATGACGTCCACCATCACCTACAGACGGAAAAACCGGATATTCTGGCTCTAACAGAAACACAAGTAAACTCGTCCACCAACAAGGTCCATATGCTTTGTCCTGGTTACGAACTCCATTCTCGATTCAGGTTCAAAGGTGGAGTCTGCCTTTACGCCAAGGCTAACCTTTCATGCCAGCGTGAAGAGGTTTGGAACCGAAAGACTTTGATGTGATGTGGTTCAAGCTATCTGATACCAAACTGACTAAGTTCCTCTGCTGTCTTTACCTATCACCTAATGAACCTTCATATAACGACCTCTTTGAGTTTTTATCACTCCAACTGGACTACATTCAGGAGAACCATCCAACAGCTGAAACCATAATCATGGGAGACTTTATTGTACATAACGCTGCCTGGCTCAAATTCTCTAACAAAACAGATGATGCAGGTCGTCAAGCCGAGGCCTTCGCCATCACTCATGGTCTAGAACAACTGGTCGAGCTACCAACCCGCATCCCTGATGTCAACAACCAGTCTGTCAATACACTAGATCTTTTCCTCACCACCAATCCTGACCCGTATAGAATAAAAGTTTGTACCCCACTTGGAAACTCTGACCACACCCTCATCTCCACAACATGCTCTTTACATTTACCATCGAGCTGCACAATACCACCCCGTCTCATGTGGCATTACAATTCGGCCGACTGGGAAGGTCTTCGTATGTTTTTCTCAGCGTTTCCATGGAAGAGAGTTTGTTTCTCTTCAGTAGATCCAACACGATGTGCTGAGACAATTTCTGAAATCATCATGTTGGGGATGCAAACTTACATACCGAATACCGAAAGAAGAACATCATCCGATAAGACCTGGTTTAACAGAAACTGCTCTAGAGCTGTGGCTTCCAAACAGGCAGCATACCATCGATGGCTAAAAAATCCGGGCCCTGAGACCAGAGCAGCATATGTCGAGGCTAGAGGCATATGTAAAGAGACAATAGAATGCTCAAAAGATGCCCACAAAGCCAAAATAAGATCAAAACTTGCTGAATGTCCTAACGGATCCCGTTCATTTTGGTCTTTCGCCAAAGCTGTGGGAAGAAACTTCACTTCCAGCTCATTTCCCCCCTAACCAAAGAAGATGGAACACTAGCAACGACTGCCCAGGAAAAAGCCAATATCTTTGCGCACCTATTTGCTAGAAATTCCACTCGGATTCATCGGGAAAACAACCCCCGAACATTACACATGCCCGAGATCACCTTTCGCCAACGTACTATCAGAAAGATTTTGCTGGGTCTCAACACCAACAAAGCCTGTGGATCTGACGGAATCCCGCCGATTGTTCTCAAGAAATGTGCCCCCGAACTAACACCTGTTCTTTGCAAGTTGTTCAACGACTCTTACAATTTGGGGGTATTTCCGTCCAATTGGAAAATTGCAAGAGTACAGCCAGTCCCTAAAAGGCAAAAGGCCCTACCTAGCAACTACAGACCTATCGCACTGCTATCTATTATTTCAAAGGTCATGGAAAAAGCCATCAACATCGAGCTCATGAAATATCTGGAAGACCCCAGGAATTGTCAACGATAGGCAATATGGCTTCCGCCATCAGAGATCAACTGGTGACCTGCTCGCTTACGTCTCACATATATGGCAGCTATCTATTGAAAAGTATGGAGAAACTTTAGCTGTGGCATTAGATATCTCCAAGGCGTTCGATCGAGTTTGGCACCAGGGACTCCTCGCCAAGCTTCCGTCTTATGGCTTGCCCCCTCAGCTGTGTTCTCTGCTTGCTAGTTTTCTCTCAAACAGGTCTCTCCATGTAGTGGTTGATGGAGTTTCATCTGACACTCTACTCATAAATGCTGGTGTTCCGCAAGGATCCATTCTCGCACCAACACTATTTCTACTTCACATCAACGACCTGTTGAAAGCAACTTCATGTCCAGTACACAGCTTTGCCGATGATAGTACCCTCCATACCGCTTTCTCTTCCAGGGCCCCTATATCAGCCCGTGAAACCAGAAATGAACGAGGAAGAAATGTTAATAATATAAATATGGACTTAGCAACAATTCTCGAATGGGGATCTAATAACTTGGTAGAATTCAATGCAAATAAAACACAAGCATGTCTTTTCTCTAGAAAAGCCGATCTCACTGTGCCTAACATAACTTTGTCAGGAGTAACCATACCACTGAAGCCATCCATATCGATGCTTGGTATTACTATCAGCAATAACCTTTCCTGGGAAAAAAACAAAACACAAGCATGTCTTTTTGAAAAGTCTCTGGAAAACTTGGTTTCTGTTTCGTGCCAAGAGCTATTTCACCCCAGTCAGCTGCTTATGATCTATAAGGCACAGATCCGACCTGTCCTGGAATACTGTTCCCATATTTGGAGTGCGGCACCTAAACATATCCTGAGGCTATTTGATTCTGTCCAAAAAAGGGCAATTCGTCTCGTCGGTGATGCCTCGCTTACGAACTCGCTCCTTGTCTGGAACACCGTAGAAAAGTTGGCGATTTGTCTCTATTTTATAGATATTTTCATGGGCGATGCTCTTCTGAAATATCAACAATCGTTCCTGCTTTGGCAGTCTCTTCGAGATTAACCCGTCAAGTTCAGTCATCACACCCCTTCGTGGTCACTTTGGAGACCTGCAGAACATCACTTTCCAAAGACTCGTTCATCCAACGAACAGCGAGGCTTTGGAACTCATTGCCTAGGGAGGTGTTCCCCGAGGCATACAACCTTCAGAAATTTAAGAAGAACACCAACTCCTACCTTCTTTTCCTAGGTTGCCACGATGTTCTCTGAACATTACAGGATATTCCTTTTCGTGGGAACCAGAACATAAAAAAAAAAAAATCCCATATTAATTTATTTCAAGACAATCACAACATGGAATGTGTCATTCACACAGTATTCTGGGTAGGCCTTGTTACTAACTCCATACGCCACCTAGGAGCAGCACTGTTAATTTGAACGCAACAGCAAATCGTCGAGGATCATCCTCGGCCCGACTACGAAATTTAACATTTAATTCTCTCAAATTAAATGAAAAATTCCTGCCCTGGCCGAGAATCGAACTCACGACCTTTCGATCATGAGTCGGACGCTAACCCACCGCGCCAATCCCCCCTATAATTAGGGAATCTTTCATTATAAATACATCTAGCCTCGTAGCAATTGCCATCGGCAAGACCGTATACGTAAATTATATTAGCCATTTCGCTATTCGTGTATGCTGCCATTTGAAAAAGATTGGAACACGAATACAGAAAACAACTTCACTGTCACAAGAACGGATTGAAATGACATGACAAGTACTCACCTGAATATTATTTATTTAAATCGGAAAACAGTCCAAAAAAACTATGTAACAAAAAACAAGAATTATTTTTTGACTACATTCAAGTGTTGAATGTAGAAAACCATTGAATGAAAGAAGGCAAATGCCTTGGCGTATTTTTTCCGATATTTACTACTTAGAGGCGACTTACGAGCCCCACAGAAATAATTCAAATGCGTCGATTATTCCAAATCCCAATAATTCGTAAACAGTTGCTTGCAGCGACCTCTACTAAGAATATATTTTTCACATAAAAATGTAATAAAAACCGATTTTTTCACTAGAAAACGTGATACAGGTACTTGGCGCCACCCCCACGAAAGAGACAAACTAACATCAAATTTGATTTCGTCAGTGAAAAATACTCCCAGATACCAAACTTCACTCGAATATCACAATTATTTTGAAATGTATCCACAAAAAATAAAAATAAGAATTGAACTTTCACACCCTGCATCTCAGAAACGAATAACTTGCGGACATATGTTTATAGGAACTTTTCTTCTTATTTTGACGCTTCTAAATTTTCTACACGTACTAAACACCCTGTTTAGCCAAGTTTTGGTAGTTAGAATAGCTTGTTGGAAACTGCATGTTCTTACAGGAAAAACGACTGTATTTCAAACCGAAGAAAAACAGTTTTACCCAAATCTTACCGATCAAACGTTCGTGAATCGCAAAATAATGTATGACCAAACTAACGCTCTGATTCAGTCTGAGTCACGCGCAGAACCCTACCATTGCCACACCGATAAACATTACAAAGTGGAAAAACGCGACTTCGAAAAAGAAGAAAGTCAGTCAGTACCTGCCAAGGAGAAGAAACGGAAGAAGAGTATCCTGGGCACTATCAAAAACTTCGTCGGCAAATCATTCGAGTCCGATTCCGAATCGGAGAAATCGTCACCGAAAAAGAAGAAAAGAGACAAGAAGAAACCGAAAGCACCAGAAGGTGAGTTACCCCCAGAAGCTCCAGCTCGAACTTTTAGGAAGCCCAAACTACCCACCCCTACTGAAGATCGCAAGTATGCAGACATTCCCTTTTTCGAATCATCTGCCTCAGACGAGTACAGAACTACACATATAGAAACAATCGAAAGAACTCCTGTTCAAGGAACTTATATTTCCTCTATAACAATCCCGATCACGGATTTGGACGAACCAGAATCTGAAATACCTACCGAAATACGCGACAAAGCCGAAGAAATAGTTACCGATGTTATTTCTGACAGTGAAAAAGCCGCCGAAGAAAAGCTGACCACGAAGTCCCGCAAACAGAAGGTGGTTATCTTGAACCAAGAGATAACCAAAACCTTCATTCCCAGAGCGGTGGACGAAGAAGAATTCACGATAGTCATCGATCCTACCAGGAAAGAAACCCCCAAGAAAACCAGAGAGACATTCACTCTGAACATAGACGAGAGTATCGGTAAAATAGAGAAGGAAATCCTGGGAAAATCCCCATTCTTCCCGAAGAAAAATTGGTTAAACCTGTAGCACAATTCGACGAAAGGCCTGTCAGACCACCACGCTTCAAAAGCCACATTTATGAAGATATCGATGAACCACAACTTTCCCCACCCGATGATCATCTGGTTACAGAACCTGAGAGATGGCAGGTTCCCTCGGACATAAAAACTGTCACAAATCAGCTGATCCAAAATGAGATTTCTTATTTGGGATGGGCTGATGACGAACACAATGTATTCAATCGTGAAAAGTCACAATATGACGGAGAGAAAAGCATGAAGGAAGACAAAGAAGGAGTGGCAGAACAACATAGTCAAAAAAATAAGAAAAAACATGGCAAGTTATTCGGTATATTTAGCAAGTCAGTGAAAGATACATACGATTCTGAGGATGAAACGAGAAGAGAGGTAATTAACAAGACAGTGAAACATCGAAAGAACCGAAAATCAGCCACTGAAAGAAAAATATTGATAAGCCAGTAAAAACCGATGTGACAACCAAAGAAATACCGAAATCTCCCAAAATGAAGAAGGAGAAGCTAAGAGAAGGATGAAAAAAGTTTTCTTGGATTGTTCAAGAAGGGTAAATCTGAAGTCAAGCCCACATTCTCCGAAACAACTATTAAAAGTATGATTGACTCAACAGCATTCCTGAAAGAGGAAGTAGACAAATACCATGATGTGAAACCCCACGTATATACATCTGGAAATGAAATTACTGAGACGGCAACTGTCATACAAAGCTACGATTTCTCTATGAAGGGGGGAAAACCTGTGGAGATTGTAACGAAAAATGGAACAATCTCGAAAAATATCACAGATGAAGAAATATCAGATGTGGATATAAAACCATTCGTTTCAATTGGAGAGAACACGTCGCACTTTGAGATAGCATCTGAACCTAATCAGACTCAACTTATGATATCCAATGATACCATTAGAGACATGAACGACAGTGAAATATTTTTGAAAGATGAAATCAGTAGATTTCACGACGTAAGACCAATCGTCATAAACGAAGTGAAGGACTCACTCCAAAATAAAAGAGAAAGCGTGACAGGGGATGCCAACAAACAAGAATCACCAAAACAATCGAAAAAAAAGGAAGCTGATGGTAAGAAGAGTACTTTCTTTGGTGTATTCAATAAAAAAGGATCAGAAGAAAAGGAAATAATAAAATCTAAACCTCCAATAGCATCGGAAGAACTTTCTATCGGAGATATAACTAAGAGAAAAGAGGAGGAATCTGAGTCTTTCTTGAAAGATGAGATAGAAAAATATCACGATGTCCGTCAGATAATAACAAAATCACCCGTAGACGTCCAAGAAAAAGTTGTAATAGCCAAAGTAATAGAAGATGAGTCACCCAAGAATTTGAAGAAGGAAGCTGATGAGAAGAAGAGTTCTCTCTTTGGAGTATTCAAAAAAAAAGGATCGGAAGGAAAAGAGATGAAATCTGAACAACCAAAAGCATCGGTGGTTCTTCCTACCGAACATATAACTAAGAAAAATATGGAGGATTCTGACACTTTCTTGAAGATGAGATTGAAAAATATCACGATGTCCGTCAGATAATAATAAAATCACCCGTAGATGTCGAAGAGAAAGTTGTAATAGCGAAAGTAAGAGAAGATGAGTCACCCAAGAAATTGAAGAAGGATGCTGATGAGAAGAAGAGTACTCTCTTTGGAGTATTCAAGAAAAAAGGATCAGAAGAAAAAGAGATGAAATCTGAACCACCAAAAGCATCGGTGGTTCTTCCTACCGGACATATAACTAAGAAAAATATGGAGGATTCTGACACTTTCTTGAAAGATGAGATTGAAAAATATCACGATGTCCGTCAGATAATAACAAAATCACCCGTAGATGTCGAAGAAAAAGTTGTAATAGCGAAAGTCAGAGAAGATGAGTCACCCAAGAAATTGAAGAAGGATGCTGATGAGAAGAAGAGTACTCTCTTCGGAGTATTCAAGAAAAAAGGATCAGAAGAAAAAGAGATGAAATCTGAACAACCAAAAGCATCAGTGGTTCTTCCTACCGGACATATAACTAAGAAAAATATGGAGGATTCTGACACTTTCTTGAAAGATGAGATTGAAAAATATCACGATGTCCGTCAATAATAATAAAATCACCCGTAGATGTCGAAGAGAAAGTTGTAATAGCGAAAGTAAGAAAAGATGAGTCACCCAAGAAATTGAAGAAGGATGCTGATGAGAAGAAGAGTACTCTCTTTGGAGTATTCAAGAAAAAAGGATCAGAAGAAAAAGAGATGAAATCTGAACCACCAAAAGCATCGGTGGTTCTTCCTACCGGACATATAACAAAGAAAAATATGGAGGAATCTGACACTTTCTTGAAAGATGAGATTGAAAAATATCACGATGTCCGTCAGATAATAAAAAATCACCCGTGGATGTCGAAGAAAAAGTTGTAATAGCGAAAGTCAGAGAAGATGAGTACAAGAAATTGAAGAAGGAAGCTGATGAGAAGAAGAGTACTCTCTTGGAGTATTCAAGAAAAAAGGATCAGAAGAAAAAGAGATGAAATCTGAACCAACCAAAAGCATCGGTGGTTCTTCCTACCGGACATATAACTAAGAAAAATATGGAGGAATCTGACACTTTCTTGAAAGATGAGATTGAAAAATATCACGATGTCCGTCAGTAATAACAAAATCATCCGTAGATGTCGAAGAAAAAGTTGTAATAGCGAAAGTCAGAGAAGATGAGTCACCCAAGAAGTTGAAGAAGGAAGCTGACGAGAAGAAGGGTACTTTATTTGGAGTATTCAAGAAAAAAGGATCAGAAGAAAAAGAGATGAAATCTGAACCACCAAAAGCATCGATGGTTTTTCCCACCGGACATAAAACTAAGCAAAATATGGAGGAATCTAACACCTTCTTGAAAGATGAGATCGAAAAATATCACGACGTACGCCCATAATCCAAAAACCACTTAGAGATGTCGGAGAAAAGTTGTAATAGCAGAAGCACAAAAGATGAATCTTCCAAGAAATCGAAGAAGGAAGCTGATGAAAAGAAGGGGTCTTTCTTCGATGTTTTCAGGAAAAAGGGTTCGAAAAAAAAGAGGTGAAAACAAAACCCTCAGAAGCATCGGCAAAACCATCCATTGCTGAAGTGACCAGGAAAAATATGGAGGACTCTGACACCTTTTTGAAGTGATGAAATTGAAATATATCATGATGTTCGTCCCATAATCGAACCCATAGATGTCGAACAAGATGTTATAATTGGGAAAGCCAAAAAAGATGAGTCACTCAAGAAGTTGAAAAAGGAAGCTGATGAGAAGAAGAGTACTCTCTTTGGAGTATTCAAGAAAAAAGGATCAGAAGAAAAAGAGATGAAATCTGAACCACCAAAAGCATCGGTGGTTCTTCCCACCGGACATACAACTGAGAAAAATATGGAGGAATCTGACACCTTCCTGAAAGATGAGATTGAGAAATATCACGATGTTCGTCCCATAATAAAAAAATTACCCATGATGCCGAAGAAAAAGTAGCGAAAAACGATGAGTCACCCAAGAAGTTGAAAAATGAAGCTGATGAGAAGAAGGGTACTTTCTTTGGTCTATTCAAGAAAAAAGGATCAGAAGAAAAAGAGATTAATCTGAACCTTCAACAGTATCGTAGTACTTCCTATCGGAGATATAACTAAAAAAAATATGGAGGACTCTGACACCTTTTTGAGAGATGAGGTTGGAAAATATCACGACGTTCGTCCCATCAACAATAAATTACTTACAGACGTTGGAGAAGAAGTTGTAATATCAGAAGTCAACAAGAATGAGTCGCCCAAGAAATCGAAGAGAAAAGCCCATGAGAGGAGTAAATTCTTCGATGTATCCATTGAAAAAGATTCAGGAGAGAAGGAACTTGAATCAAAACCTGTAAAAGCACCGAGACAACTGATTTTTGTTGAAGGTACTCAGAAAAATAAGGAGGAATGTGACACTTTTTTGAGAGATGAGATTGAAAGATATCACGATGTTCGCCCCATCATCGGAAAATCACCCACAGAGATCAAAGAAAGAGTTGTAATAGCGGATGTCAAAAAAGATGAGTCCTCCAAGAAATCGAAGAAGAGTACTTTCTTCAATGTGTTCAAGAAAAAGGGCTCAGAAGAAAGAGAAATAAAATTGAAGCCTGTAGAAGTATCAGCAGAGCCTTCTACCGGTGAATTGTTCAAGAAAAATATGGAGGACTCTGACACTTTTTTGAGAGATGAGATTGAAAAATATCACGATGTTCATCCCATCATCAAAAAATCACCCACATCAATCGAAAGTGAGTTTGTAATATCAGAAATGAAGGAAATTGAAACATCAAAAAAATTGGGAAACAATGAAGCTGTTGAGAGGAAGAGTACCTCTTCCGATGTGTTCTTGAAAAAAGGCACAGAAGTGAAGGAAGTAGAACTGGAAGCATCTGTCATTCCTGCCTTCAGTGAATCCAATGAGAAAAATAAGGAAGACTGCAATACCTTCTTGAAAGATGAGATTGAAGAATACCATGATGTTCGCCCCATCCTCGAGGTACAACCTATTCTCATCAAAGAAATAATGACATCATCAGAAATTGGGACAAATGTGAATGAATCAACAGGTTCCCACAAAAAGGGCAGAAAGAAAGAGAGAAAAGGTCTCTTTGGACTATTCAAAAAGAAAGAGAGTGTCGATTCAAGTAAAATCACAATATCAATTCCAGAAAGTGTTATGAAAGATATGAAAGATAGTGAGACATTTTTGAAGGGGGAAGTTGAAATATACCACGATGTCAGACCGATCGTAGGGAAAGCATTAGAAGAGAAAGTTCCTGTTGAAGTAGAACTCCAACTTTCACCAGAAAAAAATATTTCTAGGGATTCAGAGAATACAGGAGATTCTTCAAAGACACCCGTAGAATCCAGAAAAGAGAAAAGCTCTCCATTCCTCAGTCTCTTTTCAAGAAAAAACAAATCCTCCCGGAAAATAGAGGAGGAAGGCAAGAAATCTATTCTACCTCTATCACCGGAAATTGTCCAAGATATAACAAACAGTTCCGAATTCCTAGAATTTGAAATCAACAAGTATCATGACGTTCGCCCCCTTTCTGAAAAGCTTCCAATCGAAGAAGAAATATTCGAACCGATACTTTTGTCTCCAATGGATATCACGGAAGACGTTCTCAAAACCATGAACGAAACCAACAAATTCATCCACAGCGAAACCGATGGTTTTCCAGACGCAGTTCTCCAGGACTTGAAAACGAAGCAATCTTCAACCGAAAATATATTCCAAGAAACAGATAGTGAACAGCCAAAAAGAACGGTAACGACAACGGTGACAAAAGAGCCTCTTCCAAGAGGAGAACGCGTTACGCAAGTAACAACCGAGGTTATTTCTGGTACAATTCAGTTAGGACCAGAAGCACTGTCTGATCTTACCAGATTGGAGGAAGAAATAAACGCTAAACTCAACCAGATCCGAGAAGAAACAACCACTCATGATGAATCTCCGGAAGAGACGCCCCAACGTGGAACTGACCATGTTGAGGAAGAAATATATAAGGAAGACAGTCTCCAGAAGACCGTAACAAAAAGTCAAGCTACGATTCCACCAGTCTCGGTCGGTATCAGTAAGCAAACATTCCAGCCCGTAGAAATTGAGAAGGTTGAATTCCAACAAGTTCTTCCCAGCGAGCCAATAGTAGAAACTAGCCATTTATCAATGAGTCATGTACCAGAAAAACCAAGTCCAAAGAAGGCAAAAAAGGTTTCCTAGGACTCTTCGGGAAGAAGGCTCCCAAAGATCAAGAAAGTTCGCAAAAGTTGGAGATATCCGAAGGAAAAATCATCCCACCGAATGCCGTCAAAGAAACTCTGAATGAAAATGATTCATTCCTCAATAATGAAATTGATAATTACCACGATGTCCGACCATATATTGGAGACGCCTCAAACACAAAAACGGTCGAAGAACCGGCGGAAGTGAAGATAAAAATACTCAAGAGCGTTTCCCCGGAAATGGCAGAATCTGAAAGCAAAAAGGGGATTCTCGGAGTATTCCGAAAAAAGGATCCCAAGAAAGAGAAATCAAATCCGAACCAGAGATAATTCAAACAGGTTCCAACACATTTTTGGAAGACGAAATCAATCATTACCATGATGTTCGCTCATCAACACAGAAACAGAGTGATGAAGATGTATTCTATCATGCCCAAAGTGCATTCATCAATGAAACTGTTAAAGTGACTCAGCAGTCACCAAAAGTGGCAGGCGGAAGTCAAACGTCACCTAAAGTTGGCAAAACTGACGTTTCTCCAATTATTAGAGAACGTATAACGATCACGGAGAGACATTTCGTGAAAGAAGGGGGATATTTGGACGAAACGTACGTCGTAGTAAATGCCGAAGACATAGATGGGCATGTTACAGTGACAGAAGCAGATTCCAATAAATTACATGAAACAGCTAATTTTTTGAATGGTGAGTTGGACAAATACGAAGACGGGAAGTACAAGGCTAAGAAGGAAAAAGCTAAAGAAGTCCAACCCAAATTGTCGGCAGAAACACTGGGAAATATGATTTCGACGAGTAATTTATTGCGCGAAGAAGTAACGAAGTATCATGACGTGAGACCCATTGCCCAGAAACTGAACCCGAAATCAAAACCAAGGAAAAAGGTGGGAAATTATTCGGGATGTTTTCGAAGAAGAAATCCCAAGACAAAGATACCGAACCGGTGGGTAAAGATCAGAAGAAAGACAAAAAGAAACCCAAGAAAGATAAGGAAGCAAAAGAAGCCACACTTGAAAAACCTGGCAGCAAAGATTTCTCTAAAGGAGAAGACGACCGCTGCCAGGATGGCAAAAAAACCAAAGATGAATCTAAGGAAGAGGGTGGTAGTTTCTTTGGACTATTCGCAAAGAAAACTAAACCACATGGGAAGGAGAACGATATCAATAAAGAACCGGTTCATTCTTTGTCACGGGAAATAGTAGAGAATATGGAGAACAGCAATGAGTTTTTGCAAAACGAAGTAAAAGGATATCATGATGTTCGCCCGATACTGGAAAAGTTCCAAGAGCCAGCAGAAATCTCCGAGAAGAAAGAAACGTCACCCCCTGTTGAAAAACCACTCTCCGCTATCGATCCAATCCTCAAAGAATTGGACGAAAGCCCGAAGAGGACGATCACCACGACAGTAACCAAACAAGCCATCCCCAGTGGCGAGCGAGTCACGAAAGTCACAACAGAGGTCGTTAGTGGTATGATACAGCTTGATCCTTCAGTATTATCCGATATCTCCAAACTCGAAGAAGAGATAAATGCCAAGCTCGACCAAATTCGTACTGAGGTGGGTGATTCCAACGTTCCTGAAGACATCCGCAAAACGTATGAAAACATCGAATACAAAATTATCGAATATCCTCAATCATTGGCAGGTAATTCCGATGAATTCACAAAAACAAATCAGCCGAAACGAAAAGTACGCAAGTTTTGAGAGATCACGAGAAAAATATTCAAGCTAGTCCACAGAAATATTTGGCAAGGAAGAAATATCAGAAATTCCTGACATACAAATTTCTGGTAGAATATCTGGTTATGAGGCATCAGATGAAAAAAGTTTGCCCGGACAAACAATACGAGAAATTCGAAGAACTGATGATTTCCTGGTGTCAGAATTGGAAAATTATGAGGATGGAAAAACCTGTTATTACCACAGATCTAGACAAAGACGACGGGAAAAACTAAATCGCCTGGTATATTCGCAATTTTCAGCAAAAGGGAAAAATCTGAGAGTCCCAGTATTAAGAGAAAGACTGAAAAACAAAAAGGTGAGACATCTCCCGCCGATCCTGAACATATGAGTTTCATTGGAAGAGTTGGAGAGAGAATATCAGGTTTTAGCGGTAATAAAAAAGGTACTTTCAAGGTGAGCCAAGAGGGTCCAGAAGAAGTTGAAGAAACACTCAGAGGCATAGAAGGAACTTACACGGAGAGAGTCCCAAATTCCGAAATTGGGATTTTGCAGGAAACAGTTGACCGAACTCAAAAAGGTATAATAGCAGAGGTAGGAAAAAACGTGGATGATATGACCGCAAAAACGGGTGAAATGTCGGAATCTGTACAAATGAGGACCGAGAATATTTTGAACAGTGCAAAAGCCACCGCTGTTGGAGCAACTCGGGAAACGAGTGGTTTTTTCGAAAAAGTTGAAGATAAAATCGATAGTTATTCTAAAGACGTCAAAGTGAAGTCGGTTGAAAATGAGTCCAAAAAAACTGAACCAAAAGAAAAGAAATCGAAAAAATCTGAGGGATTCTTCTCCAAATTCGGTGGAAAGTTCAAAGGAGGGGAGAAAAGTACCACATTGGAAAAAACTAAATAGAATCGAAACTAAAAGAGACTGGCGAAAAATATGTGGGTAAAACAATTCCATCTCAAGCAAATACGGTTGATGGAACAGTTGAAACTGGTTCCATCGATATAGTTGATGACTTGAAAATCTGAGATATGGAAGACTCCGTGGAAGCTTTCGAAAGACGAACAGAAAAATCAGGAAAACTGTTTCAGAAATGTCGAGGACAAAATCTGAAACTGTTAAAGAGGAAATGACTAAAGGAAAAAAAAAACAGATTCTTTCGAACAAACAATTGACAAGAAATTCAGCGAAACTATCAAACTCTCTGAAGAATTCTCCAAACTACCCAAACAAAAGCATAAACCGATAGATTCATTCATCGAGAATGAACGAAGATGTAATGAAAGAGACATGTCGCAATACGAAAAAGAACTACATGCACAAAGAACTGAAGCCCCAATGGATAGTAACCGAACAGTAGAAGGTAGGATTCTCATTGGCATCGGCGATGGAGTACACGGAATATTGAAAGAATTCAAAACTGAGGTTTCAGAGACAATGCTTGAGTCTAAACGAAAATTGGATGATACAATGGATACAGGGGAAGCCAATATCACAGAATTTGGACATCAAGTTGAAGGAAAATTGCATAAAGCTGAGGAGCAGCTGAAAACCGATGTGGCTTCCACAGTGCAGAATGTGGATGCTGCTGCTGAAATAGCAAGAAACAGAATAGCTGGTGACTTGGATATCATAAATCGAATAGGTGGAGAATCTGTTAAGGAAACACGGCAAAAAGTAGAAGCCGCTGGTACTTCGATCATTGAAGACGTTAAGGATCAAAAAGATAAGGCTACGAAAAAAGGTGGGAGTTTCCTCAGCAAAGTGGGGAAAAAGTTCAGTGGAAAAGCAGAGGAAATCAAGGATCAAGTCGGTTCTGAGGGAGCAGAACAAAAGCGAGTTGGGGCTAAGGTTATGAAGGATATTGAATCCGACTTTCAGTCCTTAGAACGAACTGTGGGAAACGAAATTGAAGAGATTCCTGAGAAGACAACAAAGAAAAGTTTCTTAGGCAAGTTGGGGAGAAAAGTCAGCGGAAAGGGGGACGAACTCAAGGTAAAAGTTGCGGAAGGAGCCTCAGCAGTCGACAAGTCCACGGAACATCTGACGAAAACGGTAGATGAAATGAAGAAGGATATGGGTGGAGGAATTGGGGGAGCTGATTTATCGAAAAAATCAAAAGTAACTGATATTGCATCAGGATTAACAACTGATATATCGCAGCAGTTTGGGGAAATGGTTATGAAAGGGGATATTGTATTGACACAAGAACAACCGAACGTCAAACAAAAAACCGTTGATTTCCTGGAATCGGAAAGTCTGATGGGAATGACCAGAGCAGTTTCCGACTACGGAAGTCAAATAAAAACAACCATCCATGAACCTACTGCACAAATTTCAGAAGCGAACATTGACCTATCCAATTTGCCAACGAATGTTGAATATCCTACAAAACAAATGAAAACTACATCGTCATACGTTTCATCTCCTACTTCATCTAGGCGCACCCATTCGACGAGGTTTCCAAAAGGGGAGAGACCTGATGTCATAGAAATAACGTATGACTCTACGCTCGAGAGTAGCAGTGATGATTCTTATATTGTAACCGAACCTGATGATGAAGTGAGAATGCCGAAGAGGTCGGCTCTGTTTCATATAGAGTCCGAAGAAGATAATAGTTGCGATGTGCTTTCGGAAAGTGACGATAGGAGGAGTAGTGCCAAATCCAACGTGTTGGAAACTCTGTCGGAAGATACTTTAGGTTGCGTACTGACTGACTTGAATGAATCCGTTGAAGTTAAAAGTTTAGAAGAACACAGACAAGAGTCCCAATCCGAAATAGAACTGATAGAGAAGAAACTGCGTGACTTAGACAAAGCTTTAGATTCGTTAGAAAAAGTAGATTCAGAAATAGAAACGAAAACTACCGACGATTCGAAAACCGAGAAAAAATTACGTCGAATAGAGCGCAAATTCGAAAGAATGGCCTCCGAAGTTATGGATAAGGAGACAGAAGACGGAAAAGAGGTGCAAATGACGAGCCCAGAAATAGAAGAGAAACGCGAAGCCGATTTTCGAAAGTTGGCGTCGCAGATCAGCGTCGAAGAGATTTCTGACTTCCAGAAAGAATACAGCCACCTGTGGGATGAGCATACATTTTCTAAAAGCAGCGATTGGGAATCGAAAACGCCAGACAGCCAGGCAGATGCTCAAGAGCTTCCACAAGGTAGAGTTTAGATGTTGCTTTAAAGGGCCTCTCTTATAATCTCATTAATTCACGCCTATGTAGTTTTTGACACGAGATATTGTAACCGAGTGTACCCGACCAGCATGTCATTCGACCAATTTCAAATCATTACGTAACCTTTTAATTCACAAACATATCGGGACGATGTGATGATCTAGATTGGGACAAGTTGACTGTAGAATAAGCCATTATTCAATATATATCTGGAGATTGTGGTTCTTGAATCCTGGTATATGTATATTTGGAGGAGCTTTCTTAGGATATTGGATTCTGGGTAGAATATATCTAATATTTCAGTCCATTGATGGCAACGTTTCGTCCCTGGCCGGGGACTTCTTCAGGCTTTCTTTAATTTTTACATATTCGGAGAAGTTAGTTATAATAGTATCAGGAAGTTTAATCATCATAATGTTTGATGTAATTTTTATTTTATATTATTTAAGAAGTTAATATAACCAAATGGTACATACCTCGGCAGCATTGAATGCATTTTTCATTACGGGAGTTTTCTTTTTCTGTTTTTGTTTATGATCTGGGGACATTTTGTTTCTGAACTCTTTATTGTGGCGATGTGTAGATGAGAATTGTCGAGTTGAAGTGATGTTATTGAGCAGGAGCATGCGTGAAATAAATGTGTTCGTACTTGATTCCTTCTTTGCATACCTCTGGGATAGGGGAGATAAGAGTTTGTTTTGTGAGTGGTGAAGTTTGGTTATTTTGTATTATTTTTGTTTTGTTTTGTGTTATGGCAGTTTCAAGTAATCACAAGAGGGTATAATAGGTTTGATTCAAATTGCTGATATCTGTTCTGTTGTCAAGGCATTCGGACATTTTTTTATATATATAATTTCTTTTATACTTCGTTTTTCTTTGTTTTTCTCGAAGGCTAGAGTTTTCGTGTACCCTCAAACTTTGGGTTGTGATCATCTTGGATTATGTGTTTGTTTAAGGCTGTATTGCTTTCATGAATTTGTGGCCGTTAAGTCGGTTGTTCAATAGTTGTGATGTCATGCCTATATATTCTTTGTTACAGTCATTACATAGAATGCTGTAGATGAGATTTAAATTTTTAATTTTTGAAATTTGACTTTCAAGGGAGAGGGATTTTTTTAATGAATTATATTGTTTGAAACTTACTTGAACATTATGTTCAGTATATGTTTGATATTTTCTGATAAATTCTGAACGTATGGAAGAGAAATATAATTGTTTATTGTAGGTGGTGTTTTTTTATTGTTTTGGTCAGGGTTATAAACTTCTGTGTATTCTCTGTTCAATAATTTTGTTTATGAACTTTATAGGATAATTATTGTTTTGTAAGGTTTTTCTAACTTTTTCTAAACTTTTATATCTCAGTTCTGGACTACTAAGTAGTATTGCTCTGTCTCCCAAACTTATTAATGTGAGATCTAAGAAGTTGATACTATTATTTTTTCTTTTTCTGAAGTGAACTGTAGTTTAGGATGGAAAGAGTTGAAGGCTGTGATGATTCCATCAAGTTTGTTTTCTGAGATGGCTGTAATGCAATCATCGACATATCTCTTGAAAAATGGTAGTTTCTTCTAGCTTTTCCATGACTAATTGAGCAATGGTGCTGGAAATAGGTGAGCCCTTGGCACAACCGTCTATTTGTTCATAGAAAAAATCCTTGTATTGAAAAAAGTTAGTTGTAGATGATAAAACTTCCTGAACTAACTTTTCGGAATATTTGAAAATTAAATAAAACCTGAAGAAGTCCCCGGACAGAAACGAAACGTTGCCATTAATGAACGAACTGAAATATTAGATATATTCTACCCAGAATCCAATAACCTAAGAAAGCTCCTCCATATACCTATATATATATATATATATATATATATATATATATATATATACATACATATATATATACCTATATATATATATACATGGTGTAATCTAACCTCTCGCACACCCGTGAATAACGAGTGTATGATGCCATTTTATTATGAATAACAGTGGTAATAAATCTGAAAATAAAAATTGAAAACATGTTTTGTTCTCTGTAAAATTTGAATATTTTGGGTAGTTTTATCAGAGAATATCGAAAAATGTTTCGGATATTTATAATTCGATATCAAGTTCCCTATGACACGGCAGCATTAGATTTTGTATCCAACTTTTTTTCTCCTCTGAGCCCCCTTTGAACAATTTTTTTCATAAAGAATGTTTTCCTCGTTTTAACCGATTATTTTCTATATCGAATGCATAAGTGTATAATACAAAATAATTTTGGAAATAATTTCTGGATAATTCGAACAATCCCAAAGTAACAATTTGTTCTGGTTATGTAGATTTGATTTACAGTTACTTTTTGCTGAATTGATCAATGGGTATGATTAAATTCCATGTGAGAAATCGATAAAATGTGAATCAGTTCGATAATAAGTTTAATAAGTTATCTTGGTATTCCAGAAATGGAAACATACTAAAAGTGGACCAATAAAGTAATTGAAAAAGTCAACATTCGGGAGGGAATAAAAATTACTCCGATAAGTTATCGGTGTACAGTCCTTGGTTGCAAGAAGATGGATGTGCACCACATAATTTAGGAGTAGTTGTTTTTTTATTAAATATTCTCATATAAGCTAATTGAAACAAGATATCGATCAGCGTGGCCCCCTAGTTCACCGTATTTGAATCCACTTGATTTGCACTTGAAGAATAATCTCAAAATGTCACTTCAAATTCAATAGTTGAGCTTTTTCGCTACCAAATTGGCATTTAGGGCAAGATAAATCGATAAGGGGTTTGTAATGTGCAAAATGCATTTCTCAAAAAGGTGGATATTATGAAAAACTATTGAAATATTTTTCATTCATTCCCGAATGTTTTCAAAATTTTGATTTCTTGTTGGAATACCTAGATAACTCGTTATTCAATTGAATTACCTATTGTCGAACAAAATAAAAATATATTCGCACATAAATATTGCTCATAACCATATACCAATTTACCAAAAAGTAGCCGTATATTAAATCGACATGAGCAGACCTATTGCAACTATTGTATTGAATTACCTATAACTCCTCACCACATCCTATTGTATAACACGCAATGAAAAATAATAGCAAATCGGGTCCGCACTGTAAAACGTCGGAATATAGTTATGTTTCGTATCAATATTTAATTTAATCATCAATACCATTATTAATGACACCCGAATCAATGTCCTAGCTAAAAGCGTTCCACCCTACAACCTAATTATACCTCTACACAAAGCTAGTTCGTACGAATCACGCGCATGCGTCTATACTAGAACGATGACGTCACAAGCTCAGCCATTGTTTACGCATTATTAGTCTCGTAGTTATAAGAGATTCAAATTTGACGGTATTTTATCACAGAAAAAGTTGGAAACTTCTATCATGAAAAAAACTAGAAGTCGTCTCCATGTTTTATTTGGAAAAATAAACATGTTTCGGACCTCTATAGGTCCATCTTCAGTCTGAATGTGGAGAGGAAAAAACTACATATTGGGCAGAAGTTCGACCTTGGATGGTATGAACTGAAAGTGAAGTGGTTCATATCATATAAGGTTGAATTTTCTCCCATTATTTAGTTTTTTCTCCCCACATTCACACTGAAGATGGACCTATAGAGGTCCGAAACATGTTTCTTTTTCAAAATAAAACATATACGTGGTGACGACTTCGAGTTTTTCCATGTTTCGAGTTTTTCCATGTTAGAAATTAGCCACTTCGTTTTAAAGTTGGAAACGTTGTATCAGAAATAGGAGGCTATTCCATAGAGAACTTGATGTCGAATACAACATATCAAAATCATTAGTTTAGGTTTTTTCGCAATATCACAACAAGAGGTTCTGAGGTCTTCTAACCCTTATGGTTCAAAGGTTACTACTAGAATCCCATTGAAGAAGTGGCCATCCAGTAAGGCTGACTTTTCGTAATATTGGTTATTTCAACAAGTTTTTCATTTCAATTAACACCTTGTATATATTTTGTGTTTTTTCGTGAGAATACGACTAATGCCTAGTCCCGTCTCTTGAAAACAACATCGACTACTGAACTAAAATAAATCTGATACTTGAGTCGCAACATAACACAGTTGACACATTAATGAAAAATTCACTCTGGCATATTCAACTAGGATAAAACGTGTATTTTAAAATTACATATCCAACTTGTCCCAATCACGAATTCATTAACCATCATTCAATGGGATGCCTTTCACACATCACTTCACTGAGATCAGAATTAGGAAAAATCTGACCGGTCTCAATTCTCGTAGGTGAAATAGTTTATATGGGCCCCGTCAAATTGAACAAAGGCCACCTACTTAACAAAGCCGGCATCGAAGTTGACGTGATACCGATAATGCGGAGTCCCTGTCATTCTCCGAAACCCAGAAACAAAAGTAAAAGAGCCAAGTCAGCTATGAGTCACTACAGAGATAAAGATTTGAAGGATGACCATTCGGGTAGTTTACCGGATTTGAAAACGTCGCCACTTAGAGGTTCTTTACTGAATACTGTAGTACAAATGGGCCCTAGAACTTTCCTGAGTACAGACTCACTTTCTCGTGACGAACATAGAATGACTAGATCACTGGGGAGTACAGAGTCGCTCCCCAAAGGAGCTATAGTTGGTGCTGTGATGAATTGGTTACAGAAATCTAGTCCGTTCAGCTCTACCGACAATATTGACAAAAGTAGCTTTGGAAGCATAGCAGATGTCATGGAGACAAGTATATCTATTTTTGACGACGATGAAATGGTGGAGGTTTCTGATTATGAATTCTTAACCCGATCTGAACGTGAGATACCTCAAATTTCCGTAGAAACAGAAGCATCGTTGCAAAATGATGCAAAACCCTTGGACTTAGGTAATTCAGTGGAACCGTAGTTAGACTCGGCGGGGCCCGATATGTTTGACTTTTTCCTTGCATGAATGTTTACACCATTCCACAAAAAATACCACAACTTGTGCACAAGCAAACTTTGGCTTTTATTTTCCCGTTTTCGTTTATTTTGATTTTGTTCCGTTCCACATACATTCCTATTTTCAGTTCCGTAGCCTATCATTTCGATTTTTTGGTTAATCAACGGTAAGTTTGGAGATAGAAAGTTACCAGATGATCATGCCTATATGTGAGAAAAAGTCATATAACTGTACTGCTAGTTTTCCCTAACATTTAACCACATTTTTAGAAATCAGCTGCGACCAACCTAACGAAGCAGCTGTCCCACTAACACCACCCGAAGCTAACAATTTACCAAAACCCAAACCCCGTGCTGTCAAAACACCCGAGACGCAGACAATCGAAGAACCAATACCCGAAAAACCTCTCTCACCGGTTCGGGATGATCTCTTGGATGACGTCCACGAAAGCTATTCTGACAAAAAGAAATTCTGGGAGTCCGTCACCAAGGATGCTTCCCACAAGCGGATGAGTCTACAAGAGACCACCATTTCCGAAATGCTCCCGCCAGTTCCGAAACCCAGGACCGTCCTCCAATCATCACAAAGCATGGTGGAGAGCGAGCACGAGGTATCACCCAAACCAAGACCAAACCTGCAGTCATCGCAAAGTGTGATAGAAACGGACGATTACACGAAAGTATCTGTGAAAGACAGAGCTATCTCATTCGAATCTTCGACAAGCGACAGCAGCGGGTTGGTGCATACCGATCTCACTAGAATCACCGAAAGCGACACGTCCTTCCACGAAGAGAAAGTTATGTCTGAATACCAGGCCTCCTTTCAACCACCGATAGAACGAAAAACAAGTCCAAAGGGCGTCGAGCAAGTGAAGTTCCAGAAGGTAGACAGCACAGATTCCGACAAAGCGCAGAAAGGCAGTAGCCTAATCGACAATACCGGGTACATATCAGATAGCGAAGACGTCGAACACTACATATCCGACTCGGAAATTGAAGATAGGGTTCCCCAGATACGAGACAGACTCATGAGTGTATTCGTTCCTTCGGCTTCTTCTATTCGGAAACCCACATATGAACGTTCAGCTTCTCTACCCACCGAAGATATGTACGAGGTATCGGCGAGAAGTATAAAAGCGCGCAAGGCCTACTACGAGGAACAGATAAGAAAGGAGATGATTGAAGAGCAACTGACCAGCGAGATCGAAGAAGAACCATCACCTGAAAGGAAGAATTTAGTTAGTTCCGCAGAGGATGAGCATACCGATGCAGATGCTAGGAGTATCTGTGAAGACATCGAAGAAATCGTCGATGAACCCGCGAAAAGTGTGAGTAAGTTGGCTGAAGTTTTTGAACAGCAGAAACGCAGTGAAACTGTAGAAGAAAAAGCTTCTTCTGTCAAAACGGTAGCAACATCTTTCGAAGGAAAAGTCAGCCAAGAGGAACCCGAAGAATCTACCGAATCTCGCGAGGAAAAACGTGAAGATGAAAGGGTGAAAACATCCGTCAAAGATCTCGCCAAGGGCTACGAGAAGCAACTCGGGAACGTCATTGCTGGCCACAAAATTGGCCAGCCGCCAATCGAAACCAAAGGTTTCGTGTTGGACAAACTGATAAAAGGAACAGCCGAAGAAAGAGAGAAAAGTCCTCATGACATAGTCGACTTTATCGAAGTGACTCATCCCAAAACCCCAGGATTGGACGAGAATACGCACAAAGCTGAAGATGGACTGTCAATTTCACCCTTCACACAAAATGAAACGCACAAAGAAATTGAAGTTGAGCGCCAAATTTTGGAGTCCCAGCAAAGTGTCTCTTCAGACAGGAGTTGCGAAATGACGAAAGACGATAGTCACTCCACCAAACCTGACTCGATGGAAGTGCTCGTTGATAAGAGCGAAATCGAAGACACCGAAAAAATTGCTGAGTTAGACCAGGATCTAGAGGGTAGATCTACTGACTCTCACGAAACCGAAAGTCCCAAAATGAATCTGGATGATGAAGGTATCCCCGAAATAACATTCACCCTGTCAGGAAAACAAAGGAGGATAAGTGAAGAGAGTGACGAGTATGCGGACCACCAAACAAAGCCCCCCGTTGAAGAAAAGTCCGGAGCAGAATCTCCCATAAAAGTGCCACAAGAGAGTGTTCAGAATACTGTATGGGAAGTTTCAGTGGAATCACATTCCGGTAACGAATTCGAGGAGAGAGTGGAAGAAATAGACCAAAGTTCTTCGATGAAACTGATTCAGGAGTTCATAGCATCGGAAAGGATGATAGAAGGGAAAACAACTTCCACACATGAAAGCGTTGAAGTAGAAGAAGGACAAGAAGATGAAGTAGTCGATAACGATACAACTGCTGAAAAACATCCTTCTGCAAAAGGATATGAAGAAGGGACTGTTCCCACTGAAGATAACGAATCCGGTGAGAAAACAAATGCAAAGAAACAAATAATAACTGAAGATCAAACCGAAGATATTCGCCACGGTGCACAAGATTCTCTAACGTCCAACAAAGAACATATAAATGAAATCAAGGAAGAAGTTACAGCTAAAAGTTTCACTGACGAATACGTTACTCAAATAACGGAAGACACAAAATCCGAAGTGCATGTCGAAAAAGCAACGAGTGAAGTGGATAAGGAGGATTTTGAGGAAATGATGGATCAGCAGGAGGTTATATCCGATTTACTGGGGGCAAAACTGAAACAGCAATCGCTAGAAACTCCGACCCATGAACATTCTGCAGATTTCTCGGATGAATCGCGAGGGGGAATTCTCACAGATGACTTGAGCAGTAGCGTTAGAGACGAATCTGATTTGGGATCGGAAATACATCAGGACCATTCGGATTCCTGCGAATCCGATAAAATCAAATCGGAAAGTCACAGCGATATCAAAAAGATAATTCTAGATAGCTTACATCAACAAAAAGTACACCCTGAAGAAGCGAAAAAAATTGCCAGCGCACTGGTCGAAGAGATCGAAACGGAAATTCACAAACGAGAATCTCAACCGATCGGTTCGACTGAAAAACCTGTCCATTACGTAGAAACGAAACAGGTGTCTGAATTCTTGAAGAATCTAGCGGAAACGAAGGGATTGGATGAAAGGGAAGTTGAACTTGTTGAATCTGTCCTGGCTAGAAGGCAGAGAGAACTTTCTAAGCTGACCAGAGGTGACACTCAAGGATCAAGCATGGAAATAACTGATGAAGACCTGAGATATAGTGGCACAGAAACGGATTACTCACATATTTTAGAACAACAAATGGACCAGTTGGAGGCTGAGAAAATTGATGACATACATTTAGATTTCGACAGTTTTGAGGAACAATCGAAACGTTTCCAAGACAAATCCGGGTTCGTAGACAAGATCGATGAGGGACACTGTGAAGAAACAGAATCGTCACACGATTACGAGAGTTACGAGAACAGTCATATAACATCCGTTAAGAAGGACGTATCGATGAAATCCAGCGATGCTGTCAAGGGCGAAAAATCGGTATCCGAAACGAAAAATGTGATTTTTAGTGCAGACAAGAAAGTTTCGGAAACTCTAATAGATGAAAAGGGCGCTATGAAAACCTTCATAGACATGTCTATGAAAGAGAAAACGCAACAAAGGAGTGATGATATCGATGTCGAAGAAACGAAAGCGGGAAGTATCAAAGCTATAGCCGACCACACAGCCGAATCCACTTCGGAGCAAAAAGAAATGGTGAGTGAGGATCTTTCGCTTGAAAAGTCATCAGTCAAAATAAAGGAAGCAGACAGCTCTATTATTAGTGCCAAATATGACGCGGACTCGATGGCGACAGAAACTATCGGCGACCATATGAAAGAAATGAAATCAAAAACCGAAAAAGAATACGATGAAGTCAGTAGAGAAGGAAGGGAAGTCGTCAGTGAGAAGAGCACTAGAATAGAGAAGCAGGAAGACGGTAGTGAAACAGAAACCAAACTTTCCGTAGATAAAACCCATACCACATCGAGCAGTAAAGTCACAGAGAAAGAACACAAACAAGAGGAAATAACTACTACTACTACTATCATCACCGGTGACGACGACTTGGAAAAGCTCATCGCAAGCTCTTCACCAGAAACAGTTACCGAATCGATACATGAAATAGTGAAAAGAAGTACGAGTAGCGAATCCAAGTCAAGTACCGAATCAAAGTATCCCGAAGATTCGAGTAAAAAGGAAGAAAAATCAGTCCTCACCTCCAGTGAGGTAGTTTTCAGAAAAGCCAAGTCGGACGTCGATACCAGTAGCAGCAGCTCAAATCTCAAGCCCGAGAGAAAATCAGGAGTGGAATTCGAAGCGTATTCGAGTTCCGGAGAGAGCCATTATCATAGTTTCGAAATCGACAGTGGTCGAAGTAGACCGTGCTCGTCGGACGTGGAAGGCTTGGTAGTAGCAGGATCTTCTGAGTACGAGAGCGCTCTAACTTCCCAGGAATACTCAGCAAGATCTCACATCACGTCCACGGAGTATCAAAGCGCAGTGAGCAGCATGAGTTCCAAAGAAAGTATGAAGAGCTTGGACAGCGAAAGTTCGGGTAATTTGGCAAGCGTAGAAGTTTCAGAGCACTCGGAGACCCTAGTTCCGTCGACAAGTGATCTAGAGGATATCCTCGACTCTGTAGACCAACAGCTGCTCGACGAAGTCGACCAAAGTTCTGTTTGGAGCAGTCACGAACCCGCTGTGCGCCAAAGCACAGAAATCAGCGACTCTGACGTGCTCTCGTACACAGGAGTCGGAGAATCGGTCGATGTTTCCGAGGAAGATTCTTCAGAGATCAAATTAGCAGACGTTCAATCCAAGATGAAACGATCACATGAAATGACATTCCAGCCTGAACCGAAAGTGTTGGTGCCGGAGTCACCACAAGGGGAGTTGGGTGTCAGTTTGGACGATGGGAGCGTGTTGAGCATGTCGAGTACTTCCAGCACCGGAGCACAGAGAACGGTGATCGAATTATCGAGGGCAGACTCTGAAAGGTTTGAAGGTAGTATGACTGTTTCGGGCACTTCCGAACATCTCAGTTTGGATGATGTAGAAAATATGCCTCGAGGCAGTAGGGAAAGTCTCATCGTCACACCAACATCTAACGCAGTCGATATCTCTACGTCTACCGCAAGCATCCATCCTGACCTGCCTATCGAATCTGTTACCATAACTACTTCAACCATCGACGAAAATGGCATACAGAGCGTGAGCACACAAGTCACTTCCGAAACCCAGTCTCCCGTGGAAGAATTACAGTCGATTTGCAAACCTGACGAGCCGCGAAAGAAAGGGCACAGACGTTCGGATAGTTCATTCTCGTGCTCCATGATAAATGCCACAACAAGAGCCGAAGTCGAACGAAAGATACAGTCGGAACTTGCTGAAAGTGACAAGTATACTTCGAAACTCAGTTTCAAGGAGACCAGTAGTGACGAAAAGAAAGACATCGATGAAAGCGAGAAGGAAGAGAGTTACGAAACGGAAGCGGACCAAGGTTTCCACAGGGATCTACGCGAGGGGCGCTATCTGGATACTGAATCCGATATCGAGCCAGATTTATCCAGACCTCACTCACATCTCAGTAAATCAGACTCGGAATGTCCGCCGACTGGATTTTCGGACGATAGGCCCGATTCGGAATTGGCGGATTTGGTGAAGTCTTCTGATATTACCGAGAGTACCGATCCCATAGAACGACCAGCGTCCCCTGAGCCTTGCGAAGAACATAAATATGATACCCCTGAATTCGGTTCAGAAGCACACGTTGATGAGTTGGATCAGGAGTATTCGTTAACTATGTCGCGATCGCACGAGCTATACAGGTCAGAGATAAGAAAATCCATATCCGATATGATTCCAACCAAAGATATCCTGGAAAAACGCGATTCTCACGGAAAATCGAGCAGTACCTCAAGCGAGAAATCCAGCTTTGAAGAAGCTGAAGCTGAGGCCGCGTTCAACATGGTAGCGCACATTTCACCCGCACATAAAGTCAAACAAATCTGCCCCATTCTCGAAGATGTGGATGCGGAAAAACACGAACTCGAGACGAGAGAGAGAGCGCAAAAAGAGTATGATGAGAGACGCTCGCAGGTGCTGAGAGACGCTAGTCCCGGGTTCGTGCCCGACATCAAAATCACCCAACATATGACTCCATTATTGGACAGTAGCTTCCAATACCCGGACCTAGACTTAGAAGCGAAAGAAAAAGAGGACGAAACACAAGCGGGTATCGATACGCCCCAAACTCCAGCTTCAAATTCGAGTGAGAGTTCGAAAGAAACCGACCAAGGCGGAGAATATGTATTAGATGAATCCGTGTACACTATCCAGGAGGAACCAGAAGCAGAAAAGGTAATGACTGAGTCCAAAAGCGAAGTCGCGACAGTTATAGAATCGACAGTAAGAGAAGGTTCCGAAAAAGGAACGGATTCCCCGAACAGTGATTCGTTCGAAATGTTGGAGAAGCCAGATCTGATTGACGACTTCGTGGTTATCGAAGAGGTAGGAAAAGAAGCGCACGAGTTCGATGCTGAAGGTAAAAGCGTGCAGATTTCTGAAACCACGAAGAAAGGAGAAAAACACGACGTGGAAGTCGAGCACTATTTAGCGCATTCAGCACCGACACCTCTAACCCGCATGACAGATATGAAGTATTATCCAGACGGAACTTCTTCGAGCGAAGAGCTAGGGTTCGATTTCGAAGAAAGTCCCCCTCTGGCAGATCAGAAGAATGGATCTACGAAAGTGGCGACGACGGCGTACGGTACTCAATATGACAAAGAGTTGGAAGCTAACAGAAAATGGATCGAGCAGCAGTTTCAGGGAGATCAAGCGGCTATGACGGCGGCTGGCTACGGATACGAAATGGAATTCGAACGGGGTCCTCTGGAGGATATCAAAGAAGAAGACGTGAATGATTTCGCTGCCTCCAGTTACGGATCCCAAAGAGACTCCGGGGGGAGCTTGAAGGAGTCCTATTCCAGCACCCCGGAGTATGACGTATTAGCAGGTCGGAAGTTCTTCACCAGATCCGGAGAACACGATGATGTTTCCATGTCGAGTTTGCAAGAATTCGAGAGCCTCGAGCAGGCGATGTCATTGGAAATGCGGAAGTTCCACCAGGGTTCGCAAGATTCTTCTAGTAACGGGAGCTTCAAATCGAGATATATCAGCAGCAAAGGTGGACAAGGCGACGAAATTTCGGCCAGTTCCTTGAACGAATTCGAAGGTCTCGAGAAGGCTTGTATCGCCGCTCACAAAATTGAGATCAAAGTTAAAGAAGAAGAGGCTCTGCTGACTCACATCGAAGAGGGCCAGGAAAGTATGGCGTCAGAATCGGAAAGCTGCGAAACAGTTTCTGCTGCCGAGAAGAAAGCAGTCACTGATACAGACGATGAGGAAGACTATGAAAAAAGGGTGTTCGAAATCAAGAAATTATCAAACAAGCTCAGTCCAACTCGAGAGATTCACCGATCTGAAAGAGGCGGAGAAAACTGAATCTCTAGGCAGAGGCGACTCGATAGAAGAGGTTTCTAGAGTGCCCGATCTCGATCTAGACGCGCCGCTCGTAAAATCTACCGTGAAAGTGCAATGGAAAGAAGGTGATGACGTGATGAATACCTCAACAGACTCTTTGGATTTACAACCGGAACGACCCAGTCAGCACGATAGTACCGACAGTCTAGATCAGAAAACCGGTGGTGATATAATGACCGCAAGTACCGATTCCATAGAGTTACAAGCCCGAAAATCTTCCAAGGACAACATCATGACCGACAGTATCGAAATGAAACTGGAAGAAAGAAGTAACATAGTTTCTAGTGATTCTCTCGATCAGGCTGTTGCTGAAAGTTCAGGCAATTACCTCCTGAGCGACTCCATCGACGAAGACGGTTCACGCATCGGTGTCTTTGATCACAGCAGTTCCAGTACGGGCAAAGATCTCAGTTCATCGGTCAAAGAAGACGATGCAGACCAAGATCGGGATGACTATCACTTGGAGAGCGCCGCCAGCACCGACGTTACCGGATCTACCGCCACACACGCAACATATCAGTTCGATACTGATTCGGTGTTCTCCGGTAGCTTCACCAGTGGAGGATCCAACACCATGGTATCCTCAACCAACTCTATTGATCAATCGAAACAAGCAGCGAATGTGGATGTTGCGGCAGCCGTACGCAAGGTATGGTTTGACGAAGAAGTTGCTGGTGGGCGAACTACCGACTACTTCGAAGAATCCTCCAGACCGTACGTAACAGAAGTAATCGAACCGAACGATGAAGAAGGTTACTCGCATACCATACATCGCCGAGTTGAACTACCCCCGGAGGTACGGAGGGTGACTTTCACGGGAAATGACGCTGATGAACGGATGAAGCAGTTCATCCAGGATTTCAACGAAGGGGAAGAATGCGAGGAAACCGAGGAGGTAGACGAAGCCGGGAACGTTCACGTCAAGAAAGTAGTCCAGAGAAGGTTCATCGTCCGGAATGACGGGGGTGATCAACCGATGTCAGGTCCGGAGATCGAGGAGTACTTCCAGCAGTTGAGTCAGCCCGACGTTGTCCAGGGTCAGGGGGTGATCACGAGAAACGTAATTGAGAATCGTGGAGTGGTCACCAGAACTATAACTGACGGCCAAGGGGGCAGGACAACGATAACTCAGCAGTTTGACCTCCCCTCTACTCAACTAACAACACTAACAAGATCTATAACAGGTTTGTTGAAGAAAGTAAACGCACTCTCATTGCTTTTCCATCTTTAGATATGTTTATTTGGACTTTCAGTTGAGTTTTCGTAGATGGTTTCAGTTTTATTTCGGTAAGTTATATTTGGTTTGCCTGGTGTTCACTTTTGCATGAGTTGGTAAGTTGTTTTTTATTTAATTTTCCAGTTTTTGTGTGTACCGGATAGAAGAATTGATTTGATTGTATTTTATAGGTTCTGAGGATACCGCAAGTGGCAGCACCTCCAGAGAAACGGCGACTCCAGCTGTAAAACGTAAGAGAAGTTTTGATAATATAATTTAATATCATACGGTGTGTTCAAAGATTCAACTCTAGAATGATTTTAAAGACTTGGGCTCTCATTTCAAAACTGGCATTTTAATGACTAATATTTTCAATCGGATAACAACTCATATTGGAAAATTCGGGCTAATCTGTGCATTTAATACCAATTGCATAGATTCTTCTCATTACATGGTTCCTGTAATCAATAGCGCATATCCTGAAATATTTCGAATCTGATCAGGGTTGAAAAAATTACTGAACACACTGTATATGCCACCCTGGTAGAATATTTTAGGGAATATGGATGCTTCAATTGCAGCAAAATTGGAATTACTATATTTTTTCCTGATATATAGTACCTACTGATCATTCGAATCGACCGATTTTTTGGCTTATTGCAATAACTCCATTGATTAACTCTATTTGTTTTATTCAACTTTGTATTGGCGTGCATCATTTGAGGACTGGGACTGGGTTGACATTCATATAATGATAACGTTAATATAATACGTTAATATAGAGACGACGACAAAATAATAAGAAATGGAAAATTATTATTTCTCAGTTTGAATAGAGAAGAAAATATGTTTTTTCTGTGACGGGAAAGAAGTTTGACATTTTATCTCTGTTGACAGGTAACAAAATATAAATTTTCATGAAATTACTTTTTTTCCGAATCCTCAATATCATCTAATGTTACCTGGCTGATTTCACAAATTCGACAAGCTCCTGCAATCCCAAATACAACAACAACTTTGGCCATTGAATGAACTTCATCGGGAGCATTATTTAAAAAATTACTAATTTGTGTACTCGTAAAAATCGCAGCTTTCTTGGGCGTGTAACCTTCCCCATTTTGTTTCAGAAATGTAATTAGTTTGAAATATTTTGATATGTCTACATTACTATTGGATTGTAACATACTTTTAATCATTGAATAATCCGACCACACTGTTGATGGCTTTTGTTGGTGTGCCAGTTCCGAAAAATAAGCCAATAACACGGTCTCCGAGAAAGAACTGCATGTCTTTTTCATCTTTCATTCCATTAATCTTGAATACGCGGTTTCGTAAATTTTCCGCGATTTAGCTGGCAATAATTTTTGTAACGCTACTTTCGCTACATCTATTAACTAGGAATCAGACATTTTTCAACTTTATATTATTCAAAATAACTACTGAAAAACCACTAATTTGGCAATTTTTAAATCAAATCACAGAATTAAATTGTCAGATTATTGATTAGTTTAAAGGATTCCTTAGCAACGCAGGTCTAATTGTCACTTATAATCTCCCTAGAGCATGAATTATTGCCGCGAAGCGACGAGGAATAATTTTCTTTAAAAATTTATGTACGAGACGTGTTTCCCGCAATTAATTCAAGCAAATTTAAGATTTTTTTATGATTTTCCCCGTTCCCTAGTAAAATAAAATATATAATATAAAATTAATTGATTTTACACAATGTTCTTACTAGGTTTCAGGGAAATGTTGATATTGATTAAAAATGGAAGTGGATACGTTCGTATTGCGGGAGATATTTTTTTATTTTCCCCGTGCCCTAGTAAAATAAAATATATAATATCAGATGAATTTTTATATAAAATTGATTGTTTTCATACAAGTTTCTTACTGGGTTTCAGGGAAATGTCAATATTGATTAAAAATAAAAGTGGATGTTCGTATTGCGGGATACTTTTTTTTATTTTTTCCGTGCCCTAGTAAAATAAAATTTATAATATCAGATACATTATTATATAAAAATAATTGATTTCATATAATTTTCTCACTAGATTTCAGGGAAATGTCAATATTGACTACATACAACAAAGGTGATATACAGCAAAAAATATATAACTATACCTATACATATATACTTAAATATTTTTCATATTCTTTTAGGTTTAATTCTAAGATAAATTAATATTAGCGGTAATAATTTGTTTTTCAAATAATTCAGGAAATCGGGATATTTCATTCTTTATTCTAAATAGAATGTCGTTGGCGTATGTTGCCTGTTGAAAAAATATTTTGTGAAGTTAGTCATGGATTTGAGATTCACTACTCCTGTCAATCCATATTTTATTGGTGGCATTATAAGTTCCTCATAACATTGTATACAATCATAAGTTAGTAAAAAAGTTATAATAAAATGAACTTTCAATCGTATGAATTGTGTTCCTTTTGCAAAGAATCACAGCACATTAAAATGTACCATAAAAATGTAAAATATCTAACATACCTAGTGGAAGAATCTGGAGATTAAATCCTGAGCAAGAAAACTTATTTGAAGAGATTGGCAACATTCTTCGTGATATTGTGCCTTCTTTCGGACACAAACCTAATACTCAAAGAAATAAACTGGTGTCTCAGTAGTATTTTTATTTTGTGAAACACAGGCATATTGTTAAAAAACACCGGTTCTAACGTGAAAAAGCGTGGATCGTATTTTATTCTTTCCACCAAATTGGATATATACCTGTTGAATTTTGCTTGGTTCATCAGAGCGGATCACGATACTTGTGGGTTGGCAACCATTTCCATTTGATTTCAGTAATCAATGAAAATGAGAATTAAAAAACGACTTCCATAAACCTGACCTCCGCAATAATCCCTGCTCGAAAAGTATATTTCATTACAAGTCCGAAAATAATGATTTTTCTGTGCTCGCGTGAAAAAATCCATTTCTGGACGTGTAATGAATGATATTTTTTATTATACATACATAAAATATGCATCATAAACAAGGAAAGAGGAGGTAGAAGTGGAATTTTTGAAGAATTTAAAATTAATTAATGATATTATAGAATGTACACCTTAATATTTTCAACTTATAAAGTAAGTAAATAAAAAATATTGTCAATATTATTTCAATATTATTTTTGTCTAATTATATGATAGCTGTCATGTGCCGGGAAATTTCCGCTTATTAATTTTACGTCTACATGCTAATGTGGATGAAAAATTTTCAGAAAATTTGCTGGTTACCATAGTAACAATGTCGAAATAAAGCATATGATTGGTTGAAAGTCACTGGTATAAAATTTTCGATTTAAGTACAACAGCCTACCAGTTTAAAAATTCAAATTTCATATCGATAATTTTCGGACTTTAATATATTGTAATAATATGTTTTTTCAATATTAAATCGTCGTTTTTCCCGTCACAGAAAAAAATTGTGTATTATACATGCGAAAAGTATTAGATTTTAGCTAGAGAGCTAAAATCTGATACTTTTTTCCCTTGTATAATAAATAACTATTTTTCAATTTTGCATCTTACAGATCTTCAGAATTTCGAAAAATTTGTGGAAAACGTTTCGTTTCTTACTTGATACAGCTGTCGGTGGGAAAAAACAAATGATACATTTTTATATTATGCCTTTGAAAAACATTTGTCCCTCAATATACTTACTATTGTATTTTATTCGTGACAAAAGTTGTACAGGGGAGAACAAAAAATAGGAATTTCGATCAAGAGTAAACTACCCTAATTTTCGACATTATCGAAAAAATGCATTTAGAAAAGTTATTTAGAATTAGAAACGATATTCAGGTTTGAAATCACAGCCCCCTACGCGGAATATTTTTGTTCACAAATTTTTTATGGTTCCCGTTTCATAAAGAGTACTAGTATCTCACTTACTCAAAATAGATTTTGCTTACTGTACAGTTGAAACCAGTCGATCTTAGTGCAACGTCAACGAGTTTACCCACGTCCACAATAATCATGTTTTGATAATTTGCTTGGAGAAAATATTAATATCTGACCCTTCGAAATGGCCGTTGTAATGCGATTGGATATCTCTTTCAAAATCATTCCGTTCTTCGTTCGAAATTTGTATCAAAATGCGTCGACATTATACAAATATCACGCCATAAAATTTTGCATAGAGCAGTGGTAAATTCGTCTCAGTTTGTCTTTCGTTCGCGTTGACCTGGTTTTCACTAGTTTCTCCTCTCTAATTTTGTCTGAGAAGGATCAGTCGTTATTATGAATGGATCGAACAATGACAATGATTACCGAAACGAGAGTTAAGTGAAAATAGGTGAGAAATATGATAATATTACGTGAAAATTGTTCGATTCGAATGATCAATTTAGAAACAAATCAGTATATCTTGATGGTTCTGTTTGGTATAGCCCAGGTACCCCGTAGAAGACCTCTTCGGTACGAGATCAGTGTAGAAGACCAAACTGAAGTGGATCCCAGAGAACATGACTGGCGCTTTAATTTACCCAAACATGGTAGATAGGTTATTGTTATATCAATGTTACACTGTATCGTTATTACCGAAGACGTATAATTGTGCAAAATCTGATGATGTCGAAAAAAAGAACTAAAACCCCATGTAGCTCCGATCAGGAAAAATGAGTAGCGAATCAAGAAACGAATACCCTAAATCACTTTGAAATGATTATTCTTAGGTATGTCGATTTTTTTAAAGGAGTAAGAAAACAATCAGTTCCAAAGTAGGTACTCCATTGTTTCAACCAAAATAACCTGAATAACTTTGAAATTGGAATTCATAAAATATCATCCGAATTTATCAACAGGATCCCATCTTTTTTTATGGTATAAAAATCCACATGATGGTGATGTGTGTTCATGATGATGTGGAAGCTGGAAAATTAAAGAAACGGAAATGTTCGCCAACTACAAGACATCGGAAATGTCCGGAGCATAGAGAAACTAAAGAAAAAGAGAGTTGTTTGTCAAAAGTGCTGTAAAAGTTGGCAAAACGTTTAGAGAGAGACAACAGTGGCGACTTATCTCCCAACTGGCCGCACTAAGTTAGTACGGTTGGTAAAACAGATTTCTCTTCAGTTATCGATTGAGATAAGGTGGGTTTTTTAATCGTGTTACTTTTATACGGTTGATATGATATACCGGGTGTCGACAAATCTATTAGACAAGTCATAACTTCTAGAATATTCGGTGTATCAGAATGAGATTTGGTATAGGTAAATGGTATGTGCAGGACGAAACCAAAAAGGAGGAGGTTCTCTATTCGACCCGTATATTTTATGTTTTTCCATCATATTTTTTTATGTATGATCACGCATAACTTTTTACTGAGGCGTCCGATTCCGATAATTGTTTTTTCAGTGGCTAGGGTGTACTTCGACTTTGGTCCCATTTGAATTTAAAAGATGAAATCTACCCCTAAGGGTAGCGAAATGAAGGATATTGATCACTCACCCTCTGAATTCTGGTCCGTTAACCGATTCTATCAGGCATAACTTTGTACTGGGTTCTTCGATTTGGATGATTCTTTTTTTAATAGATAGGGTATACCTTATATTTGGATTTCGAAAGGAATTAGCCACCCTTACGGGTAGAAAAATAGGGGATAATTGATTTTTCACTAGTGAACATTAGCACACACATACGTAGTTGACAATGACAGATCGCTACTGACATTATTCTTGTTCCGTCAAAATCAGTATATTTTATGAGGGGATGGAATGATATACGAAGTAATGAAATAAACTAACCAGAACAACGAAAATAATTTATATTACAACGAATAGTAAAAGTAGATAATCAAAAAACAAGTAGGTAATAATTGGTAGATTTTAGCCACAAAAAATTGAAAAATAAAAACTCTTTAACAAAAAATTAAACCGACGAAATACGGAACTGAAAAGTACAAAATAAAAACTTTTTAACAAAAAATTAAACCGACGAAAAAATCAACTGAAAAGCGGAAAATAAAAATAAACCTTCTTAGTCTAAATGATAATTGAGCTCCTAAACTAATGTAAGTAACTGATTTTGAGTCGGCGCCAAACAAACTAGCAATTGAATTAGGTGAAGCGTAAAATGATGGCAGCAAGATGCACGGCTGCGTTTTGATGACTTCTTTCATAGATAATGATCTTCGATAATTGTTTGTTTGGCATTTAATAAAGAGTTTTTATTTTGTTTCGTGATAATATTGTAATTTTGGCGCCGACTCAAAATCAGTTACTTACATTAGTTTAGGAGCTCAATTATCATTAAGACTAAGAAGGTTTATTTTATTTTTTGCTTTTCAGTTGATTTTTTCGTTGGTTCAATTTTTTGTCAAAAAGTTTTTATTTACTTTGCGGTCACTTAATGTTTCACCGGAAATGGCTCCGGTTTTGAATTTTTAAATGGAACACCTTGTTTATTGTAACATTCTTGGATTCTGGACCAGAATGTGACATTTCAAAAAGTTTTTACGCCCACTTCATTTTTTTAGAGTCACTTTTAATATTGCATTTAGGTGGCCATGAATGGACGTAAACTAATCAGGTGATGTCAGGAAATTACAATCGCAAAGTTTCAGTGACTAGTATGATAGATAGGAATAAGACAAGTTGGCAAAATTACATTTTCAAGTCTAACTATTATTTTCGACCATTTTTTGTCGAACACTTTCCGAAAAAAGGATTTTTTGACGCATCTAACGATACTATTATATTTACGATTGGATTGAAAATAAGAACATAAATTAAATATTACTAGGGAAAATACTGGATAATAATCCATTTACTTTTGTCAATGCCATGGTTAGCCATGATGCATAATATTTTGCAGTTATTTTTATCAAGTCTTCTTTGGAAAACAAAACACTCACTTAGGTAATGACAGTGACATAAACTTTATGAGCAGACAGTAGAAGTTTCTTAATTTTCGTTAAATTTCAGTTTAATTTTCTTCAAAATAATATATAGGTACTCAAAGTGAAAAAGTGGATATGTTATTAATATTTGGATAATGTCGTAGAAATTCAAGGAATGCTGCTGAGTTGTATGTTCAGAGATATCCCATTCGGCAACATCCAGCCAATCAGTATTTTCCGTATGTTGAGAATCGTTTTAGGCAAGAAGGAAATCGAGAGACGGAACAGAGGTTTATCATAAATGAAGAGACTGAGATCAACGTTCTTGCTATGCTTGAGGTTGATGAAACGGTTTCTTTGAAATAAATTAGTAAAGAAATACAGATAACTCACGAATCAGCAAAAAAAATACTGAAAAAGCACGGATATCGAGCATTTAAATATCAATTACAGTAACATGTGTATGCTGACTTTGACGATAGACGGGTAGTGTTTTGTGATTGGCTGCTTCAAAATCATAGAGTAAACCCAAATTTTATCAACTTTATTCTATTTTCCGACAAATTACAATTTACAAATAATGGTATGTTCAATAAGCAAAATACTCGGTACTGGGCCCAACCAAAATCAACATGCAATGAGAGAGGGCAATTTTCAAGAAAGGTTAGTTCGTCAATATCTGGACGGGTATCGTTGGAAACAGAATAATTGGGCCAATATTGTTTCAAGGTTAGTTAACAGGGGTTGGTTACTTAAGTTTTCTTCAAATTGAAATTGAGAATCATCTTAATAATCTACCTTTAGGAGTTTTACGGCGAATTTACTTCCACCAAGATGGGGCACCATTTTATATTACCAGAGAAGTTCTTAATTACTTAATAGAGCATTTTAATAATCAAGTTATTGCAACCAATGGTCCAGTACGGTGGCCTGCCCACTCACCGGATCTCACTGTGCTCGATTTCTTCATTTGGGGATATGTTAAAGAAAAGGTTTACTATGCAACAACCCCAGCCACTCTTGAAATCTTAGAAGAAAGAATTCTACGGGCATTTAGAACTATAACGCCTCAAATTATACGAAACTGTGGTAAGCACACTACATCAAGTATTTCAAATATAGCCATATGTAAACTGAAACTGAAGAATGCCAATATAATAAATCAATTTTCGTTCGAAATCAAAGGCGGCCGCATTAATATCATCATAAAAATATCAAAGATCCTACCAATTCATGACAGCTACGATCTAACCGCTAAACCACATCGCCCCTAATTACGATGGGACAGTTATTTTATCTCTATTGAGCCCAAAGGCGCGACTAGGTAATTAACGATTCTTCGACAGCGGGGAAAAAACATAAACTCGTAAAGATCGCTTCTCAAAGAGACCGCTGTCACATTAATGACCCATTAAATCAATATATCATGGCGGCGTGTCAACTCAAAGGGGTACTCGCCGATACATGGAAATGTTTTATTGTTTTCTTGCGGTATCGTTTGAAGACCGAAAGCTATATATATAAGATTCTCACTAACAGGCGAGATCAATTCATTCAGAATCCAGTCGTTGAACGAATTAGTCAGTACAGAGCAATTTCTGCTTCATTATGAAGCGAATAAAAGTAAAGTTTAATTTCAATTAGAGAAGATGCAGTCTCGTCTTCCTACGCGAAATAAGCGTAGACTTCGTAAAGTTTATCTAAAGTAGCAAATTAATCAAACATATGCAGAATCACAGTGAAAGTATAACCATCAGAAATCAACTCAGTAATAACCCAATGAATGGAATTAATATTTATCAAGAAGCTAAATAATCATAGTACAACAAGTGAACGCGTAATATAATTCGGTAATAAAACGGAATAATTAAGTCTTAATTAAAATATTGTGTATTACTTCAGTGAGGGTAAGCAATAAAACTGTTTATTTGGCAAGGTATATATGTATAGTGTTATAAGAAAATATTTCATTATTGATTTCATAGTACAAGAAATTATTGATTTGATAAAAGAAAAAATATTATCAATTGTTAAAATAACTGAAGAACAGTTATTTTAATTGTCATCCTACATTTGTTCCACAGTTTAATTTATTGTTTATTCAATTCCATTTTTGACTTTCTATACATTTTCTCAGTATATTATACCAGGTGTATCAATAGTTGTTTTTATATTTTAGAAAATACATATATATTATTACAAGTCCTAATTGTCTTATTATTTCGAAACAATCTGAGATTGGTCATTGTACTGTCAAATTAAGTCCCCCGCTTCATTACATACTGTGTGAAACAAAATCTCAAGCCGCTCTGGGATGTTGTTCCGTTATTGGTCAATAGACTGATAACGCTCAGTATGGTTATAACAAATGGTGGACAGGTGTGTGGTTTTTCAATAAGGAACACCCTGTACGCTTATAATAAAACTTGTTGAGAGAAACAATTGAACGAGCTGAAATGTGTAACATTTAATTGATGTTCTTATATTTAATACAAACGCAAATAAATAAGTATCGTTAGCTTCGCAAAAAAATCCGTTTTTCGGAAAATGCTTGTCAAAAAATTGTCGCCATTTGAAAAATAATAGGTTGCCAACTTGTCTTATTCCTATCTATCATACTAGTCACTAAAACTTTGCGATTGTAATTTTCTGAGGTCCTCAGATTAGTTTACGTCCGATCGTGACCACCTAGATGCCATATTAAAAGAGACTCTAAAAAAATGAAGAAGGCGTGAAAACTTTTCAAAATGTTTCAGGAATGCAAAAATGTTACAATATACAGGGTGTTCCATTCAAAAATTCAAAACCGGAGCCATTTCCGGTGAAACCGGAAGTGACCGGAAAGTGGAAAATGTGCGAAAACTATCCTCCTCACATACCATTTATCTATACCAAATCTCATTTTGATACACCTAATATTCTAGAAGTTATGAATTGTCTAATAGATTCGTGACACCCGGTATATTTTATAAGTGATCGATTTGCCATTCCCGTATTTCATATGAATATGGTTGTATCATATGGAATACAGGAATGGCAACTCGATCACTTATAAAATATATACAGTAATCGGTAGTTCGTTCGAGGTTAAAAAAAAGTATCGAAATGAATCTTGATCTCATGAAATCAATAACAAAATTAAAGTTCTTATAAAACAAGAATAATGTGTTAAACGCTATAAAATACATTTTATTTCATTTGGGACAAGTAACAACTACAAACAAAACAATAATAAAACTCTGAAAAACAACAAAATTAAAAATATTCTTCAGTCTTATCATCAAATCTAGACTATAGATGACTACTACTGGGAAAACCAACAAAACAAACAAAAACAATAAATTATGAATAAATAAATCAAACTCTGCAAGAGAAACAACGAAAATAGTATTCAGTACTGCAAAAAAAAAATGATATTCCTGATAATACACAGCTGTATATTGTTGGGCAATCTAACAAAAAAGAAAAATCAACCAAAATGAAAAGAAATTATATTTAAAACAAACTCTCAATAATTTTGTACATTTATTAGCACAAAAAAAAGAACGAGTAGGTATAACAAATACTAAAGTTTGATAATCCAAGGAAACCATGTACTTCCTCAAATGGAAACTGATGAATGTGAAAAGCAGCTTATATTTTACCTTGTACAAAAATATTTCGAGGAATAACAAAACATTCCATTTTCGACGTTGGGTTCATAATTCAAGTGATAGGTGGGTCTGGTGATAGGTGAGAATATTTACTGGAAAAATCATTGTATATACAACAAGATTGAATTTTTTGTCTTATTTGTTCAGAAATTTCAAACAAGTCTTGGAGAAGCCTCAGTTTGTACAACTTGTTTATGGGGTAACTCCACTTCTGTTAACGTGTTGACTTTGCAAAAAAGAATATTAAAAATAGTGGCAGGCGTTCCACCAACCTACTCTTGTAGGGGATTTTTTATCAAATATCATGTACTGACACTTTTTTCTATGTACATTCATGAAATACGAACTCTTATTTTCGCGAACAAAACCAAATGAAAATGTCAAAACACGACAAAAAGATAATTTTTACATTCTATTTTATAAATATAGAGTTTCGCAAAACTCACCTGCCTATTTCAATTTGACGATCTATAACACATTGACGCAAGAAATAAAAAGTGAGAAGTTTAGTACAGCCCTAAAAACATTCTTAATTGATTTTTTTCACTACTTTGATGATTATTAACTGAAGCCACTATCGATTTATTGCCGAAGTTTCAATTATACATGACTGAAGATGACTTTATAAAAGTCGAAACGTCGGAAAAGGATCAATAGTGGTTTCAGTTATTGGAGGTTACCCCCAACAACAAAATTAACAATTTACAATATTTTTTAAGGCGCTCTTCCTTCTTCTTGAATACGTTATAGCGACATCATCAGTACGCATCGTAATCTTCGGTAATCTCGATACCATACCCCCACATGTTCACCACAATTTTCCCCCTATTTCGTAATGCCGTATGTTGTGATTTGTCCCACTTTTTTACGTGTATGTAATGTAAAAAGTTTTTTCGATAATCATGTTTTGATCGTCCACTCACATCTCATTGGTATTTAGTAGAAAATGGAGTCTCGAATGATATCGATAAAAACAAAACTGCCATTAAATGTCATTGCAGTCATTTGTCTAATACAAAAATAGTTTCAGGAACGTTTAACATAATAAATAGAAATGTTATACTTTCAGGGGTTAAGAAAACAGGGGTGTGAAGTTATTTACAATCACAAAATACACTGAGAAAATATAGCTCGGCTGCAAAAATCTTTGTTCCTCGTTAATATGAAAATGTAGAGCTCATTCGATTGCATGATCGAATTCTATATGTTGATTAATGTGGAAAATAAGATTTAGAAAGCTGAACAAATCGATTTTTTATTCAAACGGCAGTGTAGAGTTTTTGCGTTTCCAGATCCAAATTCATGAGGTTCAACCTGATATGAAATATTTTGTCGCCCCATCGGAGGGTGTATATCAGGGGGTAGAAATTAAAAAACTAATTAATTACATTAATCAACGTACCGAATTTGATAGTGCAATGGAATAAGCTCTACATTGCCATTTCAATGATGAACAGAGTTTTTTTTTGCAGACGAGTTAAAAAAAAACAGTGTATTTAATGGTTGTGGATCACACCCGTAGAAGAACAATTTCCGGTGAATGTTCAGTTTTGAATTGAAGTTATAATTACATAAGGGCTGCCCATTCAATGAAATCTTTGTTTTAGGTAGCTCGGAATTCCATTTATTCAATTATCGATATTCTTCGAAGGCTATAATTTTTTCGTCTGCTATTGCGAATTGATTTGAATCAAATTCATTTCCGAAACCGTCTACATAAATGACATGCAGCTTGGGAAAAGTCAGTATTTGAATAGACTTGTTCGTAAGTCGGAAAGAGCGATTGAAAAAACAAAGATGCAACTACCTTCTGTTTACCGCATGTGCGTCAACAACGATGCTCCTCTCTCTTTTCTGCTCTCTTCCACCTATGAAAACGACTATTGAAATGATCTGCCCAGCTGTATACAGGGTTATTTATTGGGAAAAGCGTATACAGTAAGGGTAGATGGAGCACACCGAGGTGCTTCTAAATAACCTATATTTTGTGGGTTTATCGTTCTTTATAACCAAGATACGGGGTGATTTTTTAATTTTCCCCACATTTTCAATTAATCATAACTTATGAACCACCCTATACATGTTTGTAATATTTGGTTCGTATGTTCTTTGTACACAGTGGTGTCGATTAACATAATTAAAAAGTCTTATTCCAGGTCCGGCCTTAAAAAAATAAATAAGTAGGTTTCGAGTCGAAACAACACCCTGTATATCAATATTTCGAAATTTTATTTACAAATTTGGAAAGAGCAGAAAAAATAAGTAAGACCAAATGTATTTGGTGTTTCCGCATACAACTTTTTTACTTATTAACTTGGTCAAATCTAGATGTTTCAATAATGAGGTGGCACAAAATTATAATTTTTTTCCCAAATGGTACTTTTCCAGCTTTAATCCATAAAATCATCAACTATTTCTTATTCTCCTAATTTCTGGATCCCAACCTTATTGAAAAACGAGAGGACATGTCCGTATTTGGGACAAATTATTATTATCAATGACTAACTTTCAAACACCCTGTATGCGTAAAAAATCATCATAACATTTGTTCATTGCGCTACATTTAAAAAAAATATATAAAAAAGAAGAAAAATGCCTGTTCCGAAAAAAGCATAACTTTATTTGAAACAAAAATAACGTTGCAACAAATCTACATTTTAAAGGTTAAACATTGAATTTTCTTTATCCGCGCCTAATAATTTTTTTAGCTAGAGCATGATCATTTCTCGACTCTTCTGATGCATTCTTGATAATGATAATAAAATCAAGAAGTCTGTACGTATTGTTAAATTTAGCAAATAATACAGTTTAGGTTTGATAGGTATCCCAAATTGTTGTAATTGTCAAGTTGGCTGATGTCAGAGTACAATTTTGACGTTAGTTGATGACTTTAGGGTTTGTACTTGTGTTGTTACGTTATTTGTTGATAACAGTTATTGCTTACTTAAAATACCACACAAATTTGATAATAATGAATATTCAGACATGTTGTATGACTATGGATTTTGTGATGGTAATGGGAAAGCTGCCCAAAGATAATATGCACGGCCATTTCCTGGCCGGCGGTTATCTAGTGACAGGACTTTTTCTAATGTGTTTAGTTACCTTAGAGAACACAGTAAATTTCCAGCTGTAGCACAAAATGAAAGTTATGAAAGACAATATATCGATTTGGAGCAAGATATTCTTAACCCTGTACAAAATGATCGAAAAATTAGTACGAGAATAATCAGTCACGCCACTAATGTTCCTCAATCTACTGTTTGGCTAAGATTAGGAAAAAATAATCTACATCCGTACCATTCACAAGAAGTTCAGAGATTTACAAGCAGGAGATGAAATTGCTCGATTGGCTTTTAGTAGATGGGTATTAGAAAATAATAGGCATATACTGGTGTGCAAGGGGGCCCGATTTTAATGCACTCGATTACCATGTTTGGGGTTATTCAAAATCAAAAGTTTATTCAACTGAAGTAAACACTAGAGAGGACCTTCTACGGAGAATTGAGGATGCATGCGACGAACTGAGAAATGACCCAGCTGTGATTAGAAAGTCAATTACAAAACTTACTTCAAGAGCACGGAAATGTATTGAGCAAAATGGAGGCCACTTTGAACAACTGTTATGAGTTATGTTGTTTAAATTTTTTGTTTAATTCTTTTCGTTTAATCAATACAATTTGTTGCAACGTTATTTTTGTTTAAAATAAAGTTATGCTTTTTTCGGAATGATCATTTTTCCTCTTTTTTATAATTTGTTTTTTAAATGTAGGGCAATGAACAAATGTTATGTGAATTTTTTTCGCATACAGGGTGTTTGAAAGTTAGTCATTGATAATAATAATTTGTCCCAAATACGGACATGTCCTCTCGTTTTTCAATAAGGTTGGGATCCAGAAATTAGGAGAATAAGAAATAGTTGATGATTTTATGGATTGAAGCTGGAAAAGTACCATTTGGGGAAAAATTAATTTTGTGCCACCTCATTATCGAAACATCTAGATTTGACTCAAGTTAATAAGTAAAAAAGTTGTATGCGGAAACACCAAATACATTCAGTCTTACTTATTTTTTCTGCTCTTTGCAAATTTGTAAATGCAATTTTAAAATATTGATATGCAGGGTGTTGTTTCGACTCGAAACCTACTTATTTTTTTTTTTAAGGCCGGACCTGGAATGAGACTTTTTTTATAATGTTAATCGACCCCACTGTGGACAAAGAACATACGAACCAAATATTACAAAAATGTATAGGGTGGTTCCTAAGTTATAATTAATTGAAAAATGGGGAAATAAATCACCCTGTATCTTGGTTATAAAGAACGATAATCCCATAAAATATAGGGTTATTCAGAAGCACCTCGGTGACCTCCATCTACCCTTACTGTATGCGCATTTCCCAATGAATAACCCTGTATAACTGGCTTTGCTGCTTTCTTTAATTTTTGGCATTTTTCTGTTTTTTCATTATTAGGGATCGCATACATATTTTGTACTATTAATCAAACTGGTTGGAGATACCAGGTGTGCCCAAAACCCAGATTTGAGAAACGGCAAGGTATACAGGGTAGATGAAAACTTCCACACCCAAATGGTGATTTTCACTAAGAAGAAATTTTTTTTATTTCCTCTACAACTCGGCAAAAATTTACCATTCACGTCGATCTCGATAAGTTAACATAAATTTCAATCATATTCCGAACCGACTGGACTCAGGAAGGTTATTCCAACTCGGAAAACACGACATTCGGATAATATTTTTCGGTGGTCCTATTTTTCGTCTCTTGATTACAAATCCGAAGTCGAAACGCATTCTACAATGTTAGCAAAGCCACTCGCCAAATGATCGATTGAAGCCATGCCAATGTGTGTCAAGTATTTGTCGTGAATTTCTCGTAAATAAAAAAAAATGGATACCACTACAGTAAATTCGCGAATCAAAGTGAAATATAAAAAATATAATTATTGAATTTTGTCGAATAATTAATTAATGAAAATTCTTGAAAATATATTTTATACTATATGAGCTTTTTCCTTGATATTGTCTCATGTCCGTGAAGATTATCGTGGATATTCAACATATTTGTAGTAGGTACATATTTCGAAGTTTGACTTTTTTTTGTGTGTAATTCTAAAATTATATTTTCCAGCAATGTACGCTGTATGGCAGTTGAATATTTTTTCTTATAGCCGATAACAATAACGAATGAAAAAAACATAATTGTTACTCCCTATAAAGGCAAAGCCACTTGGCCAAAAATCGATAAAACCTTGACCAATATTTGTCGTGAATTTGTGTTAAATACAAAAAATTTGTCACGTTTTTAATTTTTTTGATAGGGAGCGGCTATGCTAACTTGATATCAAGTTAGCACTGGCACAGTAAATTTCAAAACTATTGTTCTTTAATTTCAAAAATATTGTTATTAAAATTTGGTCGAAATCCATTAAACTTAATACAGATGCACCAAAATATATTTTAAAGAAAATAGGCGCATTTTTATGGATATTTCCTGGTGTCCATAAAAATGTCTTCGTCTTGGCAACATCGCATTCATATAAGTACATTTGATTTATGGAAAGGCGAAATATATTGATTTTAATTTAGCATTTTCAGAAGTTTTTTTTAAATTAATTCTAAAATTCAATGTTTTCAATAATTCTCATTGAATATCACTTGAACGATTTCTCTCACAACCGAAAATTCACCACCAATTGCGAATGCCAAAACATAATTCTCGTACTACAGTTTTTGAATTTCCTGAAACAAAAGAACGGCGAACAATTTTTTTATAACGAAATGAAGTTGCACGGCCACTACTAATCGAATAATATTGTATTTAACATAATAAACTAAAATTTATTTTTCCATTTTCGTGACTAAAATGTGACATATTTCAGCTCAAATTAGTGAGAAAAGTTGTACTTTTAATAACTAGCGATTAAAAATCTTTTAATCACAGGATTGTTGTAGCCATCTTGTCCAAAATGGAAAAACACAGTGTCATTTGTGGAATATGATTTTTTTTTACTGAGGGGCGATTTTTTTTAAACAATGTAAAGAAAAGGGGCATTTTTCGTTTTGACTTGGGACTCGTGTTCAAGAAGTAAACATTCATAAATATTGCCCAACGGCATGTCTCAAATCGAGTCCAAGTAACAAATATTTACCAAGACTGGTGTTTAAAAATGATCCTTCTTCGACCTTGGAAGGTCTGTATTTCGAGAAGTAGCAGCATTTCGGTTTCGGATTTGTATTCAGGAGACGAAACTACGTAAGTCTCCAACACGGTTTTCCTCTACTTGTGTGAGTCTACTAAACTCACATTCACGTACTCTTCAATACTTTTTGTTATATGTTCTACTATGTTTACCTATTTTGTGACCTGAAAATTATCCTTTGGAATAATACAAATGCCTCAGAAAAACTATAATTCATGTACTGACATTTTGCCGCACCCTGTATAATGATTTCGAATACAACATCAATTAGTTTCATTTCTATCTTGGCCCAATCTGTGGATAACTTCAATTTCTTTTTTTTTCTGTTGCGCACATTTTTAGTTGCAACAGTATCCGGAATAACAAAGCTGTAGCTGTCGAAAATATTTTTTTTGCTAGAAAAAACTTGCTTGATCACAACGTTTTATATGATTCAAATGAGACATTGGTGGTTTGAAATAAGAATGTGTATATACTGTATATTATCTACGAACACCCCATCATGATTTGGATACAATGTTGGCTCGTTTACTTCAGTTGTACAGGAGAGTACATGAAAAAAAAAAAGTTGGGATTCATGTGGTTTGCCAGGTTTTTGTTCAATTTATTATTATTTTGTCGATTTCATGAAAATACAATGCTATGAACTCACCTAAGCTTTCAAATCCACGGGAAAATAATATTTCCGAAAGAAATGTTCACTTTCTTTTACACTAACTTCGGGTAATGCTTCAACTTGAAAAACAATCACACTAGCTCGAGTTTCCACGAAGCCTCTGCACAATATGAGTTACGGGAAAATGATACCCCGAATTTCCCATTGAGTCATTATCAAACAATTCACCATCCAAAAAAAGCAAAACTAATTTGTATCGCACATATAATGTTATTGTTATTCCCAAGAGACAGAGTTGTCACGATTCGCATACCCTCTATGATTTTTATTTCACACTAATTTGCTCCACCGATACCACAGTTTATAGCTAAAGAAGCAGTTAGCTCACTTGGCCCAAATGCATGTTCCAAGGTAACATCCACTCCAGGGAAAGAATTCAGGATGCGCAGAAGACTGTACGCGATCATCGCTCTTCGAAGTATACGAAAAATGTTAGTATTAGCAACACAGTAACACGCGGTATGCGCGAAGGATAAAAATCAGAGTTGCGCAGTGTACAAACGGGAACATAAAGATCAAAGTGCCGACGCCAAGTGAGCGAACTGTTTCTTTAGCTATAAACTGTGCCGATACCAAAGAGAGTGAACGTTATCTGAATAGGAGGTACTAATAAGCTCCAACCAATCAGAATCTTGTAGCATTAACGTGTGATAGTGACGTACATGGACATGAGTACAGCAGGCCCGCGTAACATACGGAGTGGTCCAATATACAATCAAGAGCCTGTAACTCTCAGATACCAGAGTGCGGAGCCCGCTAGTCCGCCACTGTTCAGAGAGAATGGTGGCCATGACATGTCCATATACGTCACTATGACTCACAAATGATCTTTCATCTCTTTCTATTAGTGTCACCATTGTCTTATGGGGAATAGACTCTCCTACTCAGATAACGTTTACTCTCTTCTTCTTCTTCTTCTTCCTGATATTTGGCCTTTTCCCTTTGGGAAGTTAGCCAGGCCGATATTCCTGTGGAAGGTAGTGTTGTCTCGCCTTAAGCGATACTACTTTCCTGATTCCTGCATTTCATATGTTATTTATGTATGATTGATTGATTAAGACATATATATATATATATATATATATATATATATATATATACATAGGGGTGAGGAGGAGTTATTATAGACATAGAACACAACATAGGTAAATACTTTTCTCGCTCCGGAGCAACGGCGGAGCATAACACACCTAGAAATGTTGCCTCGGTTATTAGCACCCAGGTATAGACAGATAGGGAATTGGGTATGATTTATAGTATAATTTTGTTAAAATTGAGGAATTGTAGTAATATTTTGATGACATTTTGGTTTAGGTGGGCTAGGATTATGTTGATGTTCATTGGACTATAGATTATAGTTTGGACTCGTTTACTCTCTTTGCACCGATACAATACAGGTTGCAGTCTACTTGCCGACAGATGGAGTGACGAGTGACCAATTACAAACTGGTCAAGTCGTTTATCTATGGGAACCGTTTGTGTCAAAAGTAGTTTTTCTCATATATATTTTCTTTACAAAAATATAGATATTTTTTCAGGCCCTTATATTTATTAGTTGACACCAATATATAAAGGGTGTTTCTTAATAACATGCTAATATTTAAGGAGGTTATTATTGGGTCCCTTTTGAGAAAAAAACTTTATATGAACATATGTCCTAAAGGTCTTAACTTTTAAACTACAGGGTGCTAAAGTATTAAGAAAAAAAACTTTTTTTACAAGGTTTTATTTAGTTTCACCTGTCCCGGTGTCTATCTCTCTGTAATCAAGTTAAATTTGACCTACTTCTAGTTGCCCGATTAACATGAGATTTGGCAGGTGTTCATAGTTCCCGTGACAATGCATTATGGATTATTTGTTAGATGCAAAAACAAAATGGCGGCTCTGAGATGGCGGACGAGATTTGTGTTTATGGTCCGATTCGACTCAAAATTGGTATGTGGGGGTATGCGTGGTCGTAGATTATGAATTTTTTGTCAAAATTCATCAAATAAAAATGACGGTTCCAAGATGGCCGACGATATCTGTGATTATGGTCCGATTCTATTCAAAATTAGTGAGTGGGGGTTTTCGGAGTCGGAGATTATGAATTTTTATTCAAAATTCCTGAATTCATGATGGCAGACGAGTTTTAATTATGGTCCGATTCGATTCAAAATTGGTATGTAGGGAATTGAAATGGCGGCTCCAAAATGGCGGATGATCTCTGTGATTATGTTTCGATTCTATTCAAAATTGGTATGTGAAGGTTTTCGGTGTCGGAGATTATGAATTTTTGTCAAAATTCATGAAATCCATATGGCGGCTCCAAGATGGCGGAAGATATCTGTGACTATTATCCGATTCTATTCAAAGTTGGTATGAGAAGGTTTTTGAGGTCGGAGATTATAAATTAATGATCAAAATTCATGAATTCGAAATAGCGGCTCCAAGATCGTGGGCAAGTTTTGTGATAAGAGACCGTTTCTTTTCAAAATTGATATTTCGAGGTTTTTGGGGTCGGAGATTATGAATTTAGTGGAAGATTATTGATTTTTTTTCCAGAATCCATAAATTGAAGATGGTAGCTCCAGGAATGGGGACGAGTTAATATTTAGATGGCCTTCTCATTGAAGAACTAGATGGCTCAGAACTTACAGAAAAAAGGTCTCATAACCCTAACGATACATCACAGGGACGTCCTTCATTTGCTACAAGGACGTCCCTGGGATATCCTTTGTCGAAACATGGTACATACTAGGGATGTCCCTACTTTCCACCAAAAAGGACATCCAAGGGATCTGTCAAATGTGAACGAAACCTATGACCTAACCTTTAATCACTTCTAACTATAATGTGCAATGCGCATGCGGTTGAAATATTTCAACTTTTTCACGGACTCTCGAGTTCGTGAAAAAGTTGTTCATCCGATTAAATCAACCGGGGTATAGGAACGACTTTCACGAGTTCATAAGTGGGAATCCATCGAGTTTGTGAACGTTTAGGATGGAAAGTTGGAGTATTGGCACGCGCCCCTGGATAGGTCGAGGAGGACCACAGGCATGACCACCTAGGTCACCGGACCTCCATAGTTTAGATTATTTCCTGTAAGGTGATCTTGAAACATTGGTTTACAGCACACCAATTCATACTGAAGAGCAGTTGATAAATCGCATAATAGTTTCTTGACTATTTGAAACAGTCACCGCATTTTCCAAAGAGTACGTGAATCCAAGAGAAAAAGAGCGGAGGCATGCGTATTTGCAGGGGGTTCACATTTTGAAATCTGTTTTATTTTTTTTCTCTGTGCGTTCAGGGTGATTTCGTGTTAGCATTCAAAAATGTATTTAGATTAAGTACTCCAATTTTATTATTTCGCCGTTAAAAAATTATTCTTTTAAAAACATTTTTGTTTAAAGTTACAAAACGAATCGTACGTCTCAAACAAAAAGATTTGCTCAGAAAGGAATGAAAATAATTTTTACTTCAAGAAAAAGCAGTGGCGTATCACTTTTCTCTTTAAAATGATTCCAGTGCAAGTCCCGCACGAACGCCACTGGCAAGAATAAAAAATGTACGGCAGAAAATGCCTTTTGATGCAAAGAAGATGCGTGAGATACAAAAGGTATCATAAAAAATATTTTTTTCTTAAAAAGGCAAGACCAAGACCTTCAGGACATATGTTCATATGGAGTTTTTTCCTAAAAATGGACCCAATAATATGAGCATGTTATTGAGAAATATCCTGTATATTGGTGTCATCTGATAGTTGAATATATATATATATATATATATATATATATATATATATATATATATATATACAGTGTGACCCATTTAAAATGGAACCACCCCTGTAAAATACGCATTTTTCAGTCATTCTCAAAAAATTTTTTTTTCGAAAATCAAGCATAAAAAACTGTATTTCGACACAAATTTTCATAACTTTAGTTTAATTTCCAAGGCACTCTATGATTTTTGTTCTTCGTTAAAAACGGCAAAAGTTTATTAGGCAATTTTTGTTTTGAAATTTGACTACACCACTGGATTCGTAGTCGTTATGAATGGAAACCATGGAAATTTCATGAAAAAATATTGGTGAACAACGAAGTTACAACAACTTTAATTTTGGAAACAAAGTATTTGATATTAATTTTCATTTAGATTATAGACATATTTGAAATCCAGCAACACTGCCGATACAAAGTAGAACCCCAGTGAATTTGTACAGCGAAAATCCGAAGTCAATAGCTCATTCCTTTCTACAGTTATAACTCTTGAAAGTTTGGTAATGTGAGCGATTTCTGGTGGAAGCGATTTTGTAATAAAAATCTAACTACGTCACTGGATTTGTGAATTATATTCCCTTGAAATCATTTATTTAAGTTTAGGTTATGTGTATTCGAAAATAACAAAAAATTTAAAATTCATTTTCAAGTTATGCAGTTTTCAATAGCCGATAAAAACGAAATGAACCGAAGTATCAAAATTATTTATTCAATAATAAAACAGAGAGCAGGACAAAAAAAATCATTTTTTATTCTGCAAAACTCAACTGAAACAAGCTTTTAGAGAAGGTATCAATAATTTGGGGAAAGCTGAACTAATACATTGGGCATAGTAGGTATTGTACTAAATCAATAGTAGGCTGTGATTTAGTACACCACAAATCGCTCACATTACCATACTTTCAGTAGTTATAACTGTTGAACGGAATGAGCTATTGACTTCGGATTTTTGCTGTACAGATTCACTTGTGCTCTACTTTGTATCGGCAGTGTTGCCAGATTTCAAATATGTCTGCAATCTAAATAAAAATTATAATCAAATACTTTGTTTCCAAAATTAAAGTTGTTGTAAGTTCGTTGTTGACCAATATTTTTTTATGAAATTTTGATGGTTTCCATTTATAACGACTACAAATCCAGTGGTGTAGCCAAATTTGGAAAGAAAAATTGCCTAATAAACTTTTGCCGTTTTTGACGAAGAAAAAAAAACATAGAGTGCCTTGGAAATGAAACTAAAGTTATGAAAATGTGTGTCAAGATACAGTTTTGCTGAATATTAGAAAAAAATATTTTTGAGATTGACTGAAAAATGCGTATTCTACAGGGGCGGTTCCATTTTAAATGGGTCACACTGTATATATATATATATATATATATATATATATATATATATGAGAACTACTTTTGACACAAATGGCGCTCCATATTTAATAATAAATTAAAATAATAATTAATTCAATATACAAAAATCTGGGATCATCCCTATAGTTTTCATACAGTGTCCGCCAAGAACTTGGAACCATATGGGATTTTTTTTTATTATTAGTTTCTCAGAAAATTTCATTTTTCATAAAAGTTGGTGCATTCAATTTGACCAAATACGCGCATAGCCGTTATTATCAGTGGCGTGCGGTTAAGTAGGAATCGGCCGTTATTCCAAATTCACTATGAAGTAAAGTGACATTACTATGGAAAATATCGAAAAAAATTATTGAAAAAAGTTGTTTGCAATTAAAAGATATGAAAAGTGTGACTGTGTGCACGTATCGATATAATCGATGAAAGAAAATTGTATTTCGTGCATAAAATAATTTATTAAAATCGTAGCAAAGCGCTTTCGACCGTTAGGTCATCATCATCAGTGCGTACCTGAAAGTAAGTAATATTGATGGAGAATAAGTTACTGAAAAGTTTTTTTTTTTAGAAAGAAAATTGACATATATGAGGTTACTTACTCGTCAGGTGTACAAGAAGCCAAAAAGACCATAAAATATCTCATGATCAATGAAAGTTATATAGGTTTACGTGACACACATGTTAAAATACATATTCTTGGCCAGGATGAAAATTTAGATTACAATTTTTCCTTATCTTTTAAAAAGCCATTGTTGTTGTGTGATAGCTGGACCCAAGTGACAAGATTGACAATTGACAAGTGAACTATGAAGTAGATTGACAGGGAACACCAAACCATGGAGATATCAGAATCAAGAAAGGAATATCCCTGTCATACGAAAACACACTAGAAGATGATCAATCTAATGAGGACTCTCATCTGTCAATTGTGATGACTCAAATTGTGATGACTCAAATGTGAGAATTGAAGAGTCTTGTCTGGTCTTCCTTGGAATACTGGAACATATATTTGACAGATGACAGTCCTCATTAGATTGATCATCTTCTAGTGTGTTTTCGTATGACAGGGATATTCCTTTCTTGATTCTGATATCTCCATGGTTTGGTGTTCCCTGCCAATCTACTTCATAGTTCACTTGTCAATTGTCAATCTGCTTCATAGTTCACTTGTCAATTGTCAAGCTTGTCACTTGGGTCCAGCTATCACACAACAACAATGGCTTTTTAAAAGATAAGGAAAAATTTTCATCCTGGCCAAGAATATGTATTTTAACATGTGTGTCACGTAAACCTATATAACTTTCATTGATCATGAGATATTTTATGGTCTTATTGGCTTCTTGTACACCTGACGTGTAGGTAACCTCACATTTAAAATATGTCAATTTTCTTTCTAAAAAAAAAACACTTTTCAGTAACTTATTCTCTATCACTATACTATTACTTACTTCCAGGTACGCACTGATAATGACCTAATGGTCGAAAGCGCTTTGCTACGATTTTAATGAACTATTTTATGCACGAAATACAATTTCCTTTCATCGATTATTGAAAGATATTCCTAGTTATCCAGTTTAATCTACCAATTACTCATTTCAATAATTGCTTAATGAGTTGGCCTCATGGAGAAATCAACTCATTAAGGAGTAATTAAAATTAGTCATTGGTGGACTCAACTGAATAACTGAGAATTTCTTTTAATTGCAAACAACTTTTTTCAATAAATTTTTTCGCGATTTTCCATAGTAATGTCACTTTATAGTGAATTTAGAATATCGACCGATTCACGCTTAACCGCACGCCACTGATTAATTCCCATATGGTTCCAAGTTTTTGGCGGGCACTGTATAAACTTTGGGTATACTTTCAGCAATATTGTTTTCTATAATTTTAGATTCAGTAGTTTCCGAGATAGAGGGGAGGGGCAACCTAGGTGTTCACAAAATATCATGGTGACAAAACAAATAGTCCAGGCGATAGAGATACGAGATGTATTTTCATGTTAATTTTATTGCGAAAACCTTTATCATTTTTCTGCCTTGGCTCATCAGAACTTTGTGGAAATATAATCTCGGATTATATTTCCGCTAGCGTACCTGTACATCGAAGCAAACGAGTTCATCATTGTACAAATACAGGTATTTTCCGCATTGTACATAATCATTTCAAATACGTAGTATAAACAGGGTTGATTGTTAATGCTCATGCCATTTCGATTTTTTCACCATTTTTATATTTCCACGCCCATCTGTATGTATCAATTTCCACTTGCGCATACAGTCGTTTTTCCAATTGCCTCATGGGGATGTTTTTAGTTGTTTTCTATTTCAGACTTGGATATTACTTTTGCAGTGCACATAGTCTTTAATGTTAAGCATGTAGATATATTGTTGAGTTGAAATTCATTTATTTATTTCCACTTCGTTTTTCAGCCGAAGGAGAAGAAGGCGCCGAAAAAGATGAATCCGGACATGAAAGGTAACTTGGTGACACCAAAAATAGTTTTAAAAGTTCGTACCATTTTGTTTATCACAAAAACCATCGATTATTTTCGGGAAAGTCTGAGTCTTACGACAAAAAAATAACAATTTTGCATACAAAACTAAATAATTTGGGTAAATTCATTAGAAACAACGAAAAGCGTCTACAAATTCAGAAAAATCTGGAGCATATAATTGAGTTATGACATTCTTTCAAGCTTTCATATAGGTCAAACATGCAGAACAGTCAAGAAACGAATATTGGAACACAGGATCAATTCTATTGATTGTGACACAATAAACTTTCACTATTGGAGAGTATTGCTTTGCTGATAGTTTTGCAACTTTGCACGTAGGAAAATAGTAATTTAGGATACAAATGTTAAAAGTGGCATTTAATTTTGTGAATCGGGAACCCCACGAACGAAATGAAAACATGTTTCCTGTAAATATGGGGGCTTTTGGAGAATATAACTTTAAAGTGGCAGAAACTGAAAATATACCACTCTGAAGTTTATCTCATCATAAAGTGGCCAGTGGAACTAACTTATTAACTTTTCCACCACTAGAGAAGAGCGCCCACGTCGCAGGCCCATGACTCACCACTTCAAAGTTATAACCTTGAAATAAGTGTTATGCCTTTGAAAGTGGCGAACACCTCGCGGCTATTATAACCTGCCACTTCAAAGTTATAACCTCGAAATTGCGAGTACATGTCCACTAATTGTTAAAAAAGGACGTGTAGCAAGTATGATGGATTTATGCAGCTCCAATTAACAATTATTAAGTATCAAATAACAATTATCAAATAACAAGTAATTGAAATGATGGCATTTATGCAAACTGAATTAACAATAACGGTATGAATATTAAGCAGGCGCACAAGTCAGAGATCCGATCTATTTAAATTTCATTTTGATTAAATATCATTCACGTTTCACGTAATAGGTAAAACAAACTTTTTGTAAGCCACAATCACATAATTTGAGAAAAGTTTGGTTATCTCTCGTCATCGCGCTGACCAATCCACGGTCACTTGATGGTGAATTTTGAAGGTGATTGTAACTTTGTAGTGACTTTTATTGAGTGCGAACTATGGCAATCACTTATGGAGATAGCATGAACGTGGCAACCATCACCATATACCACAATCAAGTGTCTGCCACATTGAAGATTTGATGGAAGTTACTAAAACGTCACCGATAAGTTATATTTTATAGAGATACTATTTTTTTCGTATTTTTGTTTCTCTCATCATATGAGTCTGAGCGAATTTGAAAGTTTTACATCATTATAAATCATGGGCCTCAATGCTAAATTGCTACTTGCTGAAAACTGGTCATATTTTTTCGATTCTATGAGATCTGCTCCCAGACCAGAAAATAAAATTAATGAAAATCAACTATTGTGAAGGGGAAAAAAGATGTAGTATATACAGAATGTCAAATTTGAAAGTGAAAAACTAAAACTGATGTGAAAACTTGAATTGATCAGGCAATTTCCTATATTTATTGAAAAAAAGAGTCAGATCAATGTTTTTTTTTTTATTTTCAGAGGTGTAGCTGATCAACACCAACTTTCCGAAGAAATGAAAGCATTACTAAGAGAACTGGAGAAAGAAAGTAAGCAATAAGGAGAAATCAAAATTATGAGAATATAATTATGTGTGACTACGTATCATAACTACTTTGTGATTAGGTGTATTTCCCAAATATGACGATTCCTATTGTATTGTGAATACCTAAAACTGAAATTTTGACAATTTTGCTTCAAGCTTGCTGAACATGAATCTTATTTCTACTTCACTCAAAGATAACAAGAAAAATTCAATTAAAATAAATCGGTCCATTCAAAATCAGCGCCTCCTGCCGCATCTTTGCCATTTTCGAAAGTGAAACTTGTCACCATATTTAGCTATAATTCGAGAAAATCTATTGAAATGCAATGTATATTTATTATTTGCATTTTCATCCCCTATTTGTATACAATGTTCTCGGGGAATTCTCCAAAACACACGAACTGACATATTATTTTTGCTTGCTAAAGTTTTACAAAGTGACAACCGCTGATGAGGTTTTGCAAAATTCCCCGATCTTATATAAAACGTACTTAGGATATTTGTTGGGTTAGTAACACTGACCCACAGTATTTGAAGATATTTATGCTGGATTATCCGTTTTTGTTTTGTTATAGCTGTTATTTTTTATAAATATATGTATATTGCTTTATTGTAAGTTAAGGTTACGAAGTTGTATAAAATTGAACGAGAAATGGATAAACATTTTATGAATATTATCTAGTGTTATTCTAGTTGATTGAAGTTTGAATACCATGCGTTCCTCCAGTTTTTTCTGAGAGCAGATATGGGTTAGTGGTTTTTCCCATACACTGGATAGCTGGAGGAACGGAAGGGTTTCCACTATTATTTATTACGATTCAATGTGAAATATCTGGATATTTAACCTGTGTATCAAAAAATAAAGCTTTCAATACCTCTAGTCTTTCATTCAATGGCCTTCCTTTCCAGCTACGCAATATAAATAGTCCAGTCGATAGAGATGTGGGAAGTGCATAATCATGGCATCATATATTTCATTATGTAAATTCATCTTCTTTGGGCCCTGAAGATCAACTCAATAAAATTCGAAACGTTGGCAAGTAACTGATAGTTTTTCTCCAACCAAACTGATTCAACAAATCTTCTCAATATTATATGAGTGTCTTTTGTTTGCTTTTCATAATCATTTGTTTTAAATTTAGAAGTTTTCTTGAAAATGGAAGCCGCATCGTCGAAGTTCCGAACATGGTTATATATATATATATATATATATATATATATATATATATGTATATACAGTGTCATCCTCAAAGTATGCACCATATGGGAAATTATTTATTAAGGGTTTTTCGACAAAAAGTTATTTCTGGTAAAAGTTTGTGCATCCCCTAAAACTAAACATGCACCAACAAAATATAGTAAAACATACGTAATATACGAGGAGCCTTCAAAAATTTGATTTTGAGACAAGAGTAAAGTACTCTTATTTTGAAAAATCTTGGGAAATGTTATCTAGAAAAGTTGTTCAGCTCAAAAAAATACATTCAGATTTGGAGTTATGGCCATCTAGGTGGAGTTTAATTTTTTTTATCATTTTTATAAAATGGGGACTACGAAAAAAAAATTGCTAAAACGATAACGACGGTTCATTTAAAAATCCTGTAATAAGTTGGCTTTGATAACAAACAAATTGAGTACTTGACATATTTGCTAAATATTTATTACGTTATTGTTATTGCTCATTTTGTTAACGTTTGATGATGAGTACTATTTAAATAATTTTAAGATGCTTACAAAAGAAGAAAAAGTTGAGATTATATTGCTGTGTGGGGAAAATACTCCCAGCAGACAAGTTACAGACATTTTTAATGCCAGGCATCCTAATCGCAATGTTATCACAATACAGTTACCCGTATTTTAAATAAATTTAAAGAAACAGGCAGTATTAATAACAATTTCAAAAAACCTCACACAGCTGCAAAGTCATATCGACATCTCTTGATGTACCTTTTACCACTGTACAATTTTTTTTAAGAAAAAATAAATTCGTAGCTTATAAACTGAAATTTATAAATACTTTAAAAGAAAGGGATTTTATTCCAAGATTTGAGTTTTCCGCATGGTATCAGGGAGAATACGAAGAAAACGCACGGTTCCCAATAAATATTTTATGGATTGATGAAGCAACATTTACAACTAATGGAACAGTAAGTTCACAGAACTGTAGATGATGGGCTACAGAAAACCCTCATTTCACTATAGAGTGCAAGGACCAATACTCAGTTGAGGTAAATGTCGTATGTGGACTGTTAAAAACAATACTGTGATTGGTCCCTTCTTCATGGAAACCTTAATGCCAACCGATATTTGCAATTTTTACAACAAGATTTATTACCAATTTCAAATCAAATGCCGCGTAGACAAAGAGACAGAATTTGGTATCAGTTAGATGGAGCTAGTGTTCACTGTAGTGTAGCAATACGACAATTTTTAAATGGAACATTTAATGGAAAATGAATAGGACGCTACTCAGAGTATCCAATGCAAGCGCGCTCACCAGATTTAACCCCAATAGATTTCTTCTTGGGTTTATTGAAGAACGAAGTTTACAAAAATCGTCGTTTTAGGGATAGAGAACATTTAAAAACTGTGATTACTAATTGTGTGAGGGCTATACAACCGAAGCACATTAGGAATGCAGTCAACGACTGTGTAAGAAGAACCGAACTGTGCATGTTGCGGGATGGACATCATACTGAGATGTAAAATACTTTTTTCGGAAACATGCTTTTATTTTCAAAGCGAATATAAGAATAATTTTGGACAAGAAAATCTCCAGAAAATCAATGAGTTTGTGCCGAAATACTTATTTTATTTTGATCTTTTGTGATTTGATATTATTGAATATATAGTTCTTGTTACAATACTGTATCATTTTGAGTAATTTTCGGTGTTAACAAAAAATAAAAATTACTTTGCACCAAAAACTTTGAAAATTATTTTACTCTCCAAAAAAATTGACCGTGGTTAACACAATAGTTGTCTAATTTGTAATATTACAAGCTTTTTAAATGAACCGTCGTATACAGAATTTTATCTATTTATCGTTTTATAAATTTTTTTTTTCGTAGTCCCCATTTAAAAAAAATGGGTAAAATAATAAAACTTCACTTAGATGACATGACATCTAGAATTGTATTATTTAATGCTGAACAACTTTTCTAAGTAACATTTCCCGAGATTTTTCAAAATAAGGCTCCTCCTATATTACGAGTGTTTAACTATATTTTGTTGGTGCATGTTTAGTTTTAAGAGATACACAATCTTTTACCAGGAATAACTTTTTGTCGAAAAACCCTTAATAAATAAGTTTCCCTTATAGTGCATAATTTGAGGATGACACTGTATATATATATATATATATATATATATATATATATTTAAAAATACAAAAACGAAGTATTTAATATTAAATAATTTGAAGAGGAAAATCTTAATTGAAGTTCAGGACTCGAAATGATGGCGCTTTTGCTGTTTTAGGTGGTGAAAAACCCGGAAAAAACCACAACACCATCAGAATTGAAATCAACAAATTTCTCATAGAATAGTACACAAGCTCCCTGGGAGATAAGATAATCAATTTAGAATATACATGGCCGGGAGTCATCGTAGAGGTGCCAACAATTAGAATAAGGGTGTTTGCAATATGCCGTATAGTGTCCGTTGGAAATGCTGCCACTGTGATTAGATATGGCTTAGATATTATATAGAGAGTATTCATTCCATTCTGAGCAGAATATTGGTCCAAATTCAAATTGTGTATGGGAATATTAGACACATTGTCTAATTTCTCTTTCTAAAGCCCATGTCCGAAAACAGACGAATCGAGTACCTATCCGATATTCGGAACTTTTCATATACTTGAACCATTTTTTGTTGGTATGTTGGCATTCCTGAGTAAAAACTATGCCAAAATTAACCAATAAATTGTTAGGTGTAAATATAACCCATATGGGTCAATTTTATTGTTCAATTTATTGATCAATTTCATTGGATCGTGCAAATTCGCATTAATAAGGAAAACTGAATGTTGTCTGTTCATTCGTCATTCAGAAACGAATCAGCTCTGATAATGAATCAATGTTCACATCTCGATGTTTTAGAACATAGATAATAGGTGGCCCGTCTTTGCGGCGGTCTCCGATTCAGTGACTTTCCTTGAAATGAATACAAGTGCCATCTCTGAGTCAAAAGCTTACCTTCGAAGGATATACATACAGATATCTCTATGACTTTGAATCAATAGAGGATCTTCAAATTTTGGAACAGAGCTCGAATGTTTTGAATGAGCTATTCGTCAATAGATGGCAATCAAGTGATGAATAATCGATTTTGGAAAGACAAGTATCCATATATAATTTTGCCATTGTTTCAATTTTTGCTAGTCTTTCATTTTACATCAAACATGTTGAAAATATACCTAGTGCCTTGAGGAGAATGAATTTCCTCTGAGTTGACTTGTCCTAGAATGGGCAATATTTTTTCTGCTTTTGTTGTGAATAATTTTCGGTTTTCCCCGTATATTTTGAAAACGATTTGTGATATTTTTGATTTGGAAACTTCGTTTCATTGTTCACTAAAATATGCATCTTTTGTCCAATTTAACCAACTTCTTATCATTTACCGTTTTCGAGATGCCAATAGGGGTACGACATAAAAATACGGACTGTATACTTTTTCACTTCTGATTCATACTGTAAGATTATTCCTTTTTCCAATGAGATATGACACTTCATTTATTTTTGTTTTTAATATTGATAAATAAATTTTTAACATCGATTTGCGGGAGGAAAAAGTGCAAACTTAAAAATCCACCAATTAATATGAGGAATTATGTTCACTTTTGTATGAGGTACAAAAAATCAGCATAAAAAAACTCTCTGATACCTCAAAAGCTATAGTTTTTGAAAATAAGTTAGGACAATTTTCAAGAATTTTTCACCGGTCTATAATCCAAAATTTGAGTACCATCATAAAACATCTGCTTTTCCTTGACAATTCAGTTCTGACAACGATGTAGAATCACTTGTTCAGCAATATAAACTCGCGCTAAATTTTTGTATCATGTTACGTTATCTTCTGATAAAATTACCTGGTTTCAATTCTATATCGGTGAGTACATCAGCATTTTCTCGTAGCATTGTAGTTCCACATTCTCCCTGTTCATACCAATCTGGGGTACGAAACCAACGACTGACTGTCAATGTGACAGTTTGACAAACTACGCCTGCCAAGAGGTTAAGAACGCATTAAGAATATCCCAGGAAAAATGCTATTCTATACCACAAAAAAATATCTGAAGGAGTTGAACCCACAATGGATCGATAGACCGAAACAGTTCTCAGTAAAAATGTCTACTATGATCATGTAGAGATCGATTCAATGAGCAACAGGGTTAAAAGCTATCTACATACGTTCTCTCACGAGTTTTTAGGTAAATTAATTTGCCACAGAATATATTGAAAATGGTCCATTAAAGAAAATTCTCTGTCGACCTTCTCGTGACAACCTATTGTAAATTGTCTACCACAGATTTCCACCTTGGAATATTATAATTTGAACTGTATATTATATTTCAAACAAGTTATTTGGATTTGTGAATTCTCAACTCATCTTGGAATAATATAAAAACGCCATGTTAGTTAATCATTTTGACAGTTTGCGAAAAAATAAGATAGAAATAGAAGTCTCAGAAGAGATACAGGCAAGTTGTGTCCCCTAAAGTCTGGGAAAATTCTAGTTTATTGTATCGATTGAAAACAGTTAAAAGTTTGGTGTTCTCTTAGTATCTATAATCCCTAACAATAGTTATACAAACAATTGTGAATATATTCCCTTCTTATAAACTATCAAAGATTGCTTCACTTAATTGATTGATTAGGCCTTCAGTATTAGTTTTGAAAAAATCTTCAGTTAACAAGAATATGTACATTTAAAAAAAAATATAGTTTTAATTGTTGAAAACAAATAAATATTTTATTTAACAGCCGTTTGTCAATAATAATGTTTATGCATATATGGAGAAAATAAGCCTTTTCCATAGGTGGGTGTGCGTGTTTAAAAAAATATTCCATTTTCCTCTCTCCACTATGCTTGAATATTAGTATTATATTATTTTGGATTTTCAGTCGTATCATGCAGATAATAATTCTCTAAATTACGAAAATGAATATTGGAGACTACTTCCATGAATCAAACAATATTGCAAACATCGTGGGTGAAAAATTATACATATTCAAACAACCACATTATACATATAGCTGTATAGTAATCGTTAAACAAATACAAAATATAAATTTAGGATACAAACAGGTAAAATACAATAGAATGTCTATAAAATATACCTATACATGCCATTTCATATCGTAAAATTCATTTATATTATTATTATAATTGACAACTAAAAACAATTTGAGCATGAGCATATATGATAACAAGACTTTATTCCCCTCGCGAGATTGTTAAACAATATTTGATCAAATAAAATTAGGTGCAAATGGAGAAATTTCAATTTTGTTTTTTCTGATTTGTGATGTGTTCATGAATATTCATATTGAATAGGAATTGATCAACATCATACTTGATGAGCGATATACCCCAATTTCCTCATAATTTTTCAACAAATAATTATTGTATTAGGATTGTTATCCATCTAATCAAAGGAATGTGTGCCTAAAAGCTGTAGTAATTTGAAAAAAATTACTTTTTTTTACAATTAGTGGTTTTGGAAATATCAATCCGCCATTGATACACTAGGCGGAAAAACTGTCATATAATATTTTTCACACATCATTCATGTCTATCAGATTGGTTGAAGTGGGTCCAACGCACTCTAGAAGCAAAAATACAAATGCTTCTGAAAAGTCAAATATATCCAGATAAATTCCTAAAATTTTCAGGGGTTCATATGAATTGAAGAGAAATGTTTTCAATCGTGATCTGTCAATTATTCACCACTCTCGGACGATTATGAATCATAATCATTTGTATTCAATCAACATTGAAAAATAGATCGTATCCATTGAAGAATGTTGCTACTTTCCCAAGAGGATCTTTACATTTTGCTTCCAATTTTTTATCTCTGTTGCTGTCTGCAATGTCGTCTGGATGTCTTCCAGAATATATTTTTGGCTGATTCAATCGAAAGAATTGTAGAAAACTTGACTATATTTTATTGACAACCTTTTTCTTTCTTCTGTCAACTAACTAAAAAAAAAAACATTATACAGGGTCAATCATCCCAGTAAACCAAAATATGTGTCTGAAACATTTCTGAAACAACTAATTTTTCATTTGAAACGTTTCTTCTTTTGACTCAGATACATTTGTGAAACATACCAGACACCAGAAATGACCTACCTATGAAACGTTTCACTGAAACGTTTCAATAAAAATGTTCCTGGAACATATTTTAACTGTGTTTGAATACATTCAGATATATTTTACAGGCAATATTTCAGAAGGAACACATATAAAACATAAAATAACTGCTCAAGAATTCATTTTTGAAATATTTCTCGTGCAATGTTCCAAAAAAATATATAAGGAACATATTATATAACTGTATAATATGTTATTGAATATTCATGAAACATTTCACATAATTCATGTAAAGTAGGTAGGTAGGTTGGCTTTTACTGTTTGTTACAATAACACTTACTGATAACTATAATATTTGGGGGTTTCAATGTTTTCAGAATCCGTTTTTGCATCAGTGGTAATTATGTTAATTGACATTGTTCCAGAAAATGAATAAAACAAGGTCTGAACAAATTATTTTTATTCTACCCACTAATATATATATATATATATATATATATATATATATATATATATATATATATAGAGTATACTTATACAAAATGTACTTAACATTATAGGGCTAGAGGTGGATTGTTATCTACAGTTTCCCTTTTGAACCTTAGAGTTGCCAATCGAAACCAGGTAGCAATGTGTTTTTCGAATTCCATGTCAGACATACTAGAAAATCGCTGTGGTGCAGCATCTGAAAAAATATTTCAAGTGAACACCACTTCAAATTAATTAATCTAAATATTATTTTTACAAAAAAGCTATATCTTTTGACATCGAAAAAAGGCAACATTAAATTGAATACTTCCATCTGATTATTCGGAAGCCTCCATGTTTTGTATTCATTGAAGAATCATGCAACTTTCAGAGTTGATATACCTATATATCTATCAAATTATTAAGAGGATAGTTATTTTTTCATACCACGGACACTTTCTGGACAGTTTGTTGGAAAAAATTCTCATTAGGCCTCTTCTGATTAGGTCAGTGGAGAAAATACAGTCTTATAATTTTCCTCAAATGTCTCTTTGTTTTGAAAATTCTTTCCCTATCCATATTTATTGTAATAATAACCAGTACATACATAAAGCTGAAAAGCAATGTTTTAATTACTTAATACATAAAAAATTATTTGAAATGTCTGCGTTCTTCTGATTTTTCATGATATTAGACTAACATATTAAAGCTAATAACACTGAATCAGATAACAGGTAACAATCTGAATCGGATATGATTAATAAGAAGTCATCTGCGTATGCAGTTTAGTGCTTTTCGCCGATAGTGAGATCCAAATGATTTACCTATAAAATAAACAAAATAGGCCCCAATAAAGTTTTCAATATAATTCCCCTATATTGGGACCTCCATCCTGTGGTAAATTTTGAAAAAGTGGCGCAGTAAAGGCTGCTTGAAATATAGTGACTTCAATTATTATTTTGAAAGTTGCTGCAAAATCTACGGAAAATATTTTCGAAATTTATTATTCTCCCTCATTATTCTTTATACTCATCCTAACCTTTTCAGGATAACCTATCATCCCCACGTCATGTTCGTATGCTGAGGTCGCTTTCTCCTGTCAAACACGACTGTCGAAGGGACAGTAAGAGGAGCAATGATCCAAAAGATCACAAGAGATCTTACTCCTTCCCGTCTGCCCGTATGAAAACGGACGTATCCGAAAGGTATCAGGGCCTCTACTATCCTGGAACCTATGCACTAGAATCGAGAAGTAAGTCCAGCATGATATCGTTTCTCGATCAAAACTTGCACTAATTCCTGACTAATTCTTCAAGAGTATTTTTTAGTCGTCAATATGTAAGCCACACACTAGATAAAAATCTGACAGGCATGCTGTTGATACAGTTTGTGGCCATTATGGACTATGAAAAACTGTCATATAAAATAATTTTCTAAATCTCTGGAAACGTGATACTTTGGGAAATGGTGGAAAGAATTTTCTTTTTTTAGTCGATTTTGGACATTTTTACATCTTTCTATCCTGTCCATTGGCCAGCGAACGCACCCTCGAATTCCAATAACTCAAAAGCGATTCTGGCAAAAAGTCTTCTTACTACATCCACATCCACATCTGGTTTATTCAGAAGATTCTAGTAGATCTATACACATTTATTGGTCCATTTTCAAAGAACTCGTAAAACAATTCGAAACAAGATTACAGAAAAAATAACTTTTCTTTGCATATAATAATAATATACAGGGTGATCTTCGTGGGTCATGCATTAGAGGTTTTACAACTTGCAGTTAGATTAGAAACATGAAATTTGGTACGTTGTCATGATAAATCATGTTCGTTCTACCTAAAATATTTTCAGTCCTTCAGCTATACAGGGTGTGCTGAAAGTCGGAATCAACTTCCTTATTTTACATGAAAACCTACATTTTGGAATGAAGTTCCTTTATGCAGTTTACTGGTAGAAATTGTAACGTAAGAAAAAAGCATTATGCCTCCTCTATGCGACTTTTTTTCTCTCTCTCTCTCTTTCTTTCTCTCTCTGTCTCTTTCTATTGTATCACAGTCTGAGTGACAACTACACTTGGTCCTGTCAGAATTAAATGTCAATGCATTCAATTCCTGTATAGGGAAATAGGAAATGCAAAATTGATGGAATACGGGATTTTGAACTCACTACATACGGAGATTTGATATTTGGATTCGAATATACCTTTTTCAGAATGTTAAAAGCGTATGTTTTTCAAAGTAAGGCAATGAATAATTTAATTGTGTCATTTTCTGTATATCAATATGAGTCCTAATTTTACAAATATTCCCCATTGCCGTGAAAATAAGCAAGGGGGTGGAGTGGCTATTTACTTAAGAAGTGGTCTGAAATATCAAGAAATACATAAAAATATAAATAAAGAATACAATAATATTGAAATTAATTCAAAATTGAAAATTATTTCCCTCAATAGACCACCAAATTCAAATCTTGCCGAATTCCTTAATTATTTAGATGAAATAATGAGTTTTGATAAAAAACTTATTGTAATAGGTGATTTTAATATAAAACTTCTCACGAATAACTTCTACTAATTATAGATATATAATGAACAGTCACGACTTTCAGATCATGAACAAAATTGAACCAAATTATTATAACAGAAAACAAAAAAACTCTTTCTGCATACTTGATCATATTTTGACTAAGTGCCGTCAACTGAATTTCAATATGAAATTAGAAGATACTTCAATAACAGATCATCGCATAATATACACATCCATTGAAAACGCAGAAATTGCTTTAGAACATTACATAAAACGCCAAATAATTTAAATTGATTAGCCCAAATTCGAACAAATACTTTCTGATAATTTAAAAAGAACCCAATGTGGAGAATTTCATGAATTAATGAATATGATTTTTCTACCAAAATATATATGAGAATACGTGAAAACAATGATTGGATTACTGATTCATTAATTCGTTAAATGAAAGTTAGAAATAAAAAAATCGAAATACATAACCAAATTAAGAAAAAACTTTTTAACAAAAAATTAAACCGACGAAATACGGAACTGAAAATTAAAAATTAAATAAACCTTCTTAGTCTCAGTAACTAAGCTCCTAAACTAATGTAAGTAACTAATTTTGAGTCGGCGCCAAACAAACAAGCAAATGAATTAGGTAAGGCGTAAAATGATGGCATCGAGTTGCGCGGTGACATTCTCATAATTTTTTTGAAGTAATTTAATGATGTTCGTCGATTGTTTGTTTGGCGCCGACTCAAAATTAGTTACTTACATCAGTTTAGGAGCTCAGTTACGGAGACTAAGAAGGTTTATTTTATTTTTTAATTTTCAGTTCCGTATTTCGTCGGTTTAATTTTTTGTTAAAAAGTTTTTATTTTTCAATTTTTTATGGCTAAAATATACTAATTACTACCTACTTGTTTTTTGATTACTTCCAAAATACTTACTTACCCACCTTACTCTAACTATTACCAGTTAAATAATATGATTATCTACTTGTACTATTTGTTCTAATATAAATTATTTATGTTGTTCTGGTTAGTTTATTTCATTACTTTGTATATCATTCCATCCTCTCATAAAATATAATGTGAAATTCATCCCTCACAAAAACAAATATACAATTTTTGCAGAAGTGAATGGTAACTTATTCCGAAAAATATTTGAACAAAACAATGGAAAACTATTTATAAATTGGCAAAATGTGCAAGTGTATGAAAATAATAAAATAACACAGTGTTTTAAATGCCACCGATACAACCACTCATCAAAAACTGTAAAAACGCGATAGTTTGTGCTCGATGTGGAGGAATACATGAAGAAAAAAACTGTGAGGAAATCAAAATGAAATGTTTAAACTGTGAATTTTCAAATATGACATACAAAACGAATCATTATATTGAGCATGCAGCAACCAATGAAAAATGTCCAATAAGAACTTTCTATTATACCAAATACATATCCCAGATTGATTATGACTCATAGAACATTATCAATATCATATATGAACATAAGAAGTTTAAGAAATAAATTAATGGATATAGAATTATATATGAAAAAGAAGAAATTGATATCTTAACATTATCGGAAACATGGTTATACCCTGATGAAATTCCATTCATGAAAATTCAAGACTACTCAGAAATCCACGAATGCAGAAAGATCAAGCGCGGCGGAGGAGTCTCCATATTTTTGAAAGAAAACTTGGAATTCAACATTCTTGAAAAGAAAACCTTGGGAAATTGTGAATTTATTATTCTCGAAATAATATCTCTATGTCCAAAACCAAAAATTGGCATAATCTATCGACCACCTCATACAAATACTTTAGAATTCTTCAAAATTATTAATAATATTACTGGAAGATATAAAAATCTCATTTTATTAGGCGATATGAATTTAAATTTATTAGAAAAAAATTATTTGGTAGATGAATACAAAAGTATCTACATGACAAATGGTTACAAACTATTAAATGTAATTGATGAACATCATTATACAAGACAAAACCACAACAATACAAAAACAATCATAGATCATGCTGTGACTAACTTTCAATTAAACAGTGTCAAGTATCACGTTGAATATGAAGATTTCCATTTTTCTGATCATAAAATAATAAATATAAAAACAGAAATAATAACTAAAACTGTGATTGATAAAATAAAAATTCGAGATAAATTATATAAACAATTCAAAAAAGATCCAAATTATCAAACTATCAAAAATTCCTTTAAAAAAATAGAAAATGACATAAATACAATTTGTAGAAATTTAAAAAAGAAAAACCTAAATAAACAATTTCAAAAAGCTGATACAAACCTAAAAAAATCTGGAACACTAATAACATCTGAAAAAGAAATATGTAATGAATTCATCAATTACTTCTCGGAAATTGGATTAATTTTATCAAAAAAATTCCAAACTAAACCAATATTGTCATCACCTTGCAATAAATCTATATTTTTAAAACCAGTGTCGGAAAAAGACATCCATGAAATAATAATGACTCTCAAATCCAACATTGCTCCTGGTGAAGATCAAATAACTTCAAGAAACTTGAAAGATATAGTAGATTTAATTAGTCTTCCACTATCACTTGTTATTAATAAATGTATTGAAAATGGCGTCTTTCCGAATTACCTCAAAAGAACCATATTGAAACCAATTTATAAGGGAGGAGAAAGAAATAAAATTTCTAACTATCGTCCAATTGCACTCTTAAATATTTTTTCAAAAATTTTCGAGAAAGTATTGAAAATACAACTGATCAAATTCATTAGTGATAATACTGGCTTTGATAAATTTCAGTATGCTTTCATACCAAATTCTAATACACAATCTGCAGTAACTGATCTCATACATGATATATATGAAACTTTAGATAAGAGCAATTATGGCGCTGCAATTTTTTAGATATCAAAAAGCTTTTGACACAGTCAATCATACATTTTATTAGATATTCTGTATAATTTGTGAATAAGAGGTCACTCTTATAAACTTTTCCAAAATTATTTTGAAAATCGTATCCAATATGTAATAATAAATGAAAATAAAAGTTCAATTGAAAAACAATGCACAATTGGAGTCCCACAAGGCTCAGTATTGGCCCCAATATTTTATTTGATTTATGTAAATAGCATAACTAAAATAAATTTTGTAGGAAAACATTTTTCTTTCGCAGATGATACTGTACTCTACTATTCGGCCAAAGACACAAAAAATACTCGAGAAAAATATAGAAAAAGATATGAAATTAATTGAAAATGGTTGGATGACATAAATCTAACAATCAATTTAGAAAAACTGTTCTCATGCTTTTCAAACAAAAAATATAAAACCAATAAAATTAAAAGTGACAATAAAGAATAAAATTATAACTGAAGTTGAAAAACACAAATATTTAGGTCTGATTATAGATAAAAATCTAAATTTTGAAAGTCATGTAAATAAAATCAAAAAATCAATTATCCCTCTGATTGGAGCAATTAGAAGAGTTGAATTTCTGAATACTCATATTCAAACACTAATATACAATACCCATATTCTTTCTCATATCAGATATCTAATAACAATATGGTCATCCTGTAGTAAAAAACAAAAAGGTATCATTTATCGTCTTATGAATAAAGCAATTAAAATTATTTTCAAAAAACCCTGGGAAACACCTTCGTTAGAATTATACAAAAATACTAATAATTTGACATTAGAAAATCTAATAAAATTTGAGAAAGCAAAATTCGCATACAAACTAAAAAACAATTTTCAAAAAAGTAATACTTCAGTTGAAAAAAATTCAAAACTACACGATTATAATATTAGAAATGCAGATAATATCCACTTACATAATATTCATTCGAATAAAGGGAAAAATAATCCAATATCTAGTTCAATGGAAACTTATAACAAACTTTCAAATGATCTGAAAAAATTGAAATCAATGAAAATATTCTTAAAAAAACTCAAACAAAGTATGGTGTTATAAGGATGTTCAACAATACATGTATGTATATGTTTATTTATGTTTATTTAAATTTTTATTTAAAGATATGAATGTGTATATGTGTCTGTGTGTGTTTGTGTATATATTTAATTATAATTATGTGTATGTATGTATGTATGTGTATATATGTGTATAGGTATATATATATGAATATGTATATATATGTGTATGTATGTGTATATATATATATGTACATTTAGTTAACATTTGAATAGGTATCTATTATTACCAGTTGGTTCTAAAATGGTTGAAATTTATAATTGTAATCAATCAATTACCTTCCTTATACCAGAACTTGTTCTGTTTGGAAGATGTATTGCAATAAATAAATAAATAAAAATAATGTCAGTAGCGATCTGTCATTGTCAACTACGTATGTGTGTGCCAATGTTCATTAGTGAAAAATCAATTATCCCCTATTTTTCTACCCGTAAGGGTATATAATTCCATTCGAAATCTAAATATAAGGTATACCCTATCTATTAAAAAAAAGAATAATCTCAATCGAAGAACCCAGTACAAAGTTATGCCTGATAGAATCGGTTAACGGACCAGAATTCAGAGGGTGAGTGATCAATATCCTTCATGGTGCTACCCTTAGGGGTGGATTTCATCTTTTGAATTCAAATGGGTTCGAAGTACACCCTATCCACTGAAAAAATAATTATCGGAATCGGACGCCTCAGTAAAAAGTTATGGGTGATCATACAAAAAAAAATGATGGAAAAAAATATACGGGTCGACTAGAGAACCTCATCCTTTTTGGTTTCGTCGGTTAAAAATGAAGAATTATCCACTGAATATAAAATTCAGAGGAATAAAGTTAATGCCATGATCAAAAGAACTAAAACTGAATATTACAATGAAAAATTTGAAGAATCACAAGGTAATCCAAAAATAACTATGGGATACAATGAATTATTATATAAAAAACTAATAAAAATTCACCAAAAAAACAAATATTGAATCTTTATTAGTAAATGGCCAAATTATCAATGGTGAATTAGAAATAGCAGAGAAAATGAATTCATACATTGGAACTATTGGTGAGAATACAGCAAAAGAATTGAGATAATTTTATAATAATATACCTAATGATACTATACTTGAAAATAATTCAACATTGTTACTATTCCCCATTGAATTTGAAATTATAGATATAACTAATACCCTAAAAAAACATGCCCTGATCCAGAAGGTTTGATTAAACGAGATATTGTAGAATTAAAAATATTTTGGCAGAAACATTAACTAAATTAATCAATGAATCTTTCATTACAGCAATATATAAAAGTGGAGATGCCTAAAATCCAATCAATTACAGGCCCATAGCATTAATAAGCATATTTTCCAAAATAATTGAAAAAATTATTAAAAAAAGAATAGTAAACTTCATAAATAAAAAATATGGATTTGATTAATTTTATACAAGACAGATTTGACGAAGGAAATTATGTAATAGCAATTTTTATGGACCTTAAGAAAGCTTTTGATACAGTTGACCATATAATTCTTTAAATATCTCGATTTAATGGGAATTAGAGGAATGGCAAATAATCTACTGAAATCTTACCTTAAGAATAGATTTTTATGGACTTTCGGACGCTTTTGATACAGTTGACCACATAATTCTTTTGAAATATCTCAATTTAATGGGAATTAGAGGAATGGCAAATAATCTACTGAAACCTTACCTCAAGATTATATATAAATAAAGGATCTGTGTTGGGTCCAATTTTTTATTTATTATATATTCAAAATATTTCTAAAATTAATTTAACAACTGAATATACCATATAGCAGATGATACAGTTCTTTTATATGTAAATGGGTTGTTATTTGCAATTCCAGAATGGGTAACGAAGACCTAAAGAAAATAGAAAAATTGCTATATTCTAACCTCCTTTCTGTAAATTCTAATAAAACTCAATATATGATTTTCCACCAACGAAATAAATCCGTATAAAAAATAATTGCTTGAAACAAACTACCCAAATCAAATACCTTGGTATTTGGATTGATGAGAAACTGAAATGGGACAAGCATATTGATATTCTCAAAAAAAATATCTCCCATTATTGGTGCATTGAGAAGATGTCCCAAACTTAATACATATATAGCAAATTCAATTCTTCATTCTCATATCCTTAGTCGAATAAACTATTCAATTAATATTCGGGGATCTTGTTCAAAAAATTATTTCAACGAAATTTCTGTATTATATAAGAAATCAACAAAAGTCCTGTATCGTCTTCCATGTGATATACCAACAAATCAACTGTTTGATAAAACGAATACATTTTCTTTAGAGGAACACTATACAATCGAAACTCTAAAAATTGCTTTTGATATTATTATTGAAAGGCTGAAATCCAATTCCATATCAACAAGAACCTCCGAAACTCATACTCAACACAATAGAAAATATAACTGGTTCCATCTTGAAGCTATTAATTCTACAATAGGTGAGAAAAAATTCACATATGAGGCACTCTCAAAATTCAATGATGATGATGATGATGATCTAAAAAAATGTAACAATATATTTCAATTCAAAATTAAAGTGAAAACATACTGTAACGTAAATAAACTTAACTTGGTTCTAATAATTTATTTCACACTTATTCTACAACTTAATTTATATTACTACGCCACTGTATAGCTCGATTGTATGGGCTCGTTCAGACTGTGTCTCTGAGACTTGAGGGTTGCCTATTTATCTCCGATACAGCATTCTCGATGTTTCGAATTCTTTCCGTTGGCGACCGGCGTGTTCCAATTGTTTCCAATATTGACCGTTGTCTTCCGCGGCAGGGCGCACTGGATGGTTCTCGAACATCTCCGGGGATGATCTCATCGCTGTCGACGGCAACATGTGAGGCGACAGGTCCGGCCTAGGTTCGTTACATTGCCCCCTTCTTAAAGACATTTCGTCCCGAAATTTCATCCTTGGAGTGTGACGATATCTGCATGACTCCCCATATCTGCACCGTGAAGTTCGATGGAAGTAACACTCCACGGTCTTCATGATCGGTCGTGGAAGAGGGTTACAGCAAACCAAAATCTTGACGCCGCTGGATCTGAATATCGCCTCCAGCATACTTCTTATGACTCTCCAGTCCAACCCATCAATACCACAGGACAATTTTGGAATTGCTAGATCCACCAGATTCTGGTCCACCATAGTATCTCTTAGTTTGGTGAGACTCTTCCAGACATCTTCATAGGACGGTTTATCTTGGGAATGCCTCTTGGTAACTAGGTAGTAGATGTTTCTCTGGCCTTTCTTCAACTGTAGCACCCACCAACTTCTGGATTCTGCCCCGCAGTGTTTGGAGTTGACCAAATTTCTTGGAGAACACTACGGCGATGCCCCTGGACATTCGAAGATCTTCTGCCACACAGTGCGCTAGTGCGTAGTCAGCAGGCACCTCGAAAGGTCTCGTGACTCCTCTCTAGTAACCCCATGTAGAACTTTCTGCCCGTTTGAATACAAGGACATAAACTTCTCGAACGTCATATCATCCTCCGGTGGCTTGAGGGTGCGAACTTGGTCATGGTTTCCAGCGTAAGGGGCCAACCTGTTGAAATGGACGACCCTTGGTTTCCCTCGGGTGGCTTATGGATTCGGTACACAAGGTCGTTTATCCTTTTCACGATTTTATACGGGCCTTCCACGAGTTCCGCAACTTTGGTGATAGTCCACGACGACGTTTGGGGTTGTACAGCCAAACCAGGTCATCAACCTTAAATCCTCCAGCGTCGGCCTTGATGTCATAGGTCTTCTTCATTTTATCGCTGGCACTCTGGATGTTCAACCGGACTCGTTCGTGGATGTCGTCCATTCTCTGCCGAAGTTTGCTGACGTAGTCCTCTCCCGCAGTGTCTTGTCCTGGCGGTATCCCAAACTTCAGGTCACAAGGCAGTCGCAGTTCTCGGCCCATTATAATACTAGCAGGAGTTTGACCGGTTGACTCGTGAACTGCGGATCGATAGGCCATCAGGAACAAATGAAGATACTGGTCCCAGTCTCTTTGATGGTCAGAGACAACCTTGGACAAGTGGCGGTTGATCGTCCTGTTCATCCGTTCCACCATTCCATCGGACTGCGGATGTAGTGCCGTGGTTCTTGTCTTGCGGATGTTCAGCAGTAGACATATTTCTTGGAAAAGGTTGGATTCGAAATTTCTGCCTTGATCCGAGTGCAGCTCCATTGGAATACCGAATCGACATATCCACTCTTTCACCAAGACGTCGGCGACGGTGATGGCCTCCTGGTTGGGCAGGGCATAGGCTTCCGCCCACTTACTGAAGTAGTCCATTGCCACAAGGATGTATTTATTCCCGTGGTCGGATACGGGAAACGGGCCGGCGATGTCAATGGCGATTCTCTCGAACGGGCTGCCTACGTTGTACTGACGCATCGGGGCCTTGGGTCGTATTCGAGGTCCATTGCTAGCAGCGCATACAGCGCACTTCCTGCACCAGTCCTGGACGTCAGCTTGACAATTGGCCCAGTAAAACCGTTGCCTTACTTTCTGCAGGGTCTTCGTCACTCCCAGATGTCCTCCGGCGACTCCATCATGGATTTCCTGCATCACTTCCTCTCTTCTGTTCCTGGGAACAATTATTTGGCGTCTGTCTTCCCCACCAATATCGGCCTCCAACACACGTTTCAGGATCCCATTGTCCAGAATAAGAGAGTTCCATTGTGCCCAATAGGACTTAACAGCCGGCGAGTAACCTGCGACTTCCTGCCATGATGGTCTTCGATTGCCCTTCTTCCAGCTGACGACTAAGCCAAGGTCGGGGTCTCTCTTGGTCTTTCTGGATCTTGCTGTCATTCCAGTTGTCATCCATTGCCGCGGTTCTACAAAGTGTTGCTTCTTTCTCTTCTGCTCGTCGGCAATGTGAGCAATCATCTGGACATGGTCTTCGCGACAAGGCATCTGCATTCTTATGGCTAGTTCCGGCTCGATGTTCGATCTCGAAATCGAATTCTTGGAGTCTCTCGATCCAACGTGCTACTTGACCCTCAGGATTTTTGAACTGTAAGAGCCATTTGAGAGCTGCATGGTCAGTTCTCAACAGGAATCTTCTTCCGTACACGTACTTGTAAAGTGTTCCACTCCCTTTACAACAGCTAACAGCTCTCGCCTGGTGACACAGTAATTGCGCTCTGGTTTGCTAAGCGTCTTGCTGAAATAACCAATGACCTTCTCCTGTCCCTCCTGGATCTGAGATAGGACAGCTCAAGTCCCACGTTGCTGGCGTCCGTATCCAAAATGAATTTCCCTTTGGGTAGGGGATAGCTCAGTATAGGTGCGTTGATCAAAGCTCCTTTCAGCTTCCTGAATGAGTCTTGACATTCTTCGGACCACTGGAACTTTGTTTGGCCTTCCGTGAGCTTGGTCAGTGGTTTAGCGTTTGGCGAATCCCAGCATATCGGCGATAGTATGTGCATAAACCAAGGAAACTTCGAAGTTGGTGAATGTCTTTTGGGATGGGCCAATCCTTAACAGCTTTGATCTTCTGGTCATCCACTGCTACTCCTTCTCCAGAGACAACGTGGCCGAGGTATCGTACTTCTTTTTGGAACAGATGGCATTTCTTAGGGCTCAGCTTCAATCCGGAGTTCCTCAGTCGCAGGAATACTTCCTCCAAGTTTTTCACGTGGTCCTCAAACGATCTGCCGACCACAATTATGTCGTCGAGATACACTAGACACGTGTTCCATGAGAGTCCCTTCAGTACTGTTTCCATCAATCTTTCGAATGTGGCGGGAGCATTACAGAGCCCGAATGGCATAACGGTGAACTGCCACAATCCTGAGCCGATGGTAAAGCAGTCTTTCTCGATCTTCCTGAGCCAGTTCTACTTGCCAGTATCCACTCTTCAGATCAAGGGTCGAGAAAATCGTGGAACCAGCCAACGTGTCTAGGGTGTCATCTATTCTCGGGAGAGGGTAACTGTCCTTCTTCGTGACATTATTAAGTTGGCGATAGTCTACACAAAAGCGTGTCGATCCATCCTTTTTCTTCACCAGTACGACTGGAGAGGACCAGGGACTGTCAGATGGTTCGATAACTCCTTCTTTTCCCATATCGCTGACTATTTTGTCAGCCTCTTCCTTCTTGGCAAGAGGAAGTCTTCTTGCTGATTGCCGGATCGGTCGGGCACCCCCAGTATCAATCTTGTGCTGGACCACATTAGTTCGACCCCCTTTTCCTTGTCCGGTATCGAAGATGTCTTGGTACTTTTTGACTAAATCTCTTAGTTTGGGCTGTTGAGCTGGTTTTATGTCTTTGGAAGAGATGGCAACTAATTTTTCTAGTTCTGTGGGCAAGTTGTTGGGTTGGCTATTCGTACCTCGTACGCCCCGGATCACAGATGAAACTGACGAGCAGTGCCCTAAAATTGTTCCTTTCTTTAAGGTCACTGGAAAGTAATTGACATTCATGACCCTTACCGGTACAAATTTTTCAGCACGTAACAGGGTTTTCCCTAGGGCAATCCCTCGCCCAATTTTCTCATCATGAAGTTTGGGCTCGAACATCATCACGTCTCCACTGCTCGCACTCCCGTCCAGGCGAGCCTCCAGGATGGTTTCAGCCCTCTCAGGTACGCTTACATCTTCAGCCAACAGCACACGGATCAACTCTTCACTTCTCCCATGAAGTACCAGCTCTTCTCCGTTGACACGTAGGACGCCGTCTTTGAAATCAATTCAAACCCTCTGGAATTCATGATGTCCATTCCGATGATTGCATCGTCTTCGATGTCCGCTACAAGTGCCTGATGTTTCACTTTAGTGCTGCCCAAAATTATTTCAATCGGTAGCTCGCCATATACAGTAGCTGGCTCCCTGTTGCTGTGCGTAGCTTCAAGTTGTCGGTTCAATTCGTTCCGGTGTTCTGGCAAAGGAAGGTCCGAGAATTGTCCTAGTCGCACCTGTATCTAGCAGCATGGTGCAAGGCTCGTTATTGATGAGACCGTCTACGAAAACACCTCTGTTCTGTCGTTTCAGGATAGCGACATATGCGTTGTTAACCGGGGCTTGCTGGACACAGGCCGACGATTGCCCCTTCTCGTCGACCTTCTTTAGTTTTCCTGCATCGGAGTCGTGTTTTCGAATGTTGGACATTTGCTACGCACATTTCCAATTTTGCCACAATTCCAGCATCTTATCTGTCTTTTCTCAGGCAAAACTTCCTTCATCACTTTTCTTATGGCAGCTTCCAAGTCAGCATGCTCCTGTGAGTCTTCTTCAATACTTCGAACTTTACTTTGGTTTTTGCAGGATTGCTTTGCTGCCTCAAACTCCAAAGCGCGTGCCAGTGCGTCTACGAGATGTGTTGGACGAGCTAGTGTCAACGCTTGTCTGGTTTCTTGGTCACGGAGTCCATCCAAGAATGCCTGAACCGCTAATCGCTCCATTACATTTTCCGGTGTGGCTGGATATGCGAGACGAACCAAGCGTGCAATGTCAGCTTCGAATTCTTGTAAGGATTCGCCCGATTTCTGGCAGCGATTTTTCAGTTGGGAGTGGTATACGTGTTCCAAATGGGCCTGGCCATATCGTAATTCTAGATGTTTAATCAGCTGATCATAGTCCTCCTGTTCTTGGGCGGTAAGAGTTTGTAGAATATTCGTCGCTTCTCCACGTAATGCAAGTGTTAGTGCTACAGCTCTTTCCCCTGCATTCCATCCATTTGCTTTGGCCGCTGCTTCAAACTGTCGGCGGTAATTTTCCCATGGAGTTTTCCGTCGAATTGAGGCGGCTTCATGGAAACTTCCTATTTCAGAAATGACCTTGACATCTTTTATACCCTCTTGAACTTTATCCAAGTTCAAACTCAAGTCCAGCATTGCATTTTCGTTAACCATCTCTGTGGGGGCGCACTATTAATTCGTTTTTCCAGCTTACTGATCGTTTCCTTCATTTTATCTACCTCCGTGTTCATTTGCTCCCTAATTTTATCTATCTCTGTCTCAACGGTTCCCATTCTTTCTTCTAGAAAATTAGCCATACCACACAATTCTTTTTAGGCCTTCTGTGTTTTTCCCGGAACTTCTCTTCCAGGCTTCTTGCATTTTTTCCAGGCTTCTTGAATTTTCTAGAAGCTTCTCTTCAGATTTCTAGAATTTTCTTGAAGCTTCTCTTCCAGATTTCTAGCATTCTCTTCAGCGCTTCTTGAATTTTCTCGAAGCTTTTCTTCCATCTTTGTAGAAAGCTTCTCTTTCCAGATTTATAGAATTTTGTTGAAGCTTCTCTTCCAGATTTTAGCATTTTCTTCCAGTTTATTCATTACCAAACTTAAATCACCTCCGGAACTTCGAATAAAATGTTTCGGGTCCTCACCTTCTTGTATAAGTCCTTCTGCAAGTCTTTCCTGGAGTACTTGCTTTTTACCTGTTGTTTCCAGTTCCCTTTCCTCCAATTCCTGTCTCAATTCCGCTACCTTCAAATCCGCAAGGCGCACTTTTCTTGAACACATTTTGTCTTTGACGAGGTATCAGTCTGTTTCACACGAAAAAGTTTATCAGTTTGTTAAAAATTCACTTCGCGAATTCTTTTCCACGGGCCACCAGTCTATTGTCTGTTTCACGCGAAGAGTGTATCAGTTTATATTCCCACGCACAATTGTCCACTTCGCGAAAACCGGGCCACTGTCTATTTTCTGTTTCACGCGAACAGTGTATCAGTTTATATTCCCACGCACAATTGTCCACTTCGAAAACCGGGCCACTTCTTTTTGGGCGTACAGAAGGTCTATCAATTTATTTTTCTGACTATCCACTCCACGATCACTTTTTATTTTCAAAATCTCACTTCCGACACCAATTGTAACGTAAATAAACTTAACTTGGTTCTAATAATTTATTTCACACTTATTCTACAACTTAATTTATATTACTACGCCACTGTATAGCTCGATTGTATGGGCTCGTTCAGACTGTGTCTCTGAGACTTGAGGGTTGCCTATTTATCTCCGATACAGCATTCTCGATGTTTCGAATTCTTTCCGTTGGCGACCGGCGTGTTCCAATTGTTTCCAATATTGACCGTTGTCTTCCGCGGCAGGGCGCACTGGATGGTTCTCGAACATCTCCGGGGATGATCTCATCGCTGTCGACGGCAACATGTGAGGCGACAGGTCCGGCCTAGGTTCGTTACAATACATTATATCACAAAGAAATAACTGATTTCATTCATTTAACAACCTCCATTTCTTCTTTTTATTATTATATGTTCATTGTGTTCGATGGAGTTTCATCTGACACCCTACTCATAAATGCTGGTGTTCCGCAAGGATCTATTCTCGCACCAACACTATTTCTACTTCACATCAACGACCTGTTGAAAGCAACTTCATGTCCAGTACACAGCTTTGCCGATGATAGTACCCTCCATACCGCTTTCTCTTCCAGGGCCCCTATATCAGCCCGTGAAACCAGAAATGAACGAGGAAGAAATGTTAATATTATAAATATGGACTTAGCAACAATTCTCGAATGGGGATCTAATAACTTGGTAGAATTCAATGCAAACAAAACACAAGCATGTCTTTTCTCTAGAAAAGCCGATCTCACTGTGCCTAACATAACTTTGTCAGGAGTAACCATACCACTGAAGCCATCCATATCGATGCTTGGTATTACTATCAACAATAACCTGTCCTGGGAAAATCACGTGAGGTCCATTGCCAAAAGTGCATCCCAAAAACTTGGTTTTTTGTTTCGTGCCAGGAGCTATTTCACCCCCAGTCAGCTGCTTATGATCTATAAGGCACAGATCCGACCTGTCCTGGAATACTGTTCCCATATTTGGAGTGCGGCACCTAAACATATCCTGAGGCTATTGGATTCTGTCCAAAAAAGGACAATTCGTCTCGTCGGTGATGCCTCGCTTACAAACTCGCTCACTTGTCTGGAACACCGTAGAAAAGTTGGCGATTTGTCTCTATTTTATAGATATTTTCATGGGCGATGCTCTTCTGAAATATCAACAATCGTTCCTGCTTTGGCAGTCTCTTCGAGATTAACCCGTCAAGTTCAGTCATCACACCCCTTCGTGGTCACTTTGGAGACCTGCAGAACATCACTTTCCAAAGACTCGTTCATCCAACGAACAGCGAGGCTTTGGAACTCATTGCATAGGGAGGTGTTCCCCGAGGCATACAACCTTCAGAAATTTAAGAAGAACACCAACTCCTACCTTCTTTACCTAGGTTCCCACGATGTTCTCTGAACATTACAGGATATCCCTTTTCGTGGGAACCAGAACATAAAAAAAAAAAAAAAAAATTTCAAATGTATCAATAATTTTTTTCATTATTTAATTCTATTAATAATGTCTAGATATTTGTTATTAGGTTAATATATTATTATTTTCCAATAAGCTTTATACTATTAAAAATTAATCTAAAACCATTTATATTCTTATACCAGTTAATAACTGTCTTGTTATACATAATATTCTATTTTTAAATTTATATGTACTATTTCCATTATATACACAATTATTGGAAACTCAAATCTGGAAAATAAATAAATGTTTATTGTTTAATGTCCTCGTAGAGCAGTGGTTAGCATGATAGTCCCTCACGCGGTAGGCTCGGGTTTGATTCCATACCGAGGAACTTTTTTTTAATTCGGTTCCAGATACAAACATATTTGATCTGAAAGTGAAAAATTATATATATATATATATATATATAAAATCATTTGATTTTACAGATTTTTTTTTCTATTCAATATACAATTGAGAATGTTTCCCTTTTCAATATGAAATCCGTTATTTTCATAACATCAACAATAAGTCTCATGGACTAGTGGATACCGCATCAATCTCTCACCCGGGAGGATCGGGTTCGATTCCGTATCCAGGAGCTATTTTTTATCGGTTTCAGATACAAACATATTTGATATTGAAAAATGTATTCATATTTTATGGTTTTGGGCGAGTTCGCGAGCAGTGAATGATCATTGTAAATGAATGAATCTGTAAAACGAAGCATTTAGAAACTTACACACGATTCCTTAAATTTTGGAACGAGGAGAATTGTTTTAATATTCCCCGTTGAAAATTCAAATATAACATAAATTCTATCCAGTTTCAAATGTGATTCGGGAAATATTCTCATCAAATATTCGTGCTAGAGGATTTAATCGCAAAATTTTTGAAATTTTTCCTCAAGCATTTTGCCTCTAGGAAATTTAAGTCGTGCAATTTGCGGCCTCATCATCAAAGATTAAACCACTCAAGCTTCGCTTTCGTGGTTCAATCAGATGATATGTCCGCAAATCGCACTCAATAAAATTTCCAAGACTTTCTCGACAATTTCAAAAAAAATTGGGCACATATGATATTACCCTCGATGAAACACTTAGTTGAATTTTCTAGAGGCAAAAAGCTAAAGGGGAAAATTAAAAAAAATCGATAAAATCCTATACCACGAATGATATTTGACGAGAATATTTTCCGAATCAGATTTAAAACTGGATAAAATCAACAGAATTCATGTTATATTATAATTTTCAACGGGGAAAGTTATAACAATTCTTTTCGATCCTAATTTGAAGGAATCGTGTCCGAATAATTACCGTTTTTAAGTGCTTCGTTTTACAGATTCATTCATTCACAATGATCATTCACTGCTCTTGAACTCACCCGAAAACCTGAAATATATATATATATATATATATACAGGGTGGCCCACCACATTCGCCTCGGTATTTCTACGAGAAATGAAGAGTGTTAGGGAAAAACTTTTAGCACAGTTATATGTGGGTCCATGAGGAGCATACTCCAAAATTATTTTGAAATATATAGGGTGATCCCCAAAAAAATTACATACCAAAGTTATATTTTTTCTTATGGAACACCCTATATTTTTTTATATTTTTAGATACTATAGACGAAATGAAGGTGAATTACTATTATATTTCCCATACTTAAAACTGACCGTTTCTGAGAAATTTTGAGAAATTTAAAAATACAGACCATAATTTGAAAATTGTTTTCACCATGTAACGTGTAACGAGCTGCTCGTGATTAAATGTACTGCTTAGCTCAAAGGTTAAAGTTAACTACTACATGAAATTTTTAATGCAATATTATACAGAGTGGCGAAAAAAATTGCCTCAAAATTTGGACACACATTTAATTAAATAACTTAAAGTTTAGTGGCGTAATTTGACGCAGAATTAGATTCCCTTCAAAACTATATTAGGGTTCCCTATACCTATCTCTTCTGCTTTTTACACAAAAGGCGTTTTTATATTTTACTTGTGAGTAATTTTTTTATCTTAAAAATGAAACACACTGTATTGTAATAAAAAGCTTCCATTCAACTTTAAGAAGTTATTTAATTAAATGTGTGTCCAAATTTTTTTTTGTGAATGTCGCAGATGATTCCACATCTGATTCTATGAACATCCTGTTCATATTTCCAATCAATTCAACGGAATTCAATTATTCATTGCCTCAGTTGAAAATCTGAGGTTTTTAACGTGCTGATAAAGGTATATTTCAATTAAAATATCAAATCACTGTAATAGCTGAGTTAAAAATGCCTTATTCGTTCAATTTTGAATTTCCTGTTTCCCTAGGTAGGAATTGAATGTGTTGACATATGATTCTGACAGGAACTAATTGTCGTTTTATCGCAAAACAATATCGAATCCACTAGTGGTTTTATCAGTTTTTTGAGTCAAATTGCTAAAGGACACAGTTTAGAATTTGAACGACACAAATTTACCCGATAACAATACAAACATCGAGTGTAATTCGGCAGGACAATTTAATGAATAAGAAATTTAGAAACATATCAATGCAAACTTTATTTATTTTGGAACCAACCGCGATAATTGATGAACAAATGGATAAGTGAAAAAACCACTAGTGCATTTGTCAACAGTAAAAACACAAGAGCTTTTTTTTTATCGGATAAATTTCTTTTTGTAACGAAATAATTTTGCCAATCAGTAATTTTACGAGAAAAACTGACATGTCAAATTTTTTTCTTCTTTAAAATGGTAAATTTTATAGTTTGCAGCTTCTCCCCCCCTCCAAGCTAATTCATAAGAAGCTATATGAAAGAATCTTTTTTGTAATCCCTCTGGGTTGTCTATATTCCACAATTTTGCCATTTTTACTATACCTTTCTTGTTCAATGCTACAGAACTTACTTTTATTTTCTCTGGAATAACTTGTAATTCTTTCCGTTTACTATTTCTTGCATCACGAGCTTCTTTAAAAGTTATGTCGGCAAAAGGATCAAATTTAATATTGTATTCATTGAAATATTTTTCTTGAATCATCTTCGCAGTTGAATTCCAAATTGATTTAACTGCATATTCTTTATAATCTTCTCCATTCCTCTTTTTCATATTATAGGCCCAATCCTTCAATATATCTGCTACTTTTTGTAACGGAGTTATTTTCGACAGTTCGTAATTTCGTGCTCGACAAAACTCCATAAATTGTCTCCATATTGACGCTTTAGTATTTTTTGTGGATTGCGGGATTGCTTTTTCTTAATTTTTTGTTATTTGTTGAGTCGAAACTGCCCCAAAACGACTCATGTTGTAATGTTTCAGTATCAATTATCAACAATACTTAAATAACTGACAGGGCAGGCATTAAAGTGACGTAAGCATACTAGATGTAGACGCTTAAGAGGAACAGGCGTTTTTATCGGTGATAAAAAACGATGCACCTTTTTTATCGCTGTCAAAATGACAAAACAGTCATCTTCAAATGACACATTTTATATAGGAGTTAAGTTATCGCTGTAAAAGTTGACCTGATTGGTTCTCTAGTTTGAAATTTTGGCATTTTGATCGGTTCAATAGGGAAATAGTCGCTCATTTTTTTTTCGAGAAAGCAGTTTGCCTGGAAATTTTACCGAGTGCAATTTGCGGCTTTATTATCGAAGATTAAAACTTAGGCTTCGCTTTCGTGGTTTAAATAGATAATAAGATAATAAGACCCCAAATCACCCTCGGTGAAATTTCCAGGCAAAATGCTTTCTCGAAAATTTCAAAAAAAATTAAGCGATAAAAGCTCTAGCACTTATGATATAACCCTCGATACATGAGCGGTAGGATATATATGCGAATACTTGTCGGATATTATCGTTGAGTGGTAATACGTGGAAGATATTTTTGCTTGTTTTATATTTCTATATAACGTGTGTTTAGATGATTATATCCTTTTTTGGGCATAATTTTTTATGTTTTTGTATGCCGATGTTGGATTAATGGTTTACATTGAATATGTAGCACGTAAATTTGATATGATTTAACGAATAGTATTATCAGGAATAAAATACCTTTTACTCTAGAGGAGGAGTTTGGAAAAAAGTTATACCGGGTGACAATGGGACTAGGGCCATGCCTAAATCTCCTTCACTTATCAACCGATTTGAATGAAATTTTCTACATAGATATGAGACACAATTTCGGATTGACAGACATATGGAAACAAAATGGCCGACTTCCGGTTTCGCCAGAATAGCCACCAACTTCGATTTTTCAAACGGAACACCCTGTACGTTTGATATTTTTTAGATTCTACGGCCCAAATTACATACGACAGTGTTGCCAAATTTTTATTTCACAATTAAAAAAAAAAAATTTTACATTTTTTTTCAGCCCAGGTTAAAATCTATACTGATTTACATCAGTAACTCATAGTAATGGTCATTTCATCGATAAGATCAATAACAAATCCTACAGCAGAAATTGAAATTTTCTGAACGCATTTTTAACGAAAAAATAGTTTTCTTGCCATTCGATAGAGAACTTAATTAATAATAATAATAATAATAATAATAATGTTTATTTAAAAAAATGCTACAATTATTTGTATAAAAAATAATTACAATATGTAATAAAATGACGTCACACACAATGATATTTCAAAACTGATGTTTAAAAAAATCCTCAACACAATAGGGTTCTAGATCCACAAGTATCTTTTTGATGTCTTAATGTATGATATGGATAAATGAAGTCGTGCCTCCTAGTGTTATATTCGTGTTCTGTAGCATTTAGATTAAAATTCTATTTTTAAAAAATACATCAAACATTAAAAATGTACAGAGCATAAACAGTCATGATGTTATTATCCTTAAAAACTGTTCGACAAGAGTAATTATAATGTTTGCAATTGATTATTCTCATTACTCTTTTTTGAATAACAAATATTCTATTTGGATCCCCAAAAAATTATTCCGTATCTCATGACAGATTCAAAATTTGCAAAATAAAGAGATAAAGCTGCTTGCTTTTCTAGATGTTTACTGATTATTCTTAGTCCATAGGACACTTTTCCAAGCTTCGAAGAGATTTCCTCTATATGTTGTGACCAGTTCAGTCATTCATCAATGTAAACACCCAAAAACTTGGTGTTATGCGATAACTGAAAAGTAATATTGGTAAATGATATATCATTTGGTTTTTCACCTGCTGTTAGATAGTTTGCAAACATTATCACTTTAGTTTTAGACTCGTTCAATACTAACCTATTTGTTTTCAACCAATTTTTTGTCTTCTGAAAAATGTCATAACAGTTTACCATCATCTCCGGATATGTGTCACCCCCTGCCAGAAGGTTTGTATCATCAGCATATGTAGTTATAAATTGATTCTCTGCTAATTTAGATTTGCATAAATCATTCATAAATATAACGAACAACAGTGGGCCCGCTACACTTCCTTGCGGTATACCCACTTATGTTGTTATAATATCAGATTTGAAGTTTTTCGAATCTTTAGTGATACTGACTCTCTGTTGTCTGTTTGCTAAATATGAATGAAACCATTTCAGAGCATTTCCTCTTATTCCATATTTCTCTAATTTATATATTATGATCCAGACAGTCGTATGCTTTTGACAGGTCAAGAAACATACCCAGAGCTAGATGCCGTTTTTCCATCAGACCAATTATGTTCTGTGTATATTGGAAGATTGCCGTTTGTGTTGATTTTTTTTGTAAGTAGCCATGTTGATTATCACTGAAGATATTGCACTCATTAAAAAACTGTATAACGTTATTACACATTGCGGTTTCAAACAATTTGGAGAAACTTGGGAGTAAGCTTATGGGTCTATAATTTTCAATACAATCTGTATCCCCTTTTTTGTATAATGGTTGTATAACTGAGAGCTTGAGTTGCGAGGGAAAAATGCCAAAATTCAAGGAATTGTTAATTATGTGTGTTAAAACATCTTTTATTACTACTGTACATTTTCTTATCAAACAAGTTGGGATTTCATCTTCTCCGCTTGAGTATTTACAACCACTTCATTTGGAGTTAGTGGCTGTATGCACATAAACTGAGGATTTTCTACTATTTCACAAGTAAAATTACCAATTCAACGATATACATTATGTACCACTTTCTTTTTGTTCGAAACGTAGAGAGTCAGCTAACAAAATGAAATCAATCTGAAAAAATTGGTAGATAACATGACATCTATTCATTCTTTCAAACTTTACTCCAGAATGGTAACAATGAATTACCAAAAATAATAGACTTGACAATATGTAATGATCATAAACCCATTACAGAAACGATAACTTCAATATAATCAAACTGTTTGAATAAATCTAACGACTGAAACAGTGAAACATCCAACCATTGTCTATTAGACAATGATTCAACGTACAAATTATTACTCACAATACCATTATCCTGTTTTCAATAGAAAAGTTTCAATTTCATTCATTAATGACCAATGATATGTGCGAAGTGTTGTCCGTTTTCCCTAACACATAGACTAATTCTATTTATTGTACACCTCATCACATTTATCAGTTCGTGAGCAGGAATTTCCCGACATGCGTGTCCAACTCTATCTCTCAAGTCCTCCAAAGGAGTTGGTCTCCTCGAGTATACTTTGGATTTTATATGACCCCATGAATAAAAATCAATAGGGGTTCAATCGGGCGATCTGGCTGGCCATCAGATTGGACCATTTGTTACAATCCATCTCTGCACATAGGTATCACTAAGATATTGCCGAACAATATTAGCATTATGTGGTCCTGCACCATCCTGCTGAAAAAACATATTTTTCCTGATGTTCTCAGGTAAATCGTTGATATTATTTTGCATATCGTTCTTCAAGAATTGTAGATATCTTCGGCCCGTCAAAGGATCGTCGAAAAGAATTGGTCCAATGATTCTTGTCCCTACCCAACGTTGAATCCAAATCTTTCTTGAAAATTACCTTCTCTCAGCAACCTAGTATTTTCTTGAGCCCAATACCTTGAATTATTCCCATTGGGCATACCATTATTCGTAAACCTAGAACAGTAAACAGTATCTTCGAGACAAAACCATTATTCAAATCATGATGACGCAAAGGCCAATTACAAGTTAGTCTCCGTTCTGGGTCATTTTCATATATATGCTGATGCAAACTGTAACTATAGGAGGGATATTTATGATTTTTCAATACTTTTCTGGCACTTTCCCTGCTAATCCCACATTCAATTCCCAATTCTCGCACTGAGGCAGATGGAGAAAAATGAACTTATGCTAAAACATTAGTTTCCGCTTTTTCACTGACGATGAAGTGGATGTGGTCTTGATCTGCTGGTTCTTTACTTAGCATCATTTTCCATTTCCTGAAATAGGACCTCGATGGGTGCCGTCTTAACGGATAACGAACAGCTTATAGCATTGACAGCGTTCTTTTGACATTCTCCGTATATCAATATCATATCGATTTGTTCGTTTCGAGAATAACGATTATTATTTTCCATTTCAAAAAAACTTTTTACAAACGAAACGAGATGAGTAGAATTGGTATTTCACTTTTGACATGGCATTAATCATCTACTGTTTTCCATGATTCACGGCTACCTTTTATTTCATCAAACCTAATCGGATAACTCATCGAAATTTGTAGGCATCGTATAAAATATTGTACAAATTCCATAATTGATCGTTTTTAGTTCTGAACAAAAAGAAAGTGGTACATAATGTATATCGTTGGATTGGTAATTGAATTATCTATCGAATGGCAAAATGCTCCTCGGTAGGTTCCATTCGAAAAAAACTATTTTTTCGTTAGAAATGCGTTCAGAAAATTTCAATTTTTGCTCTATGAATTGTTATTGATTTCATCGATGAGTTACTGATGTAAATTAATATAGATTTTAATCTGATCAAAACCTCCTAAACTAAAAAAAAAATGAGATTTTTTTTTTCAATTGTAAAATACAAATTCTGCAACATTGTCGTATGTAATTCGAAGAAGAAGGTGGCTATTCTATCGAAACAGGAAATGGTCCATTTCGTTTTCATATGATAGTCAATCCGAAATTGTGTCTCATATCTATGCACAAAATTTCATTCAAATCGGTGGATAAGTGAAGGAGATATAGACCTTTTAGTACATATACTTGTTTTTTTTCGGGGGTAATTTTCCTGCATTTCTTCCATCCTCCTTGGATGTGGGTTGTTTTTTTGCCTGGTTCTCCTCTGATGAGTTCGAACTATCTGGTGGCTGGAAGTTGGAGGTCTGCGGTGGCTCCTGCCCCTTGGTCTCCATTTTTTTGGCATTTTCCTTGGTCTTTTCTGTTTCTAAACTTACTCTATTGGTAATATTTACAATATGTGGAATTTATTCTTTATCTATACATTTTGGAGGTGGTATTTCTCTGTTTCTTGGGATCAATGAAGTTCATCATTAATATTATTATTTCTATTGAAATGCTTTTTTTTTCGAGATGATCGCGTCCTTCAAAGAAGAGATTTATCCCAAAAAATGAAAAAATCCAAGAAAAATTCCAACGAACATGTGGAAGTCGAAAAAGCCAATGAAATCAGAACCCAGCGCCAAATGAAGAAACCGAAAGAGCTCTACGAAGTCACAGAGAATCCAGACGGAAGATATCAAGAATTTTACCACGAACAATATGAGCTAGAATCCGCCAAGCCACGCAAAAGCAAGAGTGAAATGGTTTTTAACGTGTTCGAATTCATGGAGAAACGCGAAAACGAGCACGACCCCATAAGTCATCTCCAGCCGCACAACATGAGACCGTTCGGAGCTACTGGGAACTTCAACTATCCCGTACTGATGACCAGTAAATCGACCAGTTTCCTCCGTTATCCACAAAGCCTTGACGATGCCGAGCCCTTCACCGAATTCAAGGCGGAAAAATCATCCAGAATGTCCGAAGACATGCAGCAAAGGGGATATTCCACTAGCAGCCAAACTAATATTTTCAGACCCGATGAACACGTAGAAATGATCTATAATCTACCACCCATACCTACGAACGAAATAAGCCCGGACCAGGAGGAGCAAGATGGCAAAATCGTTCCGAAAGATTCTCTCGAAGACGACAGCAACGGAAAGTACGTAACGGACCGCGAAACTGCGGACAAATCATTCAAAATGCTCAAAATACCTTGGACCGACCAAGAAGGAGAATGTGACGAAATGGAACCCCACGTGGAGGAGCCTCTTGAGATATTTGAAGAACCATTCCGTATCGGAACACCTTGGCCAAGTTATGCTGATACTCTGAAGAGCCAGCCTTCTGATTCTGCCTCGATCATAGGAGAACACGGATGCTGTCGAAAACCACAAGCGGCTCCCAATCCTCCTTCTCAAGAGCATCCAGAGGAATTGTACGAGCCGGCTAATCGCAAACGATTTAATTTCCTCCAGAAATCTTCGAACGTATCGCAGAGAAGGGCGTTAAGTACAGAACCGGTCCTCACACAACCACCACAAAGAACAGCTAAGAGCGGAATACGCTCATCCAGAAATCAAGCCTTTACGTCCACGAAGATATCCCCACCAGAAAAACCCGATGTCAAATATAGGAGCTACTCCAGAAAACAAAGACCCCTCGAGCCGACCTTCAACAAGGAGAAGCCCCCCCATAAATGTTTCATGCCGTCCAAAATAAGGCTAAAGCCCCCACCATGTACTCCGAAACCACCGCCTTGTCCCGTAGAGGAACCTTGCGTCAGAGCGGACGATTGTCTGGAAATCAAATCAAAGCGACTACCGAAAATCCCGTTATCCGATTGCCCCTGCGTGGAGCCAGTGGTGCCCGACATGAGTCCCAAACTAAGAAGGTTAGAAATGACGTTCCAAGATCCCCCCAGAATATGCCCCTGCGACACTTGCGAATGCCCCCCTCGGGCCGACGACAATTTGGTGGAGAAACCCAAGAAACTCCTCCCGCTGAAAGCTCGCCCTTGCCCTTGCGTCGAGCCACCTCCGATGGTAGACGTGCCCTTGAAGAGGCTGCACAAAGTTTGCATCCCGGAGGAGAAATGTTTTCCCAAAAGGGAGTGCCCCAAAGAAGAACCATGCGTGAGAGCCGACGATACTCTGATCGTGTGTGACAAACCTCTCCCGCAGCTGAAAGCAGGCTCCTGTCCGTGCATCGAGGTGGAGATTCCGGATAAAAACCCGAAGCTGCGCAGGCTGAAGTTCTCCTTCGAAGATACCCCTAGGCTGCTACCTTGCGACACTACTCCGCCCTGTCCCCCCAGAGCTGACGATAATCTCGTGCCGAAGCCGAAGAAACTACCGAAATTCAAAGCGAACGATTGCCGGTGCATCGAACCACCTCCGATGATCGACGTACCTCTGAAGAGGTTGCACAAGGTCTGCATTCCCGAAGAGAAATGCAACCCGAAAAGGGAGTGTCTCAAACCCGAGCCGTGTGTGAGAGCGGACGACTGCCTGGAAATAAAACCGAAAAAACTGCCCGCTTTGCGACTCTCGCCGTGCCTCTGCGTAGAACCTTTCGTTCCCGACAAAATGCCGGACATGCGAAGGCTGCAGATGCACTTCAAAGACGAACCGAGGGTGTGCCCGTGCGATACCGATTGCCCTTGTCCGCCGAGAGCCGATGATTCTCTGCAGCCCAAGGTGAAGAAGCTCCCCCACCTTAGGAGGCTGCAGAAAGTTTGCATACCGGAGGAGAAATGCGTGCCGAAGCGGGTGTGTCCGGAACCGGAGCCTTGCGTGAGAGCGGACGATAGTCTCTGCGTAGAACCCAGGTCGCTGCCACATCTCGAGGCGAAATTCTGCCCGTGCGTGGAAGAGCCGCCGCTGCAAGAAGCGCCGCCTCTCAAGAGATTGAACCTCAAGGTGGCCGAGCCTCCGAGAGTGTGCCCGAAGTTGGACGTCTGCGATGAGTCTTATCGAGCAGACGATAGTTTGAGAGAGAAGAGAAGAAAACTGCCATCGCTGAAACCTGGCGACTGCCCGTGCGTCGATAAACCGATGGTCGACACCGCTCCGCTGAAGAGGTAAGAGCAGAGGTTTATTTTTCATAACCCAGTTATACCGAATGTTATGGCATGATTGTTTTTTCGTTTGGTTGAAAATTATCGCAAATGCTTATCGTGCGATAATATTGATTTTCGAGTCAATCGGATTTTATTTACTTCAATCTTAAATATAGACCAGGGTCGATAATTTTTGAAACCAAAAAAAATTATAGTAGAATGAAACTCATTGGAAAAGGAAGAGAATATAACAAAAATTAAAGGAAAAATAATTTACGGGCGATCTGAGGTCGGGAAGTGGAAGGGGGTGAGTTTTTAAGGGTAAAAAACGCTACAATTTTGATATCTACACTTTTTTCACATAATCTAAAAATTTATGTGAAAAATTCAAATAACCAAGTTTTTGGTTTTTCATTTTTACATTTTACAAAAAAAAATTTTTTCGTGAAATTTTGTAAAAACTTACTTTTTTATGTCCCAAACACACTGTAATTTTTTTTATTTAAAATATTAATTTTTCCACCTTATTTTGACTGAACATCGAAAAAGCACCCTAATTTTCAATCAGAAATTCTCCCATCAAAATATCAGATTTTTTAAAGAAGTCGGTGGGTTTTTTGTTCGTTGAAATCTCTTCTTTCTGATAGTGTAAAAAAAATATACATTACTATGATAAATGTTCTCAGAAAATGCAAAGAAATAACAGGTAGTAAGGCCCAGACCCTCCTAGCCCCTCCACCACTTCTCTATGAAATACCTTTTGATGGGCTAAAATTTTCCGTAGGTCAATCAGGTATATAAGTTAATGTAACGAACCTAGGCCGGACCTGTCGCCTCGCGCGTTGCCGTCGATAGCGATGAGATCATCCCCGGAGATATTCGAGAACCATCCAGTCGCTCTGCCACGGAAAACAACGGTCAATATTGGAAACAATTGGAACATGCCAGAATTCGAAACATCGAGAATGCTGTATCGGAGATAAATAGGCGACCCTCAAGTGGAGTCAGGACAGTCTGAACGAGCCCATACGATCGAGCTATTCAGTGGCGTAGTAATATAAATTAAGTTGTAGATTAAGTGTTAAATAAATTAGTTAAACCAAGTTAAGTTTATTTACGTTACAATTGGTGTCAGAAGTGGGATTTTGAAAATAAACAAGTGATCGTGGAGTGGATAGTCAGAAAAATAAATTGATAGACCTTTTTGTACGCCCAAAATAGACAGTGGCCCGGTTTTCGCGAAGTGGACAATTGTGCGTGGGAATATAAACTGATACACTGTTCGCGTGAAACAGAAAATAGACAGTGGCCCGGTTTTCGCGAAGTGGACAATTGTGCGTGGGAATATAAACTGATACACTGTTCGCGTGAAACAGAAAATAGACAGTGGCCCGGTTTTCGCGAAGTGGACAATTGTGCTGGGATTCGCCAACATCGCTAAACCACTGACCAAGCTCACGGAAGGCCAAACAAAGTTCCAGTGGTCCGAAGAATGTCAAGACTCATTCAGGAAGCTGAAAGGAGCTTTGATCAACGCACCTATACTGAGCTATCCCCTACCCAAAGGGAAATTCATTTTGGATACGGACGCCAGCAACGTGGGACTTGGAGCTGTCCTATCTCAGATCCAGGAGGGACAGGAGAAGGTCATTGGTTATTTCAGCAAGACGCTTAGCAAACCAGAGCGCAATTACTGTGTCACCAGGCGAGAGCTGTTAGCTGTTGTAAAGGGAGTGGAACACTTCTACAAGTACGTGTATGGAAGAAGATTCCTGTTGAGAACTGACCATGCAGCTCTCAAATGGCTCTTACAGTTCAAAAATCCTGAGGGTCAAGTAGCACGTTGGATCGAGAGACTCCAAGAATTCGATTTCGAGATCGAACATCGAGCCGGAACTAGCCATAAGAATGCAGATGCCTTGTCGCGAAGACCATGTCCAGATGATTGCTCACATTGCCGCCGAGCAGAAGAGAAAGAAGCAACACTTTGTAGAACCGCGGCAATGGATGACAACTGGAATGACAGCAAGATCCAGAAAGACCAAGAGAGAGACCCCGACCTTGGCTTAGTCGTCAGCTGGAAGAAGGGCAATCGAAGACCATCATGGCAGGAAGTCGCAGGTTACTCGCCGGCTGTTAAGTCCTATTGGGCACAATTGAACTCTCTTATTCTGGACACTGGGATCCTGACACGTGTGTTGGAGGCCGATATTGGTGTGGAAGACAGACGCCAAATAATTGTTCCCAGTAACAGAAGAGAGGAAGTGCTGCGGGAAATCCATGATGGAGTCGCCGGAGGACATCTGGGAGTGACGAAGACCCTGCAGAAAGTGAGGCAACGGTTTTACTGGGCCAATTGTCAAGCTGACGTCCAGGACTGGTGCAGGAAGTGCGCTGTATGCGCTGCTAGCAATGGACCTCGAATACGACCCAAGGCCCCGATGCGTCAGTACAACGTAGGCAGCCCGTTCGAGAGAATCGCCATTGACATCGCCGGCCCGTTTCCCCTATCCGACCACGGGAATAAATACATCCTTGTGGCAATGGACTACTTCAGTAAGTGGGCGGAAGCCTATGCCCTGCCAACCAGGAAGCCATCACCGTCGCCGACGTCTTGGTGAAAGAGTGGATATGTCGATTCGGTATTCCAATGGAGCTGCACTCGGATCAAGGCAGAAATTTCGAATCCAACCTTTTCCAAGAAATATGTCTACTGCTGAACATCCGCAAGACAAGAACCACGGCCCTACATCCGCAGTCCGATGGAATGGTGGAACGGATGAACAGGACGATCAACCGCCACTTGTCCAAGGTTGTCTCTGACCATCAAAGAGACTGGGACCAGTATCTTCATTTGTTCCTGATGGCCTATCGATCCGCAGTACACGAGTCAACCGGTCAAACTCCTGCTAGTATTATAATGGGCCGAGAACTGCGACTGCCTTGTGACCTGAAGTTTGGGATACCGCCAGGACAAGACACTGCGGGAGAGGACTACGTCAGCAAACTTCGGCAGAGAATGGACGACATCCACGAACGAGTCCGGTTGAACATCCAGAGTGCCAGCGATAAAATGAAGAAGACCTATGACATCAAGGCCGACGCTGGAGGATTTAAGGTTGATGACCTGGTTTGGCTGTACAACCCCAAACGTCGTCGTGGACTATCACCAAAGTTGCGGAACTCGTGGGAAGGCCCGTATAAAATCGTGAAAAGGATAAACGACCTTGTGTACCGAATCCATAAGCCACCCCGAGGAAACCAAGGGTCGTCCATTTCAACAGGTTGGCCCTTACGCTGGAAACCATGACCAAGTTCGCACCCTCAAGCCACCGGAGGATGATATGACGTTCGAGAAGTTTATGTCCTTGTATTCAAACGGGCAGAAAGTTCTACATGGGATTACTAGAGAGGAGTCACGAGACCTTTTCGAGGTGCCTGCTGACTACGCACTAGCGCACTGTGTGGCAGAAGATCTTCGAATGTCCAGGGGCATCGCCGTAGTGTTCTCCAAGAAATTTGGTCAACTCCAAACACTGCGGGGCAGAATCCAGAAGTTGGTGGGGTGCTACAGTTGAAGAAAGGCCAGAGAAACATCTACTACCTAGTTACCAAGAGGCATTCCCAAGATAAACCGTCCTATGAAGATGTCTGGAAGAGTCTCACCAAACTAAGAGATACTATGGTGGACCAGAATCTGGTGGATCTAGCAATTCCAAAATTGTCCTGTGGTATTGATGGGTTGGACTGGAGAGTCCTAAGAAGTATGCTGGAGGCGATATTCAGATCCAGCGGCGTCAAGATTTTGGTCTGCTGTAACCCTCTTCCACGACCGATCATGAAGACCGTGGAGTGTTACTTCCATCGAACTTCACGGTGCAGATATGGGGAGTCATGCAGATATCGTCACACTCCAAGGATGAAATTTCGGGACGAAATGTCTTTAAGAAGGGGGCAATGTAACGAACCTAGGCCGGACCTGTCGCCTCGCGCGTTGCCGTCGATAGCGATGAGATCATCCCCGGAGATATTCGAGAACCATCCAGTCGCTCTGCCACGGAAAACAACGGTCAATATTGGAAACAATTGGAACATGCCAGAATTCGAAACATCGAGAATGCTGTATCGGAGATAAATAGGCGACCCTCAAGTGGAGTCAGGACAGTCTGAACGAGCCCATACGATCGAGCTATTCAGTGGCGTAGTAATATAAATTAAGTTGTAGATTAAGTGTTAAATAAATTAGTTAAACCAAGTTAAGTTTATTTACGTTACATTATCTTGAAATAGCAATGAATAGGCATCTACGCATATAATTTAATTTAAAATTGTAGATGCCTTATTAAATTCGGATTAATGTACTTTTTTCTTATACCATCAGAAAGTAGAGATTTTAAAGAACAAAAAGCCCACCGACTTTTTAAAAAAGCTGATATTTTAACGGGAGAATTTTCGATTGAAAATTAGGGTGCTTTTTCGATATTAAGTCAAAATAAGGTGAAAAAATAAATATTTTAAATCAAAAAAATTACAGTGTGTTTGGAACATAAAAAACGAAGTTTTCACCAAATATCGTGGAAAAAAAAGTGTTGTAGAAGATAAAAATAAAAAACCAAAAACTTGGTTATTTGAATTTTTCACATAAATTTTGGGGTTATGTGGAAAAAGTGTGGATACAAAACTTGTAGATCTTTCTATTACCTACAACTTTGCTCCCTAACTTTTTTCCATAGGACTTGTAGTTTTGCCGGAAATCGAGATAAACAGTTTTTCACCCTTAAAAACTCACCCCCTTCCACTTTCCGACCTCAGATTGCCCGTAAATTATTTTTCCTTTCATTTTTGTTATATTCTCTTCCTTTTCCAATGGGTTTCATCCTACTATTATTTTTTTTCACTTTTTACCATTTTTAAAGGCTTCAGCACTGGTCTAATATTCTTGAATGTTATTATTCAACTCCTGTCACCAGAAAGAGATGTAATACTATTCTTTTTCGATAATCGATCAGAAATATTGCCATTTTTTATAGAGGAAGACAATATTTCCTTGCACTTAGTCGTTGCCAGGCAACGGAAAATAATTGTTAGGAATTATTCATTTTTGTACTGTAAGGAAATAGTATATTACATTACTAGTGCGGAAAGTGTTATTTTTCACACGAGTGGGGAATATTGTGGCACGAGGCGTAAGCCGAGTGCGGCAATCACACGAGTGTGAAAAATCACTTTCGCGCGAGTAATGTACGCTATTTTTCCTACGACTACCTATTTTATTACAACTCTGAGATTTAACAAGGTTTTACTTTCGATCATGTACCTACTATCACGAAATGTCTATTTTTTGTGGTATTGTGTCGTGGAATTGTTTCAAAGCCTACTTAGCTTTTTATATTTTCAAATGATGTGCCCGCGTCTGGTTCTCTGGTTGCCTATCTTAGATATAGGTAGTTCGTTTTAAAACAAACTACTGAAATAATTATAAATTAACAGTTTAAGCTTTCGTTGATATCCTTTAATTATATGAAGTTCAAAAATAAGTAAATTTTGTTTTAATAAAATGAAAATACAAGAAATATCATAATTCTATTAATGTAAATCGACTTACGAGATATACATATGTAAGCCAAACATATTTTCTCTCCAAACAAACCTACCCAAAATACATATATAATCAATACGTATTTCATTATGGACTATGGTACACATGTTAAAATTATATAAAAAAAAACGTGTGTAATAATAATGACTTAAGCTGGGAGCACCTCCACGCGATATATTACAGGTTCAATAGAACCTAAACAAAATAAAAGTGAAGCAGCTCTGCAAATACTTTATCACGAAATTATAACCCGAAAATAATTTAAATAAAAAGTAAGTTCAAAACCGACTACTGGAAAATCACGCTCTAAATAGTATGAAATAAAAATAAGTTCAAAAACTAAAACCAGACTACTGATTCAATACAAAATTGGTATGTGGGGGTTTTTAAAATTAAAAGAAAAGCAGCTACAAAATGAACGAAGATTTTTATGATTATGGTGCAAATCTATTCAAAATTGGTATGTGGGGGTTTTCGGGGTCGGAGAAAATGATTTTTTCGTCAAAATTCGTGAATTTAAGATGGCGGCTCTACGATGACGAACGAGTTTTGTTATTATGATCCGATTCGATTCAAAATTGGTATGTGGGGATTTTGGGGGTCGAAGATTATTAATTTTGACAAAATTCATAGAATCAGAATTGCGGCTCCAAGATGGCGAACGATCTCTGTGATTATGGTCCGATTCTATTCAACATTGGTATCAAGAGGTTTTCGGGGTTGGAGATTATGAATTTATTGTCGAAATCCATAAATTCAAGATGGCGGACGAGTTTTGTAATTATGATTCTATTCAAAATTGGTATGTGGAGGTTTTCGGGGTTGAATACTATGATTTTTCTGTCAAACTTCATGGAATTAAAATGGTGGCTCCAAGATGAGGGACGATCTCTGTGATTATGGTCCGATTCTATTCAAAATTGGTATGTGGAGGTTTTCGGGGTTATAGATTATGAATTTATTGTCAAAATTCAGAAATTCAAGATGGCGACACCAAGATGATGATTTCACGGCACATAAAAAATTGCAATTTTCATTAACAAATTAAGAGGGCATTCAGTTTTTTGCTAATAATTCAAAAACTATTGATAATTAGGGAATTTTAATAAAGTATTCTTAAAGAGGAGGCAAGTACTAATAAAAAAGTCCGGACTCCCGGAACCCTAACTGCACTATTTATAATTTTAATTTAACGCCGAAAATTGGGCATAACATAAATAAAAGTTTAAATAATTGACTTATAATTTTTTTTTTCTTGGAGCCTTTCTCATTTATATTATATATATATATATATATATATATATATATATATATATTCAGAGTGACCCATTTGAAAGCGGGCCACCTCTCTAAAACTGTTATTTATTATCTGATTCAGAAGTTTTTTTGTTCAGTAGTGCCTACCTCAGATCAATAACATTCCTAAATCTGGACGATATACGGCAGCGTAATAATCCAGGTTCAGGATTACGCATATCAATTTCAAATAGAAACAATAAAATACCCCAGCCATGAACTATTCATCAAACAATGTTTTAGATTGCGCAAATAGAATAAACCAAAACATTTCTCAATATGTTTTAGATTGCGCAAATAATTTGGGTTTTGGTTATTGTTTGTTTTTTGAGAGTTCCATTATGTAGATTGTTGATTATGTTCTTTATAACTAATTAGTTAATTTCGATTTGCTATATAATAATTCCCATAATATTAATTGACTTTTTATTTCAGAAGTCGTTATTTATAATTCGATTTTTTTTTAGTCTTCACTGTTGAGTTCCAAATAGTTGTTGAGTGTGGTTTGTGTTGTTTATAGTATCAAATGATTGATTTCGAAAAGTTTTATAATAGAATTGAATGTGTCGAAAGGTTCCAAAAAATTTTGTTGAATCGCTAGGTTACCCCATATATCGTAATACCGTAAACTTCAAAAATGCATATATCAACATACAAAGTTGATAAAACTATCGTATATGATAAACATTTTCAAAATTTGTGAGTAAAATATGGTCCAAATTAACAGTTTTCTAGATATTCTATGAACACATTGTAAATGACCTAAAAAAAAATGTAAGGCACCCTTTATCTAAATGAAAGGTAATATTGAACAATTGAGTTCATCAGAATGTTACCCTATCTTTTATTCAATGGGAAGCAGATACATTTTTTTTTGTAATAAAAAATGATCTATCAATTGTTTTCAGTATAGGGATATACTCGAAAATAAAAATATATTTCAAACAGAGAGAGTCATCAAGAAACAAAACACGTTTTCTCGCCTACAATAGACTAAAACTATGATATCTTAACAAAATATAACTTGGTTTCGAAATAGTGCTGGAAAAAAAATCCGGATAAACGATTTTTTAGACTATGCCCCGTATACACCCTAATGTACTATCATTAATGAGATTATAACTGAACATGTTTAAGAGTTCCGATCAATACATTTTCATCCTTACTTTGTCTTACTTCGACTAACAAAACAGTTTTTTTCTTCGTAAATCCTTCCCCAATACGTACGACGTTTTTACGAACTTTGGCCGCTTATATCTCAGAAACTAAGCATACAAAATCATTTGAACTCATACTATTTTCTAATGACCCATCCTACTATAACATAATGAAATTTCAGTCAATTCGACCGAGAGCCAATTTCCCATATGTTTTCGTGCGGGGTTCTTTGTATGTCTTTCTTGCGCTCTAGGTTGATATGCGAGGATGAACCCCAGGAATGCCTGGACTCGGACCCTTGCATGGACAATCCCAGATCTGACATGGGCTGCTGGGAATACTACATGCCGGAGAAGGAAAAATGCGATACGAAATCGAAAAAGAAAAAAAAGGGCGTGTCGGTGGAAACACGTAGAAAATATAACACGGATTCGAGATTGAGCCTATTCGGCAAACTGAAGGAAAGCACGCAGAAAAAGAGTCCGACCGACAACAACTACTCCCTTGGCCGAAGAGAACCTCTGTCGAAAAACGTCCATTCGTCGACGGAACCCGGAAATCTCAATAAGATCTCCGACGCTTGGAAGAGGAAAAACACCTGGTTCAACAAGAAGAAAGTGATAGCGAACGTCAAAGAGACATACAAACGCACGGTGTTCAGGAGCACTTCAACGCCCACCATAATGCTGTTGAAAGAGCTGCAGGACAGGGAACAGAAAAAGTACAACAAAATCATCTTCGAGGTCAGCAAAGAGAAGAAACTCGACGTGAAGAATATAATGAAGGCTGTCCCGAAACAAACGGGTCCCATATCCCTACCTAACGTGAGGAACTTGAGTACGGTCGTTCATCAGGCATCGAGGGTGGAATCCACCCGTTTGCTTTCCACCAACAGAGGTAAAAAAGGTTCGCGGAAGAAGAAGAAAATCAAGCCAGTTTCGACGTGTCACAAAATAGGGAGCACGGCCACTTGCGAATTGGCGAAATTACCGTGCGCCAGTGAAAAATGTATAAAATCGTGCAAGAAGACGACACCGCCGCTTGAATGTTGTGACAAGAAATCTCCACCGTACCCCGCGTTTTCGGATCTTATGGAAGAAGAAGTCGAACCGTTTTCTGATACGAAGCAGTGGACTTGTAACAGGAAAGAATATGGATTCTATCCGAGGTACAAGAAGTTGAATAATCCCATCACTGACGAGAAAAGAAAGCACTATACTACGTCTACTGCATCGAGGAGGAACGTGCCTGGTAGTGAGCAAACGCAGAGATCAAACGGTAATGATATTCCATATTAATTATACAGTGAGGTATTCATTTTCACTTATAATCTCCCTAGAGCATGGATTATTGCCGGAAATTTTCTGAGTACATGAATTTTTTGAAAATTATCACGAGTCGCGAAGCGACGAGGAATAATTTTCTTTAAAAATTCATGTACGAGACAAATTTCCCGCAATTAATTCAAGCACGTGGGGGATTCGGTAAGAAAATTTTATACCGGAATTATATTCAAATAGAAAACATTGAGTAAATATTTATTTTGACGTTATTCACAAGTAAATAGAAGGCTGTGTGTAATGGGAGTTTTGGGGGAGATCTGAATATATAATGTCAGATACATTTTTATATGAAATTGATTGTTTTCATACAATTTTCTTACTGGGATTCAGGGAAATGTCAATATTGATTAAAAATGAAAGTGGATGTTCGTATTGCGGGATAATTTTTTTTCCCGTGCCCTAGTAAAATAAAATTTATAATATCAGATACATTATTATATAAAAATAATTGATTTCATATAATTTTCTCACTAGGTTTCAGGGAAATGTCAATATTGACTATAAACAAAGGTGATATACAGCAAAAAATATATAAGTATACCTATACATATATACTTAAAATTTTTTATTATTTTAGGTTTTTTCAAAAAAATTAATATTACGGTAATAATTTGTTTTTCAAATAATTCAGGAAATCGGGATATTCTATTATTTATTGTATATAGTGTTGTTGGCATATGTTGCCGGTTAAAAAAATATTATGTAAAGTTAGCCATGGATTTGACATTCACTACTCCTGTCAATCAATATTTTATTTGTGGCATTATAAGTTCCTCATAACATTTTATACGATCATAAGTTAGTAAAAAAGTGATAATAAAATGAACTTTCAATCGTATGAATTGTGTTCCTTTTGCAAAGAATCACAGAACATTAAAATGTACCATAAAAATGTAAAATATCCAACATACCTAGTGGAAGAATCGGGATTAAATCCTTCTTCTTCTTTTGGACACAAATCTAATACTCAAAGAAATAAACTGGTGTCTCAGTATTATTTTTATTTCATGAAACACAGACATATTGTTAAAAAAAACACCGGTTCTGTATTTTATTCACCACTTAGGAAAGAGTAGGTAGAAGTGGAATTTTTGAAGAATTTAAAATTAATTAACCATATTATAGAATGTACACCTTAATAAATTGTTGTGATATTTCCAACTTATAAAGTAAATAAAAAATATTGTCAATATTATTTCAATATTATTTTTGTCTAATTATATGATAGCTGTCATGTGCCGGGAAATTTCCACTAATTTATTTCACGTCTACATGCTAATGTGGATGAAAAAAAATTCAGAAAATTTGCTGGTTACCATAGTAACAATGTCGAAATAAAGCATCTGATTGGTTGAAAATGACTGGTATAAAATTTTCTACGTAATTTACAGTTTGGGTTATTCCAGCGAAATTGTAGAAAATTACGTTTATGAAATTTAAGAAATAAAATTGGAAAATTGATTAAATTATTACATTATCACTCTCTAGGGATATGTTTGAGTCTCACATAAAATTGAGATTGTTATTAGGTTTTAAGGTTTCTATTTGAACAAATTTAAAAACCCGTGTCCATGGAGATGATCAATTGTCCATGGAGTCATTATAAACCAGTTCGAAAAAAAATTGTAGATACATTTCAGGCAATAAGGAAAATGAGAAATGAAATGATAAAAAGAAAGAAATTCGTCAGTTGATGTGATTACAAATTTTCTGAACAAACAATTATTCGTTAATGATAAATATCGGAATAATCAAGAAAACTTGATAACAGACTCCAAGAAAGCTACTACAAGAGCCGATAAAAGAAATATAACTGTATCAATGGAAAAGAACATTTATTTGAACAAATCTATTTCAATATCACATGATGACTTGACTTACATCATATTGAATAAAGACCTACCGAAACAAATTCAAGAAAAAAATGACAAACTACTAAATAATTCGGTAAATAACAAATACTTGGATGAAAAAATAAGCACTGACCTAATAAGCTCTAACGGTGTTTTTCCGTAACATTTTTTTTGCCGAAGATACACAAAGAAAATGCACCATTACGTCCAATTGTTTGTTTCGTCGGGTCACCCAATTATAAACTAAGCAAATTTCAGCAGATATTCTCAAATACCCATTTATAAAGGATGATCATTACTTAAGAAAATCCTCCTGAATTTATCGAACAAATGAGAAATGTTGTAATACCAGATGCCATTTTAATGTCACTGGATGTAGTATTTACTAAAACACCAATAGACCTAGTAATCAGTCTCATAAAAAAAAATGGCACACCATAGATCCTCACATCATTATCCCATGGAACGCATTTATTGAACTTCAACAAATTGTCACAAACAATATTTTTGGTCTTGGAATGGGAAATTGTCTGTTATTATTATGTCAGACTTACAGAATAAATGTTCAAGTCAATGTAATTCTCCTATTACTTTTTTTCAAAAGATACGTCGACGATATTATTGTATGCTTACAAAGAGACAACATTGACAAGATAATTCTGATTTTCAATATTTATCATCCCAGAATTCAATTTACGATGGAGGTAGTATTTTAAAAAACATTGGTGCTAAAAACAAAAAGTCCGTTTGGAAAAATAATAAAAAAGCTTTATTGTTTCTTAAAAAATAACTTGTATTTATGAAAAAATCATAGATATTTTCAAAGCAAGACAAACACCAAATGATACGGAATGAATCTTTGACATTCTTCTTGAGTGCTTAACATAGATCACTGAGCAAAATCAAAACATTAGAAACGAAAAATAATCTCATCATTTGAAAAATAATCTCATCAGTTCAAGTCCATGGTGATGATGTCCATGGAGATGATGATGAATAGTATTTTTAGCATTTTTCAAGTAAATACAATTCTCTAAAGAAGGCCGATGTATGGAGGGCCTTCTTGAACCTAATATGTTGATTTTACATTTACTAGCCATTTATATCAAAACACTACTTGCCAGAGGGGTACATGGAGTACATGTATTGAAAAAATACGTACCTCATTTAAAAACTTGTTTCACTCGAAAAAGTCTAAACTAAACAATGCAAAGCACACAACCACCTCCAATGCTGATGGAGAACTGAGGCGTATGGCAAATCTATGTCTAATTTTAATGTACTCCTGAAAACTCATCTAATTGATTTATGGTAAAAACTAGGATGGTCCATGGTGATGATGACATTTTTGGTTACATAGTGAAAGGGGCACATATTTACTAAATTCTGATTTTGATTAAAAATACTTTTATATCCAGAAATTGCCTAACTTGTATTCTATCGAATGCTGGAATAATTCAAACTTGAAATGTATTATTTATGCTTGTAAAGTTTATGTGAATATAGTGAACTTGTGAGGGTTTCAGTGATAAATAGGGGTAAAATATTTTTTAATCTAAGACACTTTTTTTTGAAACATTATTGTTAGCAGCATCAAAAGATAGGGTGTTTCTGACATAATTACAATTTTTAAATCTGCAATTGATTATTTAGGTTTCAATTTATTCGCTAGTAATAGTAAATTTAACTTTTTCGCTGGAATCACCCATTTATGAGTAAAATCCCAAAACACGTCCATTTTTAATTCTAATTTAATTTTTTAAACATAATTTTATACTTCCCCCTTCAAACCCCTTCCAACCCCTTCAACCCCTTTCAACCCCCTTCAACCCCCTTCAACCCCCCTCAACCCCCTTCAACCCCCTTCAAACCCCTTCAACCTCCTTCAACCCCCTTGTAGTGACTACAACACTTTGAACATTTTAAAAAGAACGAGGGTGTATGTGATAGCTCATTGGAAAGGGTTTTTAATTCTCTATATCAGCTATACCTGGTGTTTCTTGATAACATGCTAATATTTGAGGTTATTCTTGGGTTCATTTTGATAAAAAAACTTATGAACATATGCCCTAAAGGTCCTAACTTTTGAACTAAAGGGTGCTGAAGTTTTAATACTGTGCGGGATTTGCACTGAATCATTTTGAAAGAAAAGTGATACGCCACTGCTTTTTGTTGAAGTTAACATCATTTTTGAGCAAATCTGGTCTCCTGATTTTTTTTCGTTTGACGTACGGTTTTCGCATAAAAAAATAAAATTCATTCATTTGCACGTTGTTATGAAATTGGGTATTATCAAGGATTTAAAAACGTATCTAGTAGGTAAGAAAAAAAAGAAAATTTTGAAATGTATTTGAAATGTATACACAAAATTTTTCCTATAATATGCCTATGTGCCAAACGAATCTGACTTTCCTAATTGATTTTGTGTCATAAATATTCAATTTAAATGTATCGTTTTTTTTTCTGATACGCAGCTGGAAATATACCCAACAAAAAGAAGGAAGTAAAAAGTGTATCTTTTTACTATCAGAAAAAATTATAAATTTAAATTTCTTTACTTGCGATATCTGTGCAAACTAATCATTCTAGTTATTTATCGCTGATTGTCAAGTTAATCATTATTTCAACAATGAGTCTTTCGGTTACCCAAAGAATTGAAATTTTGATATCATTAGGATGTGGTAATGAAACAAGAACGCAGAAGTAGTTATGCAAAATTCTCAATACTATCCGGACCGTCGCATTTCTCAGTCTACGGTTAGTAGAATTGAAAACGAATTTCGTTAATTTGGAAATATCACAGATATTCCTGAGTCTGGAATAAAACGCATTTTATCCGAAGCAAGGAAATTGTATATATTGTAACAAATTCAAGATAATCCACATAAACCTACAATAAAAATTGCCGCCGATAATCATGTTAATAAAACGTCCATTGCGTCTTCTAAAAAAAGAAAAATACCACCCATATGAAATTCATTTCGTACATACACTCTTTGACATTGTATTAAAAAATTAATAACTATTATGGATTTTAGGTACTCGTTCTGTCAACATCACGCGGAAGCAATCGCAGAACTCAGGTTAGGGGAGGTATTCGTCCCCATGATTGGTTTATATAATCATACAATTTTCAATTATTTTAGGAAAGCCCATCCAAACACCCACATCGAAATCATCTGGAAACAATTCCACCAATGAAAATCGCTCTCCTGTAACCAATAATGGTAAGTCATATTTAATGTCTCTCAATCTCAATCATATACATTTATTTTTCTACGTTCATGAAAAAAACAACTATATTTAGTGATTAAATTGGTTCTTTATTGCACTAGTGCAATAAAATGTTTATTGCACTCATCTGTCATTCTACCATAGCTTTTTATCATGTCGTTGACAAACATAAACGTCAAATCAACGCCATTTTTAGGCCATTTTCTGTGATATGGTATTACATTTTAAACAATTGCATAGTTTAGAATAATTTTCAATGCAAAATGCAATTTATAAAAAATAAAGTTCGAGTTAAATCCTCCCTAACATAGGTATTAGTTCCCAACTTTCTCAATGCAAATCGATAGTGCTAATTGATAATTAAATATTGATTTTTGCATGAACGTAGGAAAAATATTGTACGCAACTCATGCAAAAATTGTTTATTGTACTCGACGTGTTGACAACAATAAACACTTATTTTTGCACTTATTGCATAAATAACTATCGTTCTATTGTACTATTTTGTTCTAGTTTCTCAATTTTCAGCTTTTTCTTTTCATAAACTTCTGAATTTTTTGGGAAATAAATTATTATTAAATAAAAAAACGAAATAGTATATAAAAAAGTGTTATTCATTTCAAGTAACCTCGAGTGACAATCAAATGCGGTCGTACAAAAAATATGGTATGTAGTAAGAGCTGTAAGTGAAATTGCACTCTATCAGGATCACTTTATTTTTCTGCTGAGCCTCATTTTGTTACATAGTTTTGGAGCTTAGTTATTAAGACTAAAAAAGTTCATTTTATTTTTTGCTTTTGTTTCTTTTTTCGTCGGTTTCATCTTTTGTTAAAAAGTTTTTATTATTTTTTAAATTTTTGTGGCTAAAATCTACTAATTGTCACCTACTTGATTTGTATTTGTAACTATCAACTGTTATATACCATACAAACTTCCACCCGTTTGGGGGATTAATTCCTGAAAACAATGGAATACATATTTCTTCTATTTGTAACAAAGACTTCAAATACCAATTGTGGATTTTTATTTTATCAATACATTATCAACACTATACGGCATGATTACTATCGTTTCGGACGTCCATCGTCTTAATGTATTTAAAAGGTTTTCACGACGTTTCGAATGCTTGTATCTGCAATCGTCTTCAGGTGAATACTGACAATTTTAGGTGCTACTTACCAATTTATGTGACTGTCGGTGTAATGATGCGTGTAATTCCGCCAGGTGCAGTGGTGCGTGTAATTTCGCGCGGTGTGGTGGTGCGTGAGGTTTCGCGCCTCTGCAGCCCGCCAGAAAGAGCAAACATTGGTTTCCATACGTTCTTGATCTCAATGCTTGGTTGACTAAAGACGTTATTGGCTTCGATGTAGGCGGCCTCTTTGAACTTTCGTTTGAACCAATGCTCCTCTCTATGTAGAGAACACTTGCGTCGTCCCATAGAACTCGATGGTGATCAGTCCAGGCGTGGTCAGCGATTCCCGATTTTGATGTTTCTCCACGTTGAGTCCATTTCTTGTGCTCATCCAATCTTACCGATAACGGTCTCTTTGTCTCTCCAATGTACGAATCTCCGCATTCACATGGAACTTCATAAATGCAATTCTTACTGATTTCATTTTTGTTGTCAGGTTGTCAGGTTTTTGTTGTCAGGTTTGGCTCTTTCTGGCGGGCTGCAGAGGCGCGAAACTTCACGCACCACCACACCGCGCGAAATTACACGCACCACTGCACCTGGCGGAATTACACGCATCATTGCACCGACAGTCATATAAATTGGTAAGTAGCACCTAAACTTGTCAGTATTCACCTGAAGACGATTGCAGATACAAGCATTCGAAACGTCGTGAAAACCTTTTAAACACATTGAGACGATGGACGTCCGAAACGATAGTAATCAAGTTACCACATCGTCTACAACCTTCAAACAAACTATACGGCATATTTTTTTACAGCTGTTCCATCAAAGTGTCATCAGCTTCCTCTACAAAAATCGAGCATGGGGGGCGCAAACAGTAACTTCACCAAAATCTTCACGATGCACCGCAATTCGCCATTAAGTTTCAAACTACACGAGTGGGGCAACAAACCACAACACGGTCTCCAAATAGTGCGGGGGATTTCTTACAATCTATCCCGAGAAAGTAAGTGAAAACAACGAACTATGTATGCAGTTTGACATTCGATTATACGGGTGTTTCAAAATTCAGTATCGAGATTCCAGGGGCGTATTTTTCAGGTCAAAATAAGAGATTTTTTCCATGAACATTTGTCCGCGAAAGCTTTCTTCCCGATCTACAGAGCGTTGAAGTTTCAAGATTTTTTTTTTCATAACTCTTTCAGTTTTTGCGATATTGAGATCAAATTTGAAACATAGGTTACGTTCCAGGATTTACACCATCCAGTATGCCGTGTGATTGTGAGAATCTACAGGGATATAGTTTTTCAGGGGTCAAGCCCTTTTTCGCTTCATAAACTTTTTTGTAGTGCGCCGCTTGTGGATTCTAACAAATGAACTGAATAATTCGTTTTATTCATATTTTTTTTTGTCTCTTGTAATTTTCAGGCATCTGCGACCGTTATCGAGAAAAAAAGTGAAATCATTTTTTGTAATTCGCTAGAGTTAATTAAATTTTTCAACGAAACAATGAAAGAGAGAATTAGTGGGCTTTGACTGCTATTTTCATTTTGACGTTTAGGTTCGTTTTGAAGCATGTGACATTATTTGAAAGTTGGTGGATGTCTCATCGTGTATTTGTTCAACATTGAAATGGAAAATGAACCATATTCACTTGAACATCTGGCCAACATCCATTTTGTTCATGGTCTGGCTAATGGTGACGCACTTGAAGCTCAGAGGTGGTATAGTTATTCTAATCCCAATTGGAACGGCAATAAAAATTGGAACCCTACGGGGAGTGTTCATATGCACTGCCCGGCAAATGGAAAATTTATATACTACCAGTGTTTATACTTTCAAAGCGTTCCTGGTACAATCATAAAAAAGTTCAGTCGTGTGGAAGAGAATTCCTTCTCGAAACTTTTCATGTCGGTCCAATTGGGATTAGAAATACTATACGCGCTAAGATTTCCTAATCGCCGGCTCCCCAACTATAGAACTTCTATAAATTATCATCAGCACCTTTGGGAAAACGGCAGATTTCAGACTTCAAGGCACGATGCTGGCAGACCACGACAAGCACGCAACCCAGTAAGAGATGAAGAGATTTTAAATATTATCGACGGAAATCATGGTATGAGTACTCGACAGATAGCATGGGATTTGAATGTTTCCCATTCAACTATCCGGAGGGTTTCACACGAAAACATGCTATACCCATATCATATCCAGAGCGTCCAACGTTTGCTTTCGCGAGATTTTCCAGGGCGCTTCTCTCTCTCTCTTTAATTTTATTGTCCTCTGCTGCCAGTATGGCGCAATATGGACATCCCCCCCTGCGGAAAATCCGTTCCCATCCGGCCTTCAACCGGCGTAGACAGGGGAGGTGTTTTCGAGGGGATGCAGATAGTCTTGCTCTAAGCAATACTGCATCCCTTATTTGATTTTTGCATGCACGTCTATGACGGCGAGACAATTACAAACATAGAATGTATCATTCACACAGTGTTCTAGGTAGGCCTTGTTACTAACTCCATACGCCACCTAGGAGCAGCACTGTCAATTTGAACGCAACAGCGAATCGTCGAAGACCATCCTCGGCCCGGCTACGAAATTTAACATTTATTTCTCTCAAATTTTACAGGGCGCTTGCAGTTCTCCCGATAGATACTGCACAACTGTACTAGGCATCCTGCATTTTTATCTCGTATCCTTTTTACCGACGAAGCTCTCTTCACACGCGCCGGAGTAGTGAATTACCACCACGTTCGTATTTGGGAACTAGGAAATCCACACATGATCAGACAATCTCGACACCAGGAACAGTTCAGCGTAAACATATGGGGAGGAATAGTAGGAGATACTATAATTGATTCTTTTATAATATCGCTAATCTTAAATGGTGCCAAATATTTAAACTTCCTACAGAACGAATTTCCTTCATTAGTGGAGGACGTGCCTTTACAAGTTCGTCAACAAATGTGGGTTATGCACGATGGGGACCCCCCTCATTTTCGAGTCATTGTTTTCGATTATTTAGATACAGTGTTTCCCAATCGGTGGATTGGCAGAGCAGGTCCAATTGCTTGGCCCCCACTGTCCCCAGATTTCAACCCGCTGCATTTCTTTTTATGGGGACATGTAAAGGGCCTAGTTTATGGTGCAAAACCAGTACCTTCCATCGAAGTTCTTACTGAACGAATTATGGATGCCTTCCACACCGTAAGAAATACTCCCGGAATTTCAAAACCGTAAGGCAGTCTATGAGAAGAAGAGTGGAATAAAAAGTCAAGGTTCGTTAGGTTTCTTGTTTTTTAGGTATTTTTTAAGGAAACTTGTAATTAAGATCACAAACCAAGTGAGTAGCGTTTTTTGTTTTCATTGTGATAATAGGTTTCCCCCCTTTGTTAAAAATTTCAATGAAATGTAGCGAATTACAAAAAATGATTTTACTTTTTTCTCCATAACGGTTGCAGATGCGTAAAAATTACAGGAAATAAACATTCATATAAACAAAACAAAAAATTCATTGCATGTGTTAGAATCGACCAGCGGGGCACTACAAAAAAGTTTAAGATAGATATACTTTATTGTCCAATAATTTCTCATTGACAAAGCAAGATAAAAAATATAGTTATAAATAAAAGGATTGGTAGAACATGTAGGTATTGAAATTGATTGGATATAAAACAGATAGATATAAAAAAAAAAAAAAAAATTAAAAAAAATATCCTTGCACACTTAAAAGCAATTGCATCACAATATATAAAAAATTTAAAAAAATTCCTTAAAAGTAGTATTGGAGCAGATAAAAAGAAAGAGAGAGATAGAGAGAAAAAAAAAAACAAGTATTTACATAATAATTATTTTAGCATCGATACATAATAATTATTTTAGCATCGATGGGAGCGAAAAAATATCTCCCTCTAGTTTCTTACAATCACTTGGCAAACTGGATGATGTAAACCCTAAAACGTAACCTATATTTCAAATTTGATCTTAATATCGCGAAAACTGAGAGAGCTATGGAGAAAAATTAAAAAAATCTGTGAACTTTAACGCTCTGTAGATCGGTAACGAAGCGTTTGTAGACACATTTGTAGAAAACAAATTCTTATTTTGACCTGAAAAATACGCCCCTGAAATCTTGATACTGAATTTTGAAACACCCTGTATATTAGTGAGGATTCCAGGTTTTTTGAGAAATGGATATTAAAATGATTTTCAAGGAGTGGGGGATGAAAGCAATAATATATTTTCGGGACAGTGAAAATGCTTTTCATCTTGAACTGTATTTATTACTCTGTCCAAAAAAAACCCTAAAATTTTATCCATCTTCGATGACAAGTACCTACTTGATTCAATTCATTTTTCATAAAATATCACTCCAATGACAGGTGCCAACTTGATTACCATACATAATCATCTAAATCACCTCAGCGGATTGCAAAATTTAATTGAAATACATGAAGATGTAAACGAGTTCAATTTTATACTTCACTTGGATATCATTTTGGAATATTTTTCTTTATATCAAATGGTTTTGTTGTGCTTTTATCTTTTCAATTGGGTCCTTTTAATAAGCACTTAGAGAATAAGTTCGACATAATCTTCTTATTACACGTTTCCATAGAAGAAATGTTTACATTATTCCAATATTATCGTGAATGAGTTGGAAAAAATGCACCTCAAAAGGGCATTTCTTTTTTAAATAATTGGGTGGGAATTCAATGCAAAATATGTAAACAATACAATAAAGATATCGTGAACAGGTTGTATTTATAATCAACATTTATTTTTGAAAGAGTTATACACTTTTTACGAAAAATGTATCAGTCTCGTGGGATGTGAGGTGGGAAAAGAAACTATAGTACTCTTCTGCACGTCACTGTGACAACTGATCTCCATTCAAAATAGAGCACCCGTTGAAGGAAAGCATACTTTCAAATTTAATTGTTTTTTTTTCAAAACTATGAAAGTTACGAGAAAACATATCTTTTATTTTCCAGTTTTAACACCATGTACCTCTGCAAGAAAATAGCTTTGTGAAAAAATGCATGTGAAAGTGTCATTTTTTTGGTATAATATCCAGTTGTAGATTTGTTGAAAATATAAACAGGATGTTCATAAAATCAATTGAGAATGTTTCCTTTTTCATCCAGTTGTAATTGGAACCAGATATTAGGATTGTAAAATTCACCTCAGCCGAACAATTTTTTAATTACTAGTATCACGTTTTCCTGGATTCAAACAGTTGAACATTTTTTACTCAATTGAATGAGGAAGAGAAAAATTTATAATTTTTCTGATTTCACCAATGGCGTAAAAAATAAGGGAGAAAAGGGACCATGATACCCTTCTTGTACGCCACTGGTGGCAACTGAAAATGTGATTATTTTTGAAAATAAAGCACTAATTGAAAAAAAACTTTCTTTCGGATGTGTTTAAACATTTTCCAAAACTGTATCTCGAACGAATGACGTTTGAGAAAGTCCTACTTATTTTTCGAAGGAAATCTTCCGTTTTAATTTGGCACCATATTTTCGGGACACCCTGTATATATTGAACATTTACGTTAGAGTTCTATCAACATTGTTCTTGTTCGTTAATAATAATTTGTCTTGTGTAATTGGATAGGAATCCATATTTTTGATTATATTATTACAATTGTCTTTCGTTTCCATAGCATACTTGAAAAAGCAAAGAATTTCTTGGCAAGATAAAGCAAAGACAAGATAGAAATTGATGTTAGGTATGAGGAATGCTTTTATTAAAATTAATAAAAAAATTGACAAAATATACAATGCGGTATGTTTTTCACTAATCCAGATTTTTCTTCCGGAAGGAACCAACATAATATGTGATATCGTTGCAGGAATCAAGTTCACCAAGATAGGTGCCGTACGGAATGAATCAAACAATAGAGGGGATGTCTCGAAGAAATGCGACAAGAAAACCAAATGCGACAAGAAAATGAAATGTCCCAAATTCAAATACGAAAACTGCTGTCCTCCTCAGATCCGTCACAAATGCAAAGAAGACCATCCAGTCATCTGCGAAAAACCAGAGGCCCCCTTTCGCTCCTTCACAGACTGCCTGGACGAAGAACTGGCAGAAAACCTAAGCGAATGCCCTCTGGAAGTAGAAAAAGTACGCGCACTTCAGCCTAGATACATGGAACCTGTGGAGAAAGTGGAGAAAAAAGCCGTCGAACCAGTAACACCGGTTCTTGGATTACTCGACGTCAAGAAAGAGGAACGATGCATCAAAGATAAATTGTGCATGGAAAACAAAGGGCTATCGCAAAGTTGTGATGAGTTCGGCAAGTTTCAGAAACCCCTGAGGGTGAAAGACTTCAAAGATCCAGACAAGGAATGCCTGAAGACTGACGATATGAGGAAACTCGGGAAGTGGCCACCGAAAAACTCGAGAGGACTCTGTACAGGCGCGAGCAGCATCTTCGTCCCACAAAAAAGGAACATCAGCAAGCTCGTGAGGAAACACATCACATATCCCACTAAGACCAAAGAAGAAATGGAAAAGCACAAGAAATTAGAAAGCCAGGCAATGAAAGACGTCCCATCAGTTCAAAATAAAGTGAGAAGTTATCATGTTTTATGCATGAAACCGGAAAAGAGACTCGGCGAAGATAACGACAACAAAATCAACGAGGTGTCACATCACGGTGTCACTGAAGACGACTCGTGCCGATACAACAAGTTGCGAAACGTCCAGTGGAGAATCAACAACTTCCAGAAATGGCATCGGCTGGACAAGTTGGGTCGACTACCTGGTTACATCAAGAGATTCTACTCCAACATCGATATCAGCGGTGAAAACCTGAGTGCGCAGAAGCAAAAGCCGTTTAGTACCTCCGCATCTCAAATGGCGTTTTTCTGTGAAACCCCAGATGTCCCTACGCATCGGGCGATATCCACATCCTATATGCTCGCGCAAGGCAAGAAAAATAAGTTCAGATACTTCCACGTGAGAAAAGAAAAGAAGTCCACGAAGGTATCGAAGTCTTGCCCCAAGTTCACGTTGACTGAGTGTCCCCCGAAAAAACGTTTCGATTGTGAACGGAAATATATCGGGAAGCCTTGCAAAAAACGGGAGACTCCTTATACATCTTTTTCCGATCATGGGTACGAGGAACTAGAGTCCAAAATCACTGAATGTCCAAGACCATTCTCTCGCCTGCAACCTCAGTATCCCATTCTACCCGAAACCGAAACAGCTACCATCAATGACTCAACTTTCCAAGGAAAAGTCGATCCGACCATTGAAGAGGAGTACAAGCGGCATAAATACGGTATAGCTTACGAGGGCGTTACGCAAGATTGCAGCACTTTCGGAAAAAAAATCAAGCCTCTGAGGACGAGAATGGCGAACAGACTTCATAAAGACGGAACATGCACCGGAGAAACGGACGCACGTGCTCAGACGGAATGCGTTGAGCCTATAGAATTGTCCAGTGTATGCTTCTCAAGTTCAGCAACGGTGGAGAGATCGAGAAGGAATGATAAGAAGCTGGAGAAAGATTGTCAAGGGCAGAAATTTCAGAAAAAACGTATTTCTGCCAACGTCTGTCAGAAAATCGAATTGACCATCCCTAACGCATACAAAACTTGTCCAGAGCCACCGAAAGATTCCATGATAACTCAACAGCAAAGCACCGAAGATGCTCCAGAACCATGTCCTAGCGAAAGTCCAACACCGGAAAAGGAAAAACAAATCTCCCAGGAAGATTGTGCGGGCGAGAGTCAGAAGGAGTTGACCGTGTGGCAGAAGATAGCAAACTACTTCAAAGCTAGACCAAACTGCCCTGCGCCGGATGAATGGAAGAAGAAAGCAGCCAGAGAAAAAGCCGAAAAGTATGCCAAAGCCGCTGGGTTAGTTGTAATCGATCCGAAAGACTTGCCACCCAAGAAGGAAACATGTGCTGCAGAAGAGTTGCCGAGAGTTATCACTCCTAGAAGCGGCTGTTCTGGTAGAAAAAGCATAATAGGGAGAAAATGTTACAGCACAGTGACGCTGGTGCAACAACGCGATCGTTCAGGAGGAAGGCTCGATAATGAGTGTTACCGAAGACCCTTCCATACCATGTCCGAAGGAAAAATCGGCAGCCACGTAACTGATTACGGAAGTTGCGTCGACAAAGTTTTCCCTTCCGTACAGGAATTTGAATCTTGCAAGGGATTCATTATCGTTACAAATGAAACAGATATATTCAAAAAGCTTGGAAGTACATCGACAAATCTCATAGAAGGTCCAGATGTGGGGAACAGTTCTGAAGTTGTGGACCAGACGACTCAGTCCAAAGAAACCGGGAAAGATGAAACCTTCATCACTCCTTGTTCGTCTGGAGCGAGTGATGCAGCTTATGCCGATGCTGTTGAATATATCAACTCTGCTAGCAACAATTCATTCACCTTGAGGGAAATCGACGATAAAAACTTGAAGACTCTGAAAGACTTCGAAATCGATGAATGGGGTGACTATGGAAGCGTGGAGGATCTGGAACAAAGGACGACGGATACTGGTGGTAGATCAGGGGACACCCCACCACCATCGAGAGGTACCATCGATGGTGGAAATTTACTTGCCCAGGAAAACACTAGGAAGGGTAGCGTGCTGAACGGGAAGTCACCTTTCATCACCGTCATGAAACGTTACTACTCGAAGAACACCAGCTGGAGGAACCTCGAGGAAATCAACAAGTCACTGGAAGAGGAAGAGAAGAAGAAGCTTGCCAAGAGAGTCCTGAAGCCCTTCGTCGAAGGGACGACAGTTTTGAACGACAGCGGTTGTGATGATATTGTTGTCACCGGCCAGAAAAATGCCGAGAATTACGATGAGGGAGTTTCGAATAAAAATTGTTTTGAGGCTGAAGATGAAATTCCGAATGTTTCGTGTAATACGTTTAGGAGGAAGCTCAGTTTTTTTGACGTAATGTTTCAAGAGCCAATACACGGTGCTTCGGGATACAATCAAGCTAAAACCTTCGCCGCTTTCCAGGAGTATTTTCGCAGGATCGAAGTGTTATCGGACATCAATTATGAGGACATGGGTGAGAATTTTTATTTCAACAATTTTCATTAAGGTGGACGTAGTAGTGTATTTTTATTTCGAATTGCATCGAGAAAGGGTCACACTTTGAAAACTCAAATTTGGTAGGTGAACTCAGAAAGGATTGGAGTACTGATTGAAAAAATTTAGATTGAATTCTTTTCAAAAATTGAGATTTTTTTGTCGAAAATTGAAGGAAATAAGCTTCTTCTTTATTTCAAACGAAAGACCCATAAGGATGGTTCAACTTCCGATTAATTCCGTCTGGAACATTAACTTGTGATACGAAATGGGCGGCGAATAGCCAAATTCAAATACAGTGTCACACATAAAGTTCGCAACATATGGAAGTTTTTTTTATTAATAGATATAATTAAAATTTATCTTTGCAGTTAGTTTGAACCTAAAAAATGAGTGAAAAACAGCCTCTTTCCTTTTGTCATGTGCTACTCTAAACCTGTCAAATTTGACTTTTTTTTTGAAAATTCCCAAAAAATCAGTTCTTCTGTAAATTTCGAAAAATGCCAACGAAAAAAGTTGCTCGGTTTCCAATTTTATACCTTTACTCCAATTTGAATCTCTATGTCACTTCGACTTTTTTCCAATTTTTATTTAATTTTTCGAATCTTCCGCTCTACCGATTCGAACGAAACATGATTCAAATTCCATAATTTTGATGAATACGAGACTTCAATGTCATATCTTGCCCAGAAAATACCCCCATTGGCCTGTTACCAGAAAAAAGAATAAATGCAGCTCCAGAAATTCGTCTTTGTTTTTGCAAAGTTGATCTAGTTTATTCATTTCATTCTGGAACTGATTCGGATTTTCAATATATGGACGTTAATATGTCAGTAGTCGAATAAACGAATTTCTCTTTATTCTTATCACACTCGTATTTCTTTTTTTGATAGCTTTTTATCCAGTTTGATTATTTTTCTGACCAATAATTCAGTTACAAACAAACCCGAAATATCATACTTTTCTGTAAACTAAACAATGACCTACAGTTTCATAAGTATTCAAAAGATTTTCGTTCTAGCGATTTGTACTAAACATCAGAATACAAGACTAATGCAACATTTCGAGAAGAAAATAGAACAATTGATCAAATCGAAATAAAATTTTCCCTTTTGAAACAAATTTTTTGTTTTAGTTAATGTCAAATTATGCGTTTAATAAATCGAGTTGTTTTGTGTATAGATTTTCGTACATTTATAATTCACAAATAAGTTTTATGTACAATGTCATCCACACAAGACAAAGCGGAAATCGTTCTTTTATGTGGTGAGAATGTGTCATATCGAGATGTTGCTTGTATTTTCATCTAGATTTTCAATGTATGGACGTTAATATGTCAGTAATCGCATAAACGAATTTCTCTCCATTCTTATTACACTAGTATTCTTTTTTTTACCAGATTTGTATCCCGTTAGCTGCAGATGAGATCGAAATAGCTTGATGTAGTTTACACCCAACAGTGTGACTGTTGGATGTAAACTGTTAAATGTAATTTTCGAGCAAATAATAATTTGTCGCAATTTTTTTTAAATTGATTTCATAAATCTCATATTTTTTATTTTCCCATCAGATGTGTAAAAAACATTGAATCAAAATAACCATAACCAAATTCACAACAAAACATCGTAACATTCATTGATTTATCTCAATAATCTTATGAAGAACCCGAATTCATCATTCAGTATGCCGTCCTTCCCGTTCTATACAAATTATAGTCCTTTCATTCACATACTTTGTGGCATTTTTAATAAATAGGGGATTTATCTTAGCACAACACTCCCGAATGGTATTCTCTAAATGTTCTGTGTTTGCAAATGGTCTGTGCTTATACACTTTTTGCTTCAGATAACTCCATAAAAAAAGTCCGTTGGAGATAAGTCCGGTGATCTTGGTGGCCAATAATCTTCCCAATCTCGTCCTATCACTTTGCCCCTAAACATCTGACTAAGACACTGTTTCACTTCTACCGTTATACCACAAATTTCGTCTAACACGTAGAGGCAGATTATCCAAAACTTCAGACAACTGATTGATAATGAAATTTCTGTACATGTCTGCGTTCAAATTTTCTCTAAAAAAATATGGTCTAGTTATTTGGTTATGTAATAATCCACATGACACATTTGTCTTGAATGAATATTGGTCACGGCATTCTATTACAAAATTTGGATTATTGTTGGACCACCAGCGACAATTTTGGGAACTAACTGTTCCGTTCGACGTGAAAGTTGCCTCGTCTGTCCATAAAATCCTGTAGGGCAATATGATATCATTTTCTCTCTCACCTTGGAACTAAAATGAAAATCCTACTCGAATATCGAAATCTCTTTCTCTAAGAGTGTGTATGAACTTTGGCTTATAGGGATGGAAATTATTTTTGTGCAAAATTCTTCTCACAGTTTCTCTGCCAACCCCTGTATTTTCACTAATACTCCTAATATCAGTTTTTCCGTTTTCAAAACGCTCAAACAAACATTGAGTTGTTTTTCTTCATTATTCCTTATTGGATTATGTGGTTTCTTGAAACGATTGTCCACAGAGCCAGTTTCTCTGAATGTTTTCAATTTCCTTCCCACGGTACTAAAGTGAATATTTTCTTCCTGGATGCCGGTGATTGAAAATACAAGCAACATCTCGATATGGCACATTCTCACCACATAAAAAAATAAAAACATAAAATAACATTGTACATAAAACTCATTTGTGAATTATAAATGTACGAAAATCTGTACACAAAACCACTCGATTTATCAAACGCAATAATTTGACATTACCCAAAACAAAAAATTTGTTTCAAAAGCCTACTGAGGAAAAATTTTATTTCGATTCTATCAATTGTACTATTTTTTTCCCGAGATGTTGCATTAGTCTTGTATTGTTTAAAATCACGAAATTTTATATCATGTTTAGTACAAATAGGTAGAACGAAAGTCTTTTGAATAGTTATGAAACTGTAGGTCATTGTTTAGTTTACAGAAAAGTATGAAATTTCGGGTTTGTTTGTAACTGAATTATTGGTCAGAAAAATTATCAAACTGGATAAAAAGCTATTAAAAAAGAAATACGAGTGTGATAAGAAATACGAGTGTGAAAGAGAAATTCGTTCATTCGATTACTGACATATCAACGTCCATACATTGAAAATCCGAATCAGTTTCAGAATGAAATGAAGAAACTATATGAACTTTGCAACAACAAAGACGAATTTCTGGAGGTGCATTTTTTTTTGGTAACAGGCAAATGTGGGTATTTTCTGGGCAAGATATCTCATTGAAGTCTCGTATTCATCAAAATTATGAAATTTGAATCATGTTCCGTTCGAATCGATATTTTTGTAAAATATTCGATATTGAATACTTACGGATAATATACTATGCACTCTTTGAAACCCACCTCAATTATGGGATAATTGCATGGGGAGCTACAGCAAAAAATCATATTTCACAGCTATAAATTATTCAACGAATGGCAATCAAAAGTATGTATAAAAAACCATATACCTACCCCACAGGGGACCTACATAAGGATACCAAAATTATGGATATAAGGCAACTCTATTTCATCCAAACAGTAACTAGACAACACCTTAATAAACACGAATTAATACCAATTAACCACACTCATGCTACTCGACACAGAAATAACTCAGTATGTGTACCAAAACCTGAAAAAAATACCTTACGACGGTCATATGTTTACTTGGGACCAAAACTATATAACTTTATACCACCAGAATTGAAAGAAATTAACTCTACTTCACTCTTTAAAAGACACTTGAGGAATTGGATGACACAAACAGACAGAATGAAAATCCATCAACTTCTGGACCTGACTCTAAGGTTAACTTTCTGAAAAGAAATTGGCAATTTTCTGAATACAGTGATATAATTGTATAGTATATATGTTTGTATTTCATATTGTATTATTTTAATATTATGTGTATATTTATATGTATATGATTTTTATGTAAATATTTGCTAATTAATGTATTCTCTGTATTATTATTGCTATTATCATCATTAATTTCAAAATAAGTATTCCCATGTAAAATTTTTCTCCTCTTAAATATTTCTGTACCATTCCATAAACACAGTTATTATTATAATTCCACCATGTACCCACCCCCATACCCATGCTCGAGGGCAACCTTTTATGGGTTAACTATATTTATTCCTCTACAACCATATACTATCATGAACAAATGTATATCACTACCGAAGGGAAATAAATACATTATTATTATTATTATTAATTGGTAGAGCGAAAGCTTCGAAAAATTAAAAAAATTGGAAAATAGTCAAAGTGACAGTAGATAATCCAAATTTGGAGCAAAGGTATAAAATTGGAAACTAAGCAACTTTTTATTTTGCCATTTTTCGAAATTTCCAAAAAAAAACTGATTTTTTGAGGATTCTCAAAAAAAAAATTAAATTTGACAGGTTTAGAGTCGCACATGCAAAAATTAAAGAGGCTGTTTTTCACTCATTTTTCAAGCACAAACTAACTGAGAAGTCAAATTTTCATTATATCTATTAATAAAAAAACTTCCATATGTTGCGAACTTTATGTGTGACACTGTATATAGCGAGAAATAGTCTAAATTTTTCTAAACTTCCTTCTGAGGGTAATGCCAGTTTCGAAAATTGTGTTTTTTCGCAAAACGCTGATACCTTTAGAAGCTTTCATCCAACTTACCAATTTTGCAAATAAATTTTGATTCACTTCTAGTTGTCCGATTAACTTTCATAATTCCGGGAAAAATCTATTATGGAATTTTTGTTACAGAAAAAACAAAACGGCGGACTAAAAAATAATAATCTCCGACCCCAAAAACATCGACATATCAATTTTGAATATAATTGGACCATAGTCGCAAAACTCGTTTGCCATCTTGAAGCCGCCATCTTAAATCAATGAATTTTGACAAAAAATCATTATCTTCGACCCAAAGAACTCCCGCATACCAATTTTGCATAAAAGCGCCCCATAATTTGGGGCGCTTCTTTCAACCAGTGAATTATGGCATCCAAAGATTATTCATTGATTTCATGAGAATGAGTTCATTTCCAACACAAAAGTCGCAATCAAAATACATATGAACCTGGGATTCAAATCTAATATATGCCCGGTTGGCAATGCGAGATTTTCAAAATATGCACTAAAAGAATATAAAAATTTAAAATCCAATTACGATTCTTCTGCCGCAGTCGCTGGAATAATATATTCTGTCGTAAAATCCGTAACGAGGATTTCCTGATTTCTCCTTCACAAGACAACCCAACTGGCATGTTGCCAAGCCCTCTTATATAATTACGAATCTCTAAATTAATTTTGGATTTTATTTTCAAAGAATGTTATTTCGGAATAATTATTTCACAAATCATTTCGTCCTGATTAATTCCCAAACCAATTGATAATTAATACTTCAAGACATCTTGGAGTACGTAATTTTATAGGCAACCCAGTTCTCCGACTTGGATAAATATTCACTATAATTAATGGTGGCTCCTCTATGGGATTAGTTTTACAAGCCATATTTGTCGCCAACCTAGAAGAAGCAGTACATTGCAGATTATTGGAATATCTCGAAAAAGCAAATTTATTGCTCAATGGGCAATATGGGTTTCGAAAATCAAGTGATACTGAATCAGCTGTTCTAGATGTTATCATTGAACTCCAACTAGACATAGATTCAGACAAAAATGTGGTATATTGTCATTGGATCTTCGAAAAGCATTCGATTCAGTAGATCACAAAATCCTTTTGAGTACTTTGAATAGAATAGGTATTAGAGGACCTGTATATACAGAGTGACCCATTTGAAAGCGGGCCACCTCTCTAAAACTGTTATTTATTATCCGATTCAGAAGTTTTTTTTTTTCAGTAGATAGAGCATCAATAGTTCAAGTTGAATGCCATGAATTCGAAATAAAAATAGAAATTTCACGTCCCACTTCAAATTTTGTTCAAGGTCAAAAATCCAAAAAACATACTGAGCGATTTTTTTTAGTGAAATTTGACGACGCCACTGGATTTGTTATGCTTTCAAATGGGTGTGACCAAAATTTCAAGATGAAATTATTTTTTTCAACAGAAATATGGCATAAGTAAAATTCATATCACTTTATCAAAATATTTCGAATAGTCTTCATATAAATCACGATCTTGTTAAAATATCGTTTGGAATGCTCTTTCAGATCGTTAGCAGTCGAGTTTGTAAACAGCAGGTAATCAAAATGGCGTCAAATTATGTTTCTTCCAAACATAACTCCATAGTATAGGAGATAGTTATGTCCATCAGAACATTGCAGTTTTTTGCCAAAGAAATTAAATGTACATCTTTACATCGAATAGTAATAAATATACAATAATCAATAATAACCAATATTGATAACATAAATGAACTACAACGAAAGAATGGATTGAATCCCGATTTAATTCGATACATTTATTCTGCCATTTTCTAATGCTAACTAACCATAAGATTCGATCAACATTCGATAATTGGTTTGGGGTAATATCTGTGCAAGCCTGTCTTATTCTTTCACGCAGTTCCTCTTTAGTGGTTGACAGTTATTCCAAATATCGATCTTGGTTTCATTCAAACATGCTTGGGATATCACATTTCAAAAATATTATTTTTATTAGGAGGCTTTGTAACTTTAGTTGCTATAGAGATGACAAGTCATCAGAACAATAGACGAAAAGACACAAATTTGTGAGGAGAAGTATGGCTGATAATTTGACTTTGCAGGCAAAATTCATTTAAAGAAATACCTTCTTCATTAATATTTTTTTCTTCTGATTCTATCATTTATACTATTCTTCTATAATCTCTGGAGTATATAGTGTTTTACTTTCTTGTATATTTTTCCTTCCATAAACTTGTACGTTCTTGGGAAATAAAATTGTTATTATAATTACGTAATTTTTTCAAGACTGAATTCGCCATTTTAAATCGTATTTGAAATTTAAAAAAAATATATTGCAAATGTGCATCTCTTTCCAATAATTCTCTGAAAGAGTGGGTATTTTATTCCAAAAAACGTGTACCTGTGCATATTTACAATGGTTAGAATTTCAACAGGCATTTTTCTCGATATTATCGTTACTGGAGAATGAATCCGTTTTTATTTTTCAGAAAAAAACAAAACTTCTAAAATGGTGAAAGAGTTGAATAAGCTCATCGACGATGAAAAGAAACCAGAAGAAAATTGACGAAGGCAATATTTTGTAACTGTCCATAGTGAAGAGTAAAGGATTTTCGTGTACAAGTATAATTTTGGGAGAACCAACTGAATAAAGAATTTCCGTTGAATGCGAATTTTATTTAGGATATAACCAACATAGAAAATAGACAAGTTAATGCATGGTGCATGGACCTTGTAACCTCAACTTGTTTAAACACTCAATTGTGTGAATTTGACTATTTTAGTTTTTCCGAGCAAGTCAAGTCGTGCCTGCGAACGGCAGCTGTTCATCGGTGAACACAAGGAAGGGGACCTTTGAAATATTAGGCTAACAAAAAAATGTAATGGGCGCCATGTTGGAGTATCATCATCAAAGCCATTTCTGATTGAATTATCTAGGAAAATATTATCCAATCAACATGTTTTTGATGAAGAAAAACAATTATTGTGCAAAGGTTCAAATGGACCACCATTTTGTTCAATACACAATTGGCATCTCCGTATCATCGACTGTCGCATGCTTTGGAATATTCCTAGTGTATCCTGCATTAACGTACATGCTGCTAATATTCTTGCCGTTGAATCTTCCACAGATTCTACAGGTGTTTCATTACACTAGGGATTTAAGGTAACCCCACAAAAAAATCTAGTGATGTTACCACGTCTACCTATCCACCGATCATGGAATGTTTGATCAAGAAATTGACGAACGATTCGTTGGAAATGGGCCGGTGCTCCGTCATATTGATACCACATTCTTTGACGAACCAAAGAGGTACGTCTTCAAGTAGCCCAGGTGAAACATGTTCAAGAAACACTCGGTAGTTCTGCCCATTCGAACGGGGAGGAAGAAGATATGGTCCAACGATATGATTTCCGATCATTCCCACCCAAATATTCACTGAAAACTTTTGTTGATAGCCTCTTTGAAACATTCCATGCGGATTTTGTTCATCCCATAAATGGCTGTTCCTACTATTGAAATATCTCTTGTGAAACATGCCTCATCCGTGAATAGAACATATCTAGGAAAGTCGTTTGCTGCTTCATACATCCTCAAAAACCATTCACAAAAAATCTACGAGGGCCATAATCACCAGCATCTAGAGCCATCATCTTCTGTAGGTGAAATGGAAGCAATAGTTGTTCACGTGCCACCCGACTTACTGTTGATTATGACACTTGTAACCTATACGAAATTGCCCGAGTGCTGGTAGAAGGATCTACTGCTTATCGTTCTTCCATAACATTATCTCTTCTTGTTCTATTCGCACCACAATGGTGTTTACTGAATTTAAAGGACCCCGTTTCCTTCAATCATCGATGCACAGCTATAAAAGTAGTGAAATGTGGATGATGTCTGTTTGGATATCTATGTTGATATAATTCAGCAGCGGCTCTGACATTTCCCCCTGTGTCACCATAAACGAAATGCATATCTGTATATTCTTCAAATGAATAATCCATTTTGAAACGATGTTCACTGACTGAAATGATGACAGATGACTTGACGATAATACAAACTGTTTTGGGTTACTGTCAATTATGTCTAATGTGAGTATCGATATATCAGTGTGTTTCTACCGGGAACAATGAAAAAAGGCTACGTTTCTTTTTAGTTCCAAATTTCGTGTATGTTTCATGCATTGATCAGTGGTGTATTGAACAGCCTACCACAAACTAGCATGAAAGGCTCGACTTCGCAACTATTTATCACGAATCGAAAAAAATCATTTAAGTATATATTTTTTCTTATGTCTGGCTATGCATTTTACCTTTTTTTTCTATTTACTCTTTTACCTTATTTCCTCAGCTAACTCAATAGGTACGCCTATGGAATCTCAGAAGTCGGTTCTACTGTGGAGCCCTCTGGTCGTTCATGAAGTCAATTTCAGAAAATGGCAACTGTTATTGCTCAATCATTGAAAACAAAGCAGAAATTCATCAAAATAAGAATTTCCTTTATTCAGGAAAACCTACTACTACCTATTCTGCGATAACTACCTCAATTAGTGCTTTATAGCAAAGATATACAGGAAATGAGATAATAATTTTGAACTGTAACCTAGTTTTGTAGGTTATGTGGCCCATATACTAAATCATGAACGAGTTCTATCAGAAGGGGTTCTTCAAAAGATTTATTTTTTATTGCACTGCAGTAACTTTTTATGGTTTCAAAATACCTGTGAGTAATGAGAACGTTCAGTGTTTCGGATTTTCTTCCGTTCTTGGAAACTGCAGCCCCTTTGTCGACTGTGACTTCGCCTCGTACTGGTAAATCTCCAATGAAAAAAAGGTAAGATTAACTCTGCATTTGGGATCTTTTATCTGCTATTGTTCTTTATAGTATTTCCCACATTGTCTTGTCGAATAACTGTTTTTCTAATACATATTGATTAGTTTTTTAAAATTTCAATTTTCTTCATTCGGTTCTTCCAAAATTATCTTTCTGTTCTCCCGCTTAGCTTGTTGATTTCTCTCCCTTGATACCAACATCCTTTGTTTTCTTCTCGAATTTTCGATTTTCACGCACCTTTTTGTTGCACTTTTCATTATTTTCACCTTTTTGGTAGTTTCTATTTACGAAACACCTCTAACTACCTACCTTACATACTATATACAAGACATGTAAAAATCATTCTTTTGACGTTTCTGCTTTTCATATTTTCAAAATTCCTAATTTTGCATCATTTTGCGGAATGTTCGAACTTTTAACATTTTGTTATCTGCTTGTGCTCAAAATTATATTAGTAAAATTTGGGTTCTATAATTTTTTGAATTATGCCAATTGCCTGTAATGTTGAAAACATGTTTATTTTAAACATAGGTATTGATTAATATTATAAAAGGTTTCAGAAAATGGTAGAATCTTCGGAAAAACTGTAAAATAACATAGCGAAGATTACTAAATACGAACATTTTCCTATATATGGGTTATTTTTATTTTTATTTATAATTCTTATCAACTCTTTAAATATTTAACGTACTTCTAAACATAACAAAATATATATATATATATATATATATATATATATATATATATATATATATATATATATGTGTGTGTGTGTGTGTGTGTGTGTGGGAAGTATTTGCTGACTAGTTAGGTACAAAACTAGGGATATTGGGGTAAGCAGCAATGAAAAAGTAAACTCTTTAAGGTTTATCCAAGCTTTCGGAAATGTTTATTTCCATCATCAGGAAGAAACTTTGTTGAGGTTGGTTTCAATTATGTTAAACATATTCATCTAACATAGTGATACAAAAGGAAAAAAACAAAACAAACGTGGACCGAGGAATAAAACGAAGTTCAAAGTTACTACAACCACATTAGCATTGATTTGTTGAAAATATGAACAGGATGTACATAAAATCAGATGTGGAATCATCTGCGACTGAAAGATAAACTTTAGTCACTATCTTCCATCGTCAAGATAACCTCTTGTGGGGTATTCATGTTGAAAAGGGAAACATTCTCAATTAAATATTGAATAGAAAGATTTTTCTCTGAATTGAAAAATCCACGATAAAAATGAAGTTATTTTCTGTGAATGTCTAACAGAAAACAACTACTTCCCCGGCTATCGTGGATTTTTCAATTCACAGAGAAATATTTTTATCAATATCCAATTGAGAATGTTTCCCTTTTCCACATTAGAGTTGTTTAAAATTATATAAATATAACTCTGTACTCTATGTGGTGTGACAAGTGAAACTCTTTCACTTGTCACACCACATAAACCTCAAAGAATTTACTTTTTCATTGCTGCTCACCCCAATACCTAGTTTTTATATATATATATATATATATATATATATAAATATATATATATATGTACTGGTATATATATATATATATATATATATATATATATATATATATATATATATATATATATATATATATGGTACTGGGATGTACGCGCCATTTTTTCCCCAACAAAATCTACTCTTTTCTATAGGCAGAAATAGTGTGAACATTATCAGGTAAATTTCGGAATCAAAATAAGAGAAATAATGCAATGATGATTCTAGGATTCGTCTCTTTGTTAATGAACTTATTTATAGCTCATGACAATAAGAACATCCACAAACATTGTGATAAAAGCATATCATTTTTAATAAAATGTTTCAACTGCTTTTCAATATTTACACTGCCGATCGGAACGAAATAACGTAACCCCTTCAATTTGATTGCAGAACGATGGAATGAGTGTGTTGTAGTGATTTTCGAAGAGATTTGAAATGGATGTAGTAGAATCGTTGAATGGTAAGTCGTTTATATTTTTTCTGCTCTTTTATTCAAAGTTTCAGTGGGGTAATCGTGCTTGGAGCTGTTGGAAAATCAATATTTCAGCAGAAACTTAATATAGTATACAGGGTCACTCACGGTTAATGGTAGGTTGGACGTTAACGGAGAACAGGGACATAGGATTATTTGTACATTTCGGTTTCCTGGGTATTTAGTTCTGCTCTATCGATCTGAAATGTTTTCTGTGATGCAGCGTTGCCGCTTATATTGAAAAGTAGCAACTACTTTGATTTTTAAATGTGACACCCTGTATATTATTGCAGTTTTTGCTTTGCTATTGCTTCCCAATTATCTTTATATGTCACCGATCTCCAGTGGTTTTTGATAAATTGATTGCTTTCCTTATTTTTTGAGCAAAACCTTCAATTAAATGTTTATTACTGCGGTAGTTGGATTCGTAAAAAGCTGACATTTTGGGTGAAGTCAACCAATATCCTGCGTTTTAGTTTTGTCTGAGGGAATTTGTTCTTTATTATACAGGGTCGTTCAAAATTTGTGATTTTACCGATAGATGCAAAATGGGAAAAAGTGCCTTTTCAAATGGAACATTCTGTATATTATCGAATATCCTGAAAGCTAATTGGAGCGCCTTTCAAATGATGTATAATGTTTAAGATGCCTAAGAGCCCTGGTGTATTTACTGATTCGATTTTGTTTAGAATTTTTTGGGGACAACAAATGAATGTAGTTGAATACCACTTGGTACTCCATCAGTAGATGGCGCGCCTAAAATGTTTGTGTTCGTGCTAAATGTCAAACTTCAACCGTTTGTAATTATTTTATTTTCTGTCAGCATTGCATATTTCCGTGCATAAATTGCGAATTGAAAATTTCACAAATTGATCGTTTATTTCAGTTCGTAGTTTGAATTTGTTTCGGTTTTTAGTTTTGAAAAATATTTTGTAATCAATATACTTGAAAGTAACTTCAGAATAATTTAATTTTTTAATTGACTATTCACTATGGTGAAGTGATCTAATATTAAAAACACAAATACATGAAAATAATCATTCATTTTCAACACTCCCCCTGTATGATTAGTTTCTTGAATCTTCTATGATACAGCTGATTCCTGATATGAGAGAATATCTGGAATGGTAGTAGCTTCGCGGAAATATCTGCGATTTGATTTCTTCCAGTATACTAATAAATAAATCTTTTTAGAATGGAAAACTACCAAAAAATTAAAAAATTGCCAAAGTTATACCTATTTTCAAAAATGGTAAAAAATATCCCAATAATTATAGACCTATATCAATTCTCAACGTTTAAAAAGAAATGAAAAAATATTCACAACAGATTAAAAGAATATTTGGATTCGAAAAAAATTCTATATGGACAGTATAGCTTTCGTAAACCCAGTGATACAGAGTCTGCAGTATTAGATGTCATAACAGATATCCAATTAGAAATGGACAAAAATAAAAAATGTGGACTTCTTTCACTGGATCTACGTAAAGCTTTGGACACTGTTAATCATGATATTTTATTGAAACAATTATATGAAATAGGATTTCGTGGAGTGGTTCATAACTGGTTTAAAAATTATTTATATGGAAGGAAACAATATGTTAATCTTGGAGATACTAGTACTTTCAGAGATATATCTTGTGGGGCACCTCAAGGATCTATATTAGGACCATTACTCTTTCTAATTTATATAAATTCGGCTTCACAATTGAAATTAGGCGGATCATTAAAATTATTTGAGAATGATACTACATTGATTTACAATAGTTATGACTCAGATTCCATCAAAATTCATATGAAAAACGATTTGGAAATTATTTCACACTGGCTAGATGTTCATAAACTTACATTAAATATTGAAAAATCTTCGTTTATGTTTATAACTAAAACCAAACAAACAAATATTCAAAATCATAAAATTAAATTCGGCTCTACTATTCTCAAATATTCCACTGCAATTACATTCCTTGGACTATAATTGGATGAAACTCTTTCTTTCAGAAAACATATTGAAAATTTAAGACGTTACCTATCACCTATGGTTGGAATTCTATTCAGGATTCGAGACTATCTTCCTTTGAAATATTTGAGAAACATTCATTTCTGTCTTTTTTATTCAAAATTACCATACCATATATCAGTCAAAATATTATAAAACAATTGCAAGTAATACAAAACAGAATAATAGAATGTATATTCAGATACCAGTACATTAAACCATCAGTAAACTTACATGAACCCAATGAATTACTCAGTATCAGAAATTTATATAATTTCAAAATCTGCTTCAACCCACTCTATAAAAAAATCTGCTGGACATTCTAACCTCACATTCACACAAATTGAGTGTATCCATGACTACAATACTCGTCACTGTAAATTTTTTTGTACTATTCCGATAAAATCAAACTTTGGTTGTAAGTCAATATTTTATCGAGTTATAATGACATAAAATTTAATTCCTAATTACTTGAAGAAAATGCGTTTTAATAGACTTTTCAATATTCATTTGATAAGTTATTCATTTTATTTTGCAAAACACAATATAAAAAATTATAATAAGAGAAATATAACCTTTTTTATTGATGATCCCATGATTGTTTTGATAAAATAATTCATACACTTGTTTAAAAATATATTATTTATTATGTATTATTTTATCCCTAATATAAATAATTGTATTATTTTTTGGGATGAATGAAGTTATTATTATTATATATAAAAAAATATAGTTTATTCAGTGGTGTGTGTAGGGATACTCAGTTTTTGTGAAATGGTTTCCTTTTGCATATTGTGTGGACATTCTAAAGCTACAGATCCGAATATTCATCTACATCTAGTATCCCTGAAAAATTAGGATTTAATTTTCAGAACCCAAAGAATGCTGCTCAACCAGAAAAGTCTTGTGGTATGTGGCTTTCGCAGGATTCGCTGTCAACTACATGATTAGGCTCAACCTGAATATTGCTATAGTATCGATGGTACAACCAAAAGCAAAAGACAATATTTCTTTGATTAGTGAATGCATAATCGAGAGTCAAATAGAAAAAAACCTTCCACTCAACAGTATTATCAACAACTCATCGGAAATATTGGTAAGAAGATGTTTTTTTTGTTGGATAATATCAAATTGTAACTGGAATGTCTGAAAGCGGAATATAATAGTAACTTTAGTGACATCCCGGTTGGAAACCATTAAGAGAATCCATCGCGAGAAGAATCATTAACATGATAAAGATTTGACACCGTCTACTAAATAATAATCAATTATTAAGATAAAAGCCTCACCATATATGAAGGTAATGAACAATATAATGAAGTCTTATCAGGAATGCAGGAATGTCGAAATTAATTGAATCCACTAAAATACATTTTTAACCTTGGTATAAATATTCCAACCGTCTGCAAGTATCTCTCATTCTGTACATATGACTTTTCGAACTAGACAAGACACGAATCTTTGCGGCTTTCCTCTAATGATCTGATATACCTTATAATCATTACTTCTCTTTTCCAGAATGCAACTCTACCATCTACTTCTCTCTTCACCAATGCCTCATCTCCTCTAAATCTCCTCGAAGATGACTACCAGAGATTCAGATGGGACGAGAAAGAACAAGGCCTTATTTTGGGAAGCTTTTTCTGGTTGCATTGGTTAACCCAGGTTCCAGGAGGAATTCTTGCTTCGAAATATGGCACTAAGAAGGTCTTCGGACTTTCCAATCTCATGGGAATCATCGGCTGTATCTTCATACCTTGGTTTGCTCACAGAGGATCTACGTTTCTGATCGCTATAAGGTGTCTTCAGGGATTTTTCTGTGTGAGTGTCAACATTTCCATTTATTGAGTTTTATTTCCATCCATTACAGTCATTGAGTAGAGTATCGACAATTTATGACTCGTGATCCTCAATTTTCCAGGGTTTTGCTTGGCCATCGATGCACAACTTGACTGCGAAATGGATTCCGCCCAATGAAAGGAGCAGATTTCTCACTGCCTACTTAGGTAACACACTTAATAATAATAATAATAGAACTTCATTCAATCAGCTAGTGGCACTGTCAAACAGTGTTTTTCAACATATGCCTCCAGCATAGAAAAAAAATCATTTTTTTTAACATAACACAAATAGATCAACGATTGCATCTAATACCTATCTCGAAACCCAGGAACATGGCTGTATTACAGTTTTTATATCAACCTACATAGTAGAGAGAAGTTGAGCTGCTTTCAGTTTCTTCTTAAAATTACTAATAGAATAGTTGTTGAACTCTGGAGGCAAGGCATTGTGAAGAATGCAAGCTTTGTAGGAAAAACTACGTTTAAGGTGGAAGAATGTTAGGAATGACTAGCAGCCGCCTGTTCCTTGTTGGAAAATAATTAATGTTTTCGAAGCGTTTCAGTTTATCCATCAAGTACGAAGGCTTCTGGGTAATTAAGGTATTATGAATAAGTGTTGAAAAATGGAGTTCGCGTAGCAATAAGTTTGTTCCTTTGTATCTCGAAATGACTGGCTAATCGCATCAAACTTACGGATACCTAACCTCATTACGAATTTTGTATCCTTTGCATACGCATTTGATATTGTTTCAGAAGCGCCGGGCCATATATGCAATCACAGTCTGAGAGCTTAGATTTGATAATGATTCACATATTATGGAGTTCAAGATTATTGCTAAGAATATTTTTTTGCGGGTATAAATTCCTAAGTGTATTGTAAGATATTTTATTCAGATGATTAACATGCTTTGTGAATCTCATGTCGCTGTCTGGTCATAATCCTAAGTTTTTGCATTCCTTTACAACTGGTAGTGCATCACCTACTATATTTATGTTATTTTGTCGCACGGAGATCAGTTTCTTATTTTTGGTTCCAAATATCAAGAGTTTTGATATACTAGGCTGGTAGCCGCGAGCGCAGAGGCGCTGGCTGATGCCCATATGGTCCTGGTTCGATTCTCGGCTCGACAACTGAAATAAAAATGTATTTTTGTAGTTTCGTTGAGCGGGAGGAGATAGGTGACCAACCGAATATTTTTGGTACCTAGATCTCAATCCAAGTAGTGCTTCGGATGACACTAAACACTCACACAAGTCACTGACTTCTGAGGGTTGCTTCGCAACTGAGTTGGCGGTTAAAAACACTTTTAAACACTGACATTTAGTTTTAGGTTATGTGCGGATGATACATTATACAATAGCGCACGCTCTGCATTGATTTGATCCATGGCAACTATAAAGTTTTCTATTCGGAAACTAAGGTACAGCTGTGAGCCAAACGCGTATTCATGTATCTAACAGTACTTCATGAATTCAATGAAATCTGAAATATAACTGAAAACAATAGCGGGCCGAGAATAGAGCCCTGAGGTACACCAAGATTTCCCTATTGTACTGATATCTGGTCTCCAACGACAACATACTGCGATCGGTTCCTCAGATAATTGGCAATCAGTTCCACAGATCCAGGTCCGAACACAAAATGAGATCATTAATCGCCATTTTTAACCGACGAAACCAAAAAGGAGGAGGTTCTCTATTCGACCCGTATATTTTATGTTTTTCCATAATTTTTTGTTATGTATGATCACGCTTAAATTTTTACTGAGGCGTCCGATTCCGATAATTCTTTTTTCAGTGGATAGGGTGTACTTCGAATTCGGTCCCATTTGAATTTAAAAGATGGAATCCACCCCTAAAGGTAGCGAAATGAAGGATATTGATCACTCGAACACTTGGCCAGTCAAGACATTGAAGTGTACGCTCAATAAAAACTGAGAATAAATTGTGTATACATTGTGAAATAAAATCTAAAAATCATTGTTTAGTGCAAGTGATGAAATAGTGTGAATTGATCCGTCAAAAATTGAACTTTGATAATGCACAAGTGGTAAACCAAGAACTTTATCCAGTAAGCTATATAGAATCGACAACAATCATAAAATTATAGTACAGGTGCATACCACTCATAAAATATTTCCTAAAATGGTAGAAAATAAAGAAATAACAATCAAACAATTATATGAAGAAATAATCAGAAGCAAAACTGAACTCAAAAATATAATTGAAGCCACCGAAGCCAGAGTATTATTGGAAATTGGGTCACTAAAGAACAAACTGAAGAACTTGGAAAAGGAAAATAGTGACCTGAATAGGAAAGTTGAATATCTGGACAGAAATAACAGGAAAAATAATTTCCTTATTTTTGGTCTGAATAGAAATCCACAAGAAATTACACTGCATTTCCTGTGTGATACAATAAATGAACTTTTAAATGTAAGTCTCGCAGAATCTGATATAAATAACTTTTACTGTTTGGGGCGTTCAGTAAATAGTCCGTTGAAAGTTGAACTGGTATCTCAATTGAAAAAACAAATGATCTTGAAAAATTGTTCGAAACTGAGAGGGACCAACATTTTCATCGTCAACGACCTGACTGAAATACAAAGGAGAGAAAACAAATCACTGCGTGCATATTTGTCAGTATACAAAAATTCCTCGGAGAAGTGCTATATAAAAGGAAACAGACTATTTATTGAAGATATTGGTTACACAGTAGAAGATTTAGAGGCCATTGAAGAAAAGAACAATATAAAGGCAAACAGTGCTCCACAAACACCCAGCGTTCCGATAACTGAGGAGACTAACATAGAGGAACCCATTACTATAAAACGAATCCAGAAAGAAACAAAAAACAAAATAAAGGAAAAATATTCACAAACCCACAGAAAAATAGCGCAGGTACAGATCCTTCTATTATAAAGAAAAATTGAGAAATCGTATAATTAAATGAAACCCAACTGATATCATCCAAAAGCAACCAACCACCAAACATATAAAATTTCCAATCACATATTATGGTAACAAACCTCCCGTACTAATCACATCTGATAAATTCCATACAGAAGTCTGCTTAGCTATCATCTTGTGAATTTTTTATTTTTTTATTTTGTATACAATTCTTTCGTTGCTGATTACAATGTTTTTGTTCTGATTCATTTGACAATAAATAATAAAAGAAATACAGGGAAAGATATGAGATGGATCCATATATAAGAGAATATGAAAATGATTCGGTAGTAGCAAAACAAATTAGTAATATTATTGAATTCACTGAATACCTCCATGATGATTTTAAAATATTCCAACTGAACATTCGTAGTATCATGAAAAATATGGATGAATTGTCCATATTATTGAGTAAAATTCCTGAGAAACTGGATCTTATTATATTAACGGAAACATATATAGTGAATGATATTGAACTCATCCATATGGAGGGTTACCAAACTTTATATAATGAGGGCTCTTTAAATAAAAATGACGGAGTTGTGGTATTCATCAAAGATACACTCGATTATTCCTATAATATTCAAAATATTGGAGAAATCAAAGCTTTACAAATACATATAAAAAATGAGGTATGTGATATCATAATTACTTCCGTGTACAGATCTCCAAGCACTTGTCCCATACAATTCAATACAGAAATCATCAGATATTTAGAAACAATGAAAAGCAGTGACATACAAATAATCACAGGTGCAAAAAATACAAATCAATTATCGGAATACGACTATGCAGAAGAATATAAAATATAATGAATGCACATGGATTTACATCTTATATAAACGATGTTACCCGACCTAGTAGTGGATCTTGTATAGACCATTATTTCATAAAATCTAAAAAGTGTTAATTTCAAATCCTATATTATACAAAATGGAATAACAGATCATTTTCCCATTGCTTTGACATTCAATCTGGTGAAACAAAAGTCCAATCAAATCGAAAAAAAAAAACAGAAAATTTATCAATTATAATAAACTCAGGCAGGAATTGGGGAATGAACTATGGGTCGATATATACAATCAAGATGATATAGAGTCAATGGCCGGTGCATTTATTAAAATATTACAATTCTACATTGAAAAAAATACTGCCACTGTGACTGTAAATAAAAAAAATCGCCCGAGAACCAAATGGATAACACCTGAAGAACAGATCCAGAAATATAGCTTTGGGAAGAATACAAACATCTTAAAAATCACCTGAATAAGATGATACTAGCAGCTAAGAAAATATATGCCAATCAAATAATAGAAAAAAATAAAAACAGTACAAAAGGCCTCTGGAAAACTGTCAATGAAATCTGCAACAAATCCGGAAACATTACAAAAATAAAAGGAATAAAACTTAACAATGACGTAATCATACATGATCAATTAGAAATTTGCAACAGATTCAATGAATATTATAGCAAATTAGGCGAAAATCTTGCAATGAAAATAACGGAACCTTCAGATTTTGATTATTCTGAAAACATAGTAGACAGCACTATGTACGTATTCCCAACTGATGAAAATGAAGTCAAAGAGATAATACTGCAACTAAAACCAAAAAAATCTCCGGGTGATGACGATATTCGATCTGAAACTCTTAAAGAAATAGTAAATGAAATCAAAGGCCCACTGACCCATTTAGTTCTGACAATTCGTTTGAAAAGATATTGAAAAAAGAATATTGTCTTTTCTGAATAAACATCAAGTTCTCTCGGATAAACAATTTGGATTCAGAGAAGGAAAATCGACGGAAGATGCAATACTCGCTTTATCATCCTATATTTATGAAGCACTGGATAAGAAAAAGGCTACCTTGTGCATATTCGTTGATCTTTCGAAAGCATTCGACACTGTTTGCCACAATACATTATTGAAAAAAATATCCTCATATGGACTAAGAGGAAATATTCATAGGATTCTTAAAAGTTATCTGACTGATAGAAAACAGAGGGTAAGCATCAATGGTGAAACCAGCCAATACGAGAATGTTTCCTATGGAGTCCCACAAGGTACTGTACTGGGACCATTATTATTTACTATCTATATTAACGGCCTACTCGACATGAAAACACAAGGAAATATTCTGAGCTTTGAGACGATACAGCCATACTGTATAAATCCAATACATGGCCGGAACTGAAGGATCTTGTAGAAACTGATTTTCTGAAAATAGAAAAATGGTTTAGAGGTAATAAATTAACACTGAATTTTACAAAAACTAAATACTTGCCTTTCTGTTCCTACACAAATGGACTACCAAATATGGGACCTATAAAAATAGGAGAAAGTTATGAAATACCAGAAGGAAAGTCGATGAAATATCTCGGCATCATAATAGACCGGCATTTGAGATGGAACCTGCAAATTGACAATATAGTAAAAAAATTGAGGGGAATGCTATACAAATTCAAATATATGAGAGATTTTCTGGATACCCCAAATTTGAGAATATTATATTTTGCATTAGTTGAATCGCAATTACAATACGGTATAGTGGGATGGGGTGGAGTAAGTGATAATTATTTGGAAAAAATTGAATGTCTTACAAAAATATATAATAAAAAATTATCATAAGGTTCACACTTACCCAAGTGATAACTTGTTCAAAGAATCCAGTTTTCTCGATATCAGACAACTCTTCTGTTGGAATATTTTGAAAAATGTCAAAAAAGGAAATATCATCTTAGAACATCCAAACTACAGTCATAACACAAGAAATAAAAATAAAAGCGTAATACCGTGCTGTAACAAAACCATAGGTCAGCGGAATGCAACATACCTAGGACCTAGGTTATATAATATGGTACCGGATTACCTGAAGAATTACTATAACATGTCCAAATTCAAAAAAAAGGTAAAAATGTGGATTGTGGAAAATGAGAGATCACTTTTTCATGAACTTGTTAATCAAAAAATGTATTAATGATTGAAACATAATTTATACCATTGGTAACAATATATGTATGTATATATGTATGTGTTGTATATGTATGTATATATACATGTATATATATATGTGTGTATATATGTTTGTATATATATTTGTCTCGTCATGATGCATAAGTCTCAGTTACTCATCAATTTTGCTAGTTTGGTCTTTATTATTTTTTTTCCACAAAAACTCAGTGAATGTAGGTATATTAACACAATTTTAACATGGTGAATGTATTTTAATAAATATATCCATTTTTAACTGACATAATTGTTGGATTATTTTATATGATTTTAGCTTAGTTTTTGAACTGAAATTCTACATTTATTGTTGGATTATTTTATATAATTTTACCTTCGTTTTTGAGATTTTATTACATTTATTATATATATTTTCAGATATTTTTTAATTCGATAATCATTGATAGTGTCATTCCTATTTTTAACTGTAATCTATATTGTTCGTTCATTTACATATATTTATTTTGTTAATTTATATATTATGTTATTCCTCAACTAACAAAAACCTTCATAATTTCTTTCTGTAATAATATTTCAATGTGTAGTAGCATATATAGTCACGCACAAGTAGTATAACAACTCATAGTTGTTATACACTTCTGTGACTCAACCATGTTTATTGCATTTCACCTGAGTGTAAACATTTTTTTATTTATGTCAATAAACATTATTATATTACTCACCCTCTGAATTCTGGTCCGTTAACCGATTCTATCAGGCATAACTTTGTACTGGGTTCTTCGATTTGGATGATTCTTTTTTTAAAAGATAGGGTATACCTTATATTTGGATTTCAAAAGGAATTAGCCACCCTTACGGGTACAAAAATAGGGTATAATTGATTTTTCACTAGTGAACTTTGGCACACACATACGTAGTTGAAAATGACAGATCGCTACTGACATTATTCTTGTTCCGTCAAAAACAGTATATTTTATGAGAGGATGGAATGATATACAAAGTAATGAAATGAACTAACCAGAACAACGGAAATAATTCATATTACAACAAATAGTAAAAGTAGATAATCATATTATTTAACTGGTAATAGTTGAAGTAAGGTGGGTAAGTAAGTATTTTGGAAGTAATCAAAAAACAAGTAGGTAGTAATTGGTAGATGAAAACTTTTTAACAAAAAATTAAACCGACGAAAAAATCAACTATTCCAAAGAGTACTGGCAAACTCAGACTGTCGCAATGTTTAGACTTGTTTACTAGGGAAGAAATATTGGATGATGACGAAAAACCCACTTGTTCTAAATGCAAGGAAAGGAGAAAATGCACGAAGTCATTATCTATACATAAATTCCCCAAAATTTTAGTAATTCACTTGAAAAGATTTTCGCAGATGGAGAGATTCAGAGGAAAACTAAATGTCTTCATTGACTTTCCTCTCGATGGATTAGATATGAATATTTATGCAGTAGATAACGCAGCTCCGTGTCGCTACAACTTGTACGCTGTATCCAACCATAGCGGAACAACTTTTAATGGACACTACACGGCTTACTGTAGGCACCCTTATGCAGGCACATGGCACGAGTACAATGACTCGAGAATATCACCGCTATCACCAAAATCTATCGTGAGTGGAGAAGCATACGTCCTCTTCTATGATCAAGAGGACACCAAATCACAGTTTTGAATAGAACATTTTACTTATTTCCATTTTATATTTTATATTCATCTTTACCTTAATAAAAATAAGTTTAAAATGTTAAAAAAAAAAATAAAAAAAAATCTTTACTAGAAAAAAAAAAATCTAAATGATAATTGAGCTCCTAAACTAATGTAAGTAACTGATTTTGAGTCGGCGCCAAACAAACTAGCAATTGAATCAGGTGAAGCGTAAAATGATGGCAGCGAGATTCACGGCTGCGTTTTGATGACTTCTTTCATAGATAATGATCTTCGATAATTGCTTGTTTGGCGCCGACTCAAAATCAGTTACTTACATTAGTTTAGGAGCTCGATTATCATTTAGACTGAAAAGGTTTATTTTATTTTTTGTTTTTCAGTTGATTTTTTCGTCTTTTTTATTTTTTGTTAAAAAGTTTTTATAATATACGAGTTTATTACAAAAAAAATTCCGTCGATCTCGTTCCTGGGATCAACGTGAAATTTTCGATATCCATTTCCTTCAACTAGGAGGAAACTTACAATATTTGGATTTTAAAGGTCGCCGGAAAACAATTTATTGGAGAGCCACAGAGTTGAATATTTATTGTCCAAGGTAGGCAAATATTAGTTCTCAATGTAATTATTGTACATGAAAAACTGCGTTTTTCCATATGTGGCATGAATTCTCAACTGTATATTGCTTCATATTCTCATATTTGTATAAACAAATAAATCATTGAAAAATGGCCTTCATACGTAAGTTAGTAGTAACATAGTTCTATTACTTATTATGTACCTATGTCATCCACGCAACGACATCGATCCAGGAATGGCGAAGATATGGTAATAACCTCCCCATGTTGATCGAAATATCAAGAAAAGTAATTATTTCCAAGTTAACGACATTGGCAATTCCGAGTTAAGGAACAAAATTGCTGTGCTGTCATTTATGCTATTTCCACTTTTTTGATAACTAATTGAGAAGCGCAATTACCAGTCTTTGATCTTATAATTGTTGTTATATTCGTTTGTGCTTTCAAATTTCCGAATAAATCAATTGAAAAATCTGCTCCATTTATTTCTGGGAACTCTCCTCCGTATCATTACTGGCATCGACCAATCAGAAGCTCCGCATAAAATAAAAATCCGAATGAAATTTTAATACAGCCCATTGCCCAATTTAATAACCACTATTAAAACTTTAGTATTGGCAATCAAAAAAAGCATTGGGGATTGGGTCTCACTTTAATTAACACTAGGAAAAGAAGACCCTGACAGTGTTTAATTGCCATTATCAAACTGAAATTCAAATATAATAATATATTCTTCAACGAGCTATTATTCTCGGGGATAAAAATTTGGAAACGAACCGTTGGCGAGTTTCGGAATTATCCGCGAGAATAATAGCTATCATTATACGCGAGTAGAAGACTATACTTTATCTACGATTATACGATAGTCAGAGTTTTAATGCAATCTAAATATTATTTATGGAAATAATTGATTCATTCATTCATGGATCCATTGATGGAATGTTATATCTTCCACAATGATGATGACTTATATTTCTCAGAGTGTTTTGTAAAACAAGCGAGAAGTTCATGATCTCCTATCACTGTTACTTGAAAACGAGTGTAACCCTCAGGCTCTCACTCTTTCGACTAAAATAAGTGGGCAACAGCCATTCACGATTGCGGTCTTTGATGATACTCCTGATGGGAGGCAGGTTCAAGTCTTCGAGAATCCGATCGTTCCGCAATACCACGGAGCCTTCGTTATCATCCGCAGGACTTTCATTTGCGCCCGTTCCAGGACGCGAATGCTAGTCCTGCAGGTCTGGCCCCAGGCGGCTGAGGCATACAAAATGGCAGGCCTGAACATCATTTTATAAATCAGAACTTTGTTCTTCAGAGAGAGTTTGCTCTTGACGTGTGGTCTCCAGGTGAGCCGGCGATCCACCGTAACTCCCAGGTACTCGACCTGCAGAGGCAGACACACCCCTTTCCGAGTTGTTTCTCTTTCGTTCCATCGAAATCGCCTGCGTTTTGTCAGGATTCAGCTTTATTTTCCACCCCAGGTACCACTGCTGGAGGTCTTCTAATGCATTCTGCAAATAAACAACACCCGTCAAATGGTTGGCTGAGGAAGAAAGTAAAGCCGTATCGTCAGAGAATAAGGAGATCTTCACGTGTTCACTCCTTGGAATATCTGATGTGTGAAGGGCGTACAATAACGGAGGCAGCACTGTCCCCTGAGGCACGTCGGCCTCAATTTCTCTCGAATTCGAAAGAGAATTGTCGACCTTTATCTGAAACGTCCTTCTCATGAGGAAAGACTTGATAAACTTTACCAGGCTCTGAGGCAGGTAAAAGTCAATGAGTTTGGACAGTAGTCCCTCATGCCAAACTCTGTCGAAAGCTTTACTGATGTCTAACGGTATTAAGTGATGTTATGGCGTCCTCCACCAACCTCAGAACCTAAAGCCAAAATGCTCATTCGCTAGGACATTTCTGTCCTGCACTTCTTCGTCAAGCCTTTCCAGAACGACGTTTTCAGCCAACTTAGCTGAACTGCAAAGCAGACTGATTGGTCAATAATTTTGCGGGAAGGTTGAGTTCTGCAATTCTGGAGAAGATATTTTTTTGTTTTTTTCTGCTGACGAAAATTGCAATTGTTAACAACAAAAAACAAAAAAAAGGGGTTCAGTTTTTTCAGAATAGCTCAAGAATTATGAAAGATAGCGAAAATTGAAAAAAAAGATTCTTGAAGAAGAGAAAATTTCCAATAAAAGAGTCTGAACACCCGGAATTCTAAATCCATTACTTAGAATTTTAATTTAACGCTCATAATGGGGCTCCACGCGCCGTCTCTAAAGAGAGTACACCACATAATAATAATTTTTTTATAGTATTGATTATCAATTGAAAAATTCGAATAAATCATAGTGTGTTTCTAACACTTGAAAAAACAAGTTAGGCATTTGTTAATTATTCCTTATTATTCGGACCTCGCCCTCGGTTTTCATAAATAAAAACTTTTTAACAAAAAATTAAACCGTCGGAATACGGAACTGGAAAGTAAAAAATAAAATAAATGATTGTTTGTTTGACGCCGACTCAAAATAAGTTACTTTCATTAGTTTAGGGGCTTAGTTATTGAGACTAAGAAGGTTTATTTTATTTTTCACTTTTCAGTCGGTTAAATTTTTTGGTCAAAAGTTTTTATTCTTCAATTTTTTGTGGCTGAAATCTACTAATTACTACCTACTTGTTTTTTTATTACTTCCAAGATACTTACTTACCCCCCTTACTTCAACTATTACCAGTTAAATAATATGATTATCTACTTTTACTATTTGTTGTAATATAAATTATTTTTGTTGTTCTGGTCGGTTTATTTCATAGCTTTGTATATCATCCCATCCTCTCATAGAATATAATGATTGTGACGGATGTAGGAGAACAAAAATGATGACAATAGCGATCTGTCATTGTCAACTACATATGTGTGCCAATGTTCACAAGTGAAAAATCAAGTATCCCCTATTTCTCTACCCGTAAGGGTAGATAATTCCAGCCGAAATCCAGATATGATCAACTATGAGGTATACCCTATGTAATAAAAAATGAATCATCCAAATCGAAGAACCCAGTATAAAGTTATGTCTGATAGAATCGTTTAACGGACCTTAGGGGTGGATTTCATCTTTCAAATTCAAATGGGACCAACTCCGAAGTACACCCTATCCACTGAAAAAAGAATTATCGGAATCGGACGTCTCAGTAAAAAGTTATGCGTGGTCATACATAAAAAAAATAAAAATATACGTGTTGACTAGAGAATCTCCTCCTTTTTGGTTTCGTCGGTTAAAAAACGGCATAAATGTTTAAATAATAGTTGGAGCCCTTCCTATATATTGTACTTACCAGTATCACGTTATAAAAGTTTATAAAAATTATTCATTTTTATAAATTCTTTTGAGTTAACAAAAAATGTAAAATTGAAAAATGTAAATGCTGTTTTTGAATCAAACGAAGGCATTCAATAACATTCGAAAACAATTTTTTAGGACATTTATTTATAAATTGTTTATTAACCAATTGATTAGTTTGATATTTCAAAAAAACAATCTAGATAGTTTTATATATTTCCATGATTCAAATAAATAATTTGGATTTTTTTTTCTTTAAAAATCATAATTGGCATTTCTCAATAAAAAAACTAAAAACAAAAATAAAATATAAAAAATGTAATTGTTTATTGAGTTAACAAATTGTTATAAACAAATTTCGAATCTAATTATATTTTTTTCTGAAATTAACTACTTTTTTCACATTTTGTATAGATTTTTCTGAAATATTATTGAACAAAACGCACATTTAACAACTAAATTTTTCCGCGACGTTAATGATATAAATTCAGAGAATGCTAATTTACAAATAGGATGGAGTAATATTATTTAATAATGAATAATAATATTTTGATAAAGATTTTATTGATTACGGAATGAATTTAATGAAAGTTCTTACATTTTAGATTTTCATCAAAAGTTTATTTGCTCTTTCTGCGTTTTCTTGAAGGCTGGCAGTCCGATGTCGATGGTTGTTGATCTGTCGGTATTTCTTCCGATTGTTCGTCAGCGTCACGAAAAGTTTATATATATTCACAGGCTATATATTCCCTTTCAACCGTCTCCTCATCAGCATGTTCCAATTTCCTTAGAATATCATCATCTTCGTTATTTCTCTCCACAATGTCAGCTGCATTGAAACAAGTCTGCCCTAGACAATTTTTGCAGCTTTTTAAACATCGTAATTTTAGAAAAATCTATAAAGAATGTAATCAAAAAAATTCGACACTGTTGCACATGGTTGTTTCTGTAATTTTTAATAGTTTCAAAAAAAATATAATTAGATTTGGAATTTGTTTTTAACAAATTGTTAATTTAATAAACAATTAAATTTTCAATAATTTATTTTTAAATTATTGTTAATCTATCAAGGAATGCCAACTATGATTAAAAAAAAAACTTGAATAATTATTTAAATAATGGAATTATGAAAAGAATTCAGAATTTTTTTATGAGTCATTATATTCTCTAAACAACGAAATGACATTCGTTTTTTTTAAATATTAAACTGATCAATTTATTTATAAACAATTTATAAACAAATGTAATTTTCTTTTCGAATGTTATTAAATGCCTTCGTTCAATGCAAATACAGCAATGGCGAAACATATGAATAAAAAAAATTACGTATTTTTTTTTTTATTTTTGATTTTTTGTTAACTTAAAAAATTATTTAAAAAAAAATAAACAACTTTCGAAATCTTTCATAACGTCATCTTGTTTAGTATATACAGTGCTTTTCTTTAATGTCCCCCCCCCTCTTTATTTTTTGAACGGGTCAACTCAAAAAATTTAAACTTGGGATAATGAAATTGATGCAAGAATACTATATTTTGGAGTAAAATTGACAGATGAAACTTTCAAGATGGGAAAAAAAATTGAAAGGGGGGTCTTGTGACACATCCTTCTGAAGCTCCAGACGAATACTTCACAACCCTCGAATATAAAGTCGATATCACCTACTACAAAATGACGGAACATTCAATAAATACCTGAATACAAACACATTAATATCGATACATCTAGAAATATTTGTTTTTCTCTGCCATATGGCAATCCCAACAACCCGATAAGGTTTGATAGGTTATTTTTTGTTTAAAAAAAAAGACAAGAAATGTCAGTACGACAACGAACATCATTGTTCAGTTAAAATATTCCCATTTAGTTTTCGGTTTTAGTAGTAAATGGGTACCACGTGAACTATCTCTAAAATGGTCAATTCTCGTGCATTGGAAGAAAAAATCGAAGCGATTTTTATTTACGGTGCGACGCGTAACTTTCACGAAACCGAAAGAATTTTAAATGATCGTTTTCCGAATCGTCCTATCTGTAGAAAATATTCAAGGGAACTTGTAACCAAATTTACAGAACAAAAAGCCCCCAGGTCATCCGTCAACAGTCTACTTCCTCCGTCGCGAATGTTTGTGTCCTTCTACTGTGTGGAGACTTTTGACGAGGAATGAGTATCATCCATAAAACATACACCAGTTAACTGAAGATGACCCTGATCGAAGAATAGAATTCTGCGAAATTATGACGGAAACCATTGCATTTACTTATCTCCACAATATTTGTTTCAGTGATGAATCTACATTTTATCTCAACGGCAAGGTTCACAGACAAAATTGCCGTTATTGAAGTGACACCAACCCTCACATTTTCTGGAAAACTCATACTCAATATCCAGAAAAAATTTACGTCTGGGCAGGAATATTGGGAAACCATATTGTAGGACCTCTATTCATTGAACAAAATTTAACAGGGGAACTGTATTTGAATATGCTGGAAAATACTGTTGACCCTCTAACCACCAAAATCGTTGGAGCGAATCCTAATGAATTCGATATAGATATTGTATTCCAACAAGATGGAGCACCACTACATTACTACGGACAAGTAAGAAACTATACTGTCCCCGGTCGTTGGATTGGCCGTCGAGGTCCTACGGAATGGCCAGCCCGCTCGCCAGATTTGACACCTGTAGACTTTTTTATGGGGCTCAATGGAGCAAAAGGTGTACGAAACTGAACCTGCTTCAATATTGGATATACGGCAGAGAATAATAAATATTTGTAGAAATATCGACGTTACTGTGTTCAAAAATGTTCGGCGTGAAATATCAGATAGGCTGTTCTTATGTCAAGCAGTTCAAGGCAACCATTTCGATCATCTTCTGAATTGAACTCAGATTCTTTCCTCAAATTATGAAGTTAAACGTCGATGTCTTGAGGCAATTACTAAATGTTCCGCCATTTTGTAGTAGGTGAAGATATTGACTTTATATTCTAGGGTTGTGAAGTATTCGTCAGGAGCTTCAAAAGGATGTGTCACAAGACCCCTCTATCAATTTTTTTTCTCAAGTGGCGCCCTGTTGCCATCTTGAAACTTTCATCTGTCAATTTTACTCCAAAATATAGTATTCATGCATCAATTTAATTATCCCGAATTTCAATTTTTTTAGTTGACCCTTCCAAAAACTAAAAGGGGGGGGACATTGAAGAAAAGCACTATATATATATATATATATATATAAGAAGTTGAGGTTTGTCGACTGTCTATATTAATGAAAGGATCTTTATTTTGTATGGTCAGGGATGAAGTAGATATTTTTTATTCGAGCTTGAGACTTTATTGACTTTTCCAGGAACTCTACAATGATAATTAATGTTTGAGAATTTATAATTTTCTTAAAATTTATTACGAAGTGAGGTTAACTTCAGAAACTTGTGAATACATGGAACATATTATGAAAACATACACTAATGTAATGTATAATAAATTGATAAAACACTTATGGATTGTACATTAAGGGAAGAAATTCATTTGACACAATTTCTTCCCTTAATGTACAATCCATAAGTGTTTTTTACATCAATTTTTTATTTATACATTGTACATTAGTTGTATGTTCTTCATTAATATGTGTTCCATGTATTCACAAGTTTTGCTCGAAGTTAACCTCACTTTCGTAAGTAAATTTTTTAAGAAAATGTATAAATTCTCAAACATTTAAATTTATCATTGTAGAGTTCCTGAAGAAGAGTCAATAAAGTCTCGAAAGCTCGAATAGAAAAAAGAGTATACTCACTTCATCCCTACGACTGCATACCCAAAATAAAGATCCCTTTTTCATTATATATATATATATATATATATATATATATATATATATATATATATATATATATATATATATATATATATATATATATATATATATATATTTTAGAGCTATTAGTTGAACATTTATGCCGATTTTTATGAAAATCGATGTCCGAATTATAAGGTATAATTAACAAATGCCTTACTTGTTGAAAATATACAATTTTTTTTTAAAGGGACCTTGTTCTTTCAAATATTAGAAACACACCATGATTTATTCAAATTTTCAAATCGATATTTAATACTATAAAAAAAAATATGTGGTGTACTCTCTTCAGAGTATGCCAAAGCGGTCCCGCGGAGCCCTATTTTCTGCGTTAAATTAAAATTATAAATAATGGAGAAAGAGTTCCGGGAGTCAAAATTCTTTATTGGAAATTTTCTCCTCTATCGCTTATAGTTTTTGAGTTATTTTCAAAAAACTGAACCCCGTTTTCTGTTTTTTGTTAATAACAATTGCATTTGTCAGCAGAAAAAACAAAAAAATGTCTTCCTGAGAATTGCATCCTGAATCGATCGATGATATTTCTTGCAGGAAACTCTCGACTATAAATACTATTAAATACTATTACCGATACTCTTCGAGATACAACCTAATTTAAGATAGGGGTGGTCTTTATTTACTGCTTGGTCTTGATGAATGAAAAGTTTCTCCTTGATATAATAAATAAAAGTTTTATAAATAAATAACTATGTCCAGTGTCTGAACAATAATTTTTTCGTTTCAATGGTCAGCGAATGGATACTGATTATAACGATATTCTCTTGTAGGTAGTTCAGTAGGGGCAGCGATCACCTACCCCTTGTGCGGTTTCATCATCGGCCGTTGGGGTTGGGAGATGGTCTTCTACGTTTGCGGCTCGCTGGGGGCTATGTGGTTTACAGCCTGGTGGTGTCTCGTCTATGACAGTCCCCGTGATCACCCCAGGATATCGGAGGCTGAAAAAACGTACATTTTGATTAGTTTGGGAGAGAGCGTGGCCAAGAAGCAGGTGAGTTCGAGAGAACGCATTTCAAATGATGGAAAATGTTTAATGCTTGAAAATCTTTTTATGCTCTATTATTGTTATCAGGTTTGACTTAAAAAAGCTTGATTGGCCATTTTAGAAGACCGTTACTAATTTGGAAATCTCGGAAAAAATAACAAACCCCATATTCTTTACGAAAAGAGTTTGAGAAGAGCCCTGAATATTTCATTGAGCATGATAGCGTTAATTGTGTTTTCTAGGAAGAATACAGTGAGTTTCAAAAAGTGTGCACCATAAGGGAAACTTTTTTAATTATGAATGAAATTATTACGAATCATTAGTTCTTCATTTTTCAGGCTATCTCATTCAATAACAAATCAAAGTGTGCATCGTGATGAACAATTACGTCAGTTCAAATCCTACCGGCTCGGATCCGAAATGACAAAATAAATAATTTCATATGAAATATAGATCATTTTTGTAGTATAAATTGAATGGAAATATTACGAATCATTAGTTCTTCATTTTTCAGGCTATCTCATTCAATTTTTGTAGTATAAATTGATTTTTTTTGTCATGAAATTTTAGACCCGATAAAAATTGGTGTCTTGCGGAAAACTTGCATTTGAGTCGTCAAAATTCTAAATTTCCAAACGGTGTACAGGGAAGAACAGAAAATAGGAATTTTGATTGAGTGTAAACTTCCCGTATTTTCGACATTATCAAAAAAGTTTATATGGAATAGTTGTTTAGAATTAGAAGCAATATTCAGATTTGGAATCACAGCCATCTATGCAACAAAAAAAAATTGTTCTAGCCTTATCAACTATTACTATAATAATAATAATAATAATAATAATAATAATAATAATAATAATAATAATAATATTTGTTGATGTTAGTGTACAGTGAAGTACTTACATGAGTCAGTGAATGAGAAAAAAGTTAAAAGTTAAAGAAGTTCAAAATCGGGTAAACCAACATTAAATGTGACAATACATAACATTGACATGATAAATAGACTGTTAACTTAAATAAATAATAGTTAAAAAAAACTAAAAAACACGCTTTCATAGAGAACCAGACTAAAAAAATAGAAATAAGAAAAAAATTATTTTATTTAAAAAAAAGCGTGGGTGCATGGTATCGCCTCGGCCAACAATTACCTGTGATCTGAGATATTTCTTACTTTACTGCCCTAGGTGTGTAATGTACTATATGTTGTACAGTGCTAGTCAAAAGTCCCCTTGCCCCCTCGTATCTTTTGAACGGGTATACTTATAATAATGAAATTTGGAGGGTGGAAATAAACGGATGTAGGCTTCTCAACTGGTCATAACAGGTGACGCAATAGTCATAAATGACGTCACAAGGCCACTGTGACCAATAATTTTAAATGGGACCCTATGGCAAGAGACAGCTCGTTTGAAAGGTATTGAAAATACCTATTCAGTCATACCAATTTTGTTTGGGTTTCGGCTGATTTTGATTGATAAATTGAAGAAATACGAAAATTATAGTTTCGCATTTAATTAATAAAGATTTTAAAGTACGCCTCTGGTTAATTGTCAAAAAGGTTGACGTTTTTGAATTATTTACTTGTCAAAAGTGTTTATACCTTGAAAATTTACCTAAGCTATTGTTTAACGAGACGTTTAAGTGTTTACATAGGCAAAATGGTACGTACTGTAGCCGACAAAGTAGCAGCTATCTTAATAATTGGTGAATGTAGAAACAATTTCCATGCAGCGGAACGACTATTTAATGAGAGGTACCCCGATCGCCCTATATCGAGGGTTTATTTGAGGGAGCTTCTTCGGAAGTTTGAAGCATCAGGTAGTGTTCAAGATGCCAAACGATCTGGTCGACCAACAATTAGTGATGACAAAAAATTGACATAATTGGAGAAATGGTAGTAAACCCTACTTCTCCACAGCCCAAGTTGAGTCTATCTGTGAAGTCAGTCAAAGGACAGTACATAGGGTGTTGGCTAAAACAAATTTCATCCATACAAATTAAAATGGTGCACCAACTTTCAGATGATGACCCCGACCGAAGACTAGAATTCTGTGAAACTATGTCCAATAAAATGAACCAACAACCAGGCTACATACAGACAATTTGTTTTAGTGACGAAAGTACTTTCTTTCTCAATGGAAATGTTAACACTCAAAATGTGAGGTATTGGAGTGACACAAATCCTCACATCTTTCGTGAAAAACATACTCAATTTCCAGAAAAAGTAAATGTTTGGGCAGGTATTTTGGGAAACCACATAGTTGGGCCTCTTTTTCTCAATGCTAACTTAACCGGTGAATTGTATCTGGAGATGTTACAAAATGATATTGAGGCGTTAATTCTTGAAATTCTAGAAGATAATCCAGATGAATTCGACAACTTGGAAATAACGTTTCAACAAGATGGTGCTCCTGCACACTATTACGGTGCAGAAAGGCGTTACCTAGATGAAGAATATCGTGGTAGATGGATTGGACGACGAGGTTCAATCGAATGGCCAGCTCGGTCACCGGACCTTACACCATTAGATTTTTTTCTATGGGGGTACTTGAAATCTAAGGTTTACGCTACAGCACCTGACAGTATTGCCATTCTGAAACAACGAATTGTTGAAGAATGTAGAGCAATTTCCGCTGACACACTGGGAAGAGTACGACAAGAGTTTAGCAATAGGATGCATTACTGCCAGGAAGTAGATGGAGCACATTTTGAACACTTATTATAAGAACTGGTTCTTAAATCTTTATTAATTAAATGCGAAACTATAATTTTCGTATTTCTTCAATTTATCAATCAAAATCAGCCGAAACCCAAACAGAATTGGTATGACTGAATAGGTATTTTCAATACCTTTCAAACGAGCTGTCACTTGCCATAGGGTCCCATTTAAAATTATTGGTCACAGTGGCCTTGTGACGTCATTTATGACTATTGCGTCACCTGTTATGACCAGTTGAGAAGCCTACATCCGTTTATTTCCACCCTCCAAATTTCATTATTATAAGTATACCGTTCAAAAGATACGAGGGGGGGAGTGGACTTTTGACTAGCACTGTATAATTATTGATACCATGCACCCACGCTTTTTTAATAATTTTTTTTTTATTTTCTATTTTTAGTCTGGTTTTCTAAGCTGAATTTTTTAGTTTTAGAACTATTATTTATTTCCTACTTTTAGGTGTGTTCTATTTATGAAGAGTGTTTAATTTAATTTTTGAACAATATTATTACATCATTTTATTTGCAAATCTGAAAAATGGAATAAAATCTTATCAAATTAGGTAATCATAATCTCCGACCCCAGAAACCCCCACATACCAATTTTGAATAGAATCAGACCATAATCACAAAACTCGGCCGCCATCATTGAATTTTCAATTTTACAGAAGAATCATAATATTCGATCCCAAAAATCCCCACATACCAATTTTGAATAGAATCAGACCATAATCACAAAACTCGGCCGCCATTTCAAAGCCGCCATTTTGAATTTTTTTATTTTTACAAAGAATCATAATATTCGACCCCAAAAACTCCCACATACCAATTTTGGATAGAATCAGACCATAATCACAAAACTCGGCCGCCATTTTGAAGTCGTCGTCTTGAATTCCTCAATTTTTACAGAAGGATCAAAATATTCGAATCCAAAAACCCCCACATACCAATTTTGAATAGAATCAGACCATAATCACAAAACTCGGCCGCCATTTTGAAGCCGCCATCTTGAATTTTTCAATTTTTCCAAAAAAATCATAATATTCGACCCCAAAAACCCCCACATACCAATTTGAATAGAATCAGACCATAATCACAAAACTCGCCCATTTTAAGCCGCCATTTCGAATTTTCTAATTTTCACGAAAGAATCATTATATTCGACCCCAAAAACTCCCACATACCAATTTTGAATAGAATCAGACCATAATCACAAAACTCGGCCGCCATTTTAAAGCCGCCATTTCGAATTTTCCAATTTTCAAAATAATCATAATTCCGACCAAAACCCCAATACCAATTTGAAGAATCGACCATAATCACAAAACTCGTACGCCATATTGGAGCCGCCATTTTGTTTTTTTTTCACACAAAAATTTCTTAATGCATTGTCACCGGAATGATGTACACTCGCCTAATTTCAAATCATTCGGACGTCTGGAAAGGGGTCAAAATCGCTAATATAAAGCGTGTAGAAACACTTATAGACGAAAACTCATCAGTCAGAAATTCTTCGAATAATAATAATAATAGTAGGAAGTACATATAAAATAAAAATATATTTTCACTTCACCTTAAGGAATAGGAATACGCTCGTAGGCCATTTAAAAAAATCTATGAATCTGAAAATGTTATTAAATAGTGTTGAAATCACATCTCAACTCAATAGACTGTCAGCCCACCCTACCTTTGTTAAGCTCGAGACTTGCCGGACACCACTTTATCAGGAAGAATGTGTTTGTCACACAACGGGAAATTTGTGAACCTCCGAATGGTACATCAATGATGAAATATCAAATGTTTGTTCTACTTTTTTTACGTTCATTCGGTCTTTTTGTATTAAAAGTCAATCCATTTGAACACTTCAAAATAAAAATATATAATTGAAGAATTATTCGAAATATCTTACTGAATATCAAGCTAAAAAACAGTTGAAAAAAAGCTCTAGGCTGGTATAAGGTTCCTACTTGGTGTTAGATAAAAAAAAATATATACAAATTTCACTTAGCAGAGAAAAAAAAACGGCTCAAAGGGTGATCTGCTAAAGCTGACTGAACTAAAGATGTATCAATTCGTCTTTTCCCTTTATTCTGGGAAAAATTACTTTGATATGAGAAAAAAATATCTGCAAAATCTAGATGGAAAAACAGACAGACAAATAAACAGACCTATCAAAAAGATAACCAAATAAAAATGATGTTACTTATATGGGGTGTTTTCATTTCTAGCAGGAGGCAGAACTCATCAAAATATGTGATTTTAGAAAAACTCTCTCACATTAAAGTTGCAACATGGCGAAGATATCATTTGAAGATTCTGGCAAAATTACCGAGCTGACTAATGTCGATTTCATAAAATGACAGCTTGAGTGCAACTCATTTACACAGATTTCCATTGGAAAATAACCCAACCGTGAAAACTTGTGAAAGCTCAAGTGCCGAGAGACAGGATGTTTAACACATTGACAGCCAACTACGAGACAACTCGCCTGGGACTCCAACTATGCCAATAAAGAATTTTGTGCACAAACAATAAAATGTCTGGCGTTGGAAAAAAAGACATGGAAATTCAAGAATTCATTGATTGATTATTCAGGTTTCTGAACGCTTCTGTAATTTAGTTTTTCTTTATATTAAATTTATAAATTAGGACTACCTTCAAAGTACTCTGTGATTAAGTGATCGTAAACTTGCATATTTGTATTATTGAATTGTTTAGCATTAATGGACTATTTTCTTCCATTAGATCATACTGATAGTTATTATGGACATACATACAGGGTGAAATATCAAATTTGCACCAAAGAACTAGTAAAAATTAAAAATTTCAACAATCGTCGATACTAGTGCAAATAATAAATTGGGTTGAATTTTGCATTAAAATATTATTCTAGTAATTTGAGGGGAGGCCTAGGGACTATATGAGATACTAGCATTTTTATGAGGCTAGAACGATATTTTTTTATATTTGAACATTGTTTTCAATTGCTAACAACTTTTCTCTATAAACTTTTTTATAATGTCGAAAATAAGGGCAGTTTCCTCGTGATCAAAATTTGTATTTATTGTTCTCCCGTGTACACCGTTTGGAAATTTAGAGTTCTGACAACTCAAATGCAATTTTTATCAGGAATAAAATTTTCTGACAAATTGATAATAAAAAAAGGTTCCCATATAAATGTCTGGCGTTGGAAAAAAGACATGGAAATTTAAGAATTCATTGATTGATTATTCAGGTTTCTTAACGCTTTTGTAATTTGGTTTTTCTTTATATTAAATTTATAAATTAGGACTACCCTTCAAAGTAGCTCTGTGATTAAAGTGATCGTAAACTTGCATATTTGTATTATTGAATTGTTTAGCATTAATTGACTATTTTCTTCCATTAGATCATACTGATAGTTATTATGGACATACATACAGGGTGAAATATCAAATTTGCACCAAAGAACTAGTAAAAATTCAAACCAATTTCAACAATAGTCGATACTAGTACAAATAATAAATTGGATTGAATTTTGGATTGAAATACTATTCTAGTGATTTGAGGGGAGGCTCTTAGGGACTATATGAGATTTTTATGAGGCTAGAACGATATTTTTTTTATATTTGAACATTATTTTCAATTGCTAACAACTTTTCTCTATAAACTTTTTTATAATGTCGAAAATAAGGGCAGTTTCAAAATTTGTATTTATTGTTCTCCCGTGTACACCGTTTGGAAATTTAGGGTTCTGACAACTCAAATGCAATTTTTAACAGGAATAAAATTTTCTGACAAATTGATAGTAGAAAAAGGTTCCCATATGGTGCAAACTTTATGAAACTTATATTGTGCTGGTCAACTGGCTCGACTGCCTTTTGTTCTAACATATTTTAAATCCTATTGTCCGCGATTTTATTCGCGAATCTGTATAATGAAACGAAAGTGATGGATTTACAGACCTTTTTTCGTAGGCACCCGTACCTTGGAAACATATTCTTACCGACACCGCTGTACTGTCAAACCACTTGGCGCAAATCGGTGGATGCTGGGGATTATTCACATTGATGACGAACGGACCTACTTACTTCAAGTTTGTCCATGGATGGAGTGTACAAGCGGCAAGTATTCATGAATTGATATTATAATCAATTCAATTTCATCTATCTGTTTTCTGTTCCCCCTCTACTAATTTTTGATTCACCTGGTATATCGCAATGAAATTTGGAGAGCTCAAATAAGAGATAACCTACTTTTTCATGAAAAAATCACAGCTGAAAGTTGTTTTAAAATGGCGGCTGAGCGCCATCTTCAATAATTTTTTTAAATAGAACACCCCGTATATTATTCCATTTTCGAAATCTGCTCATAACTCTCAACAGTTTTGTCTAATACTCGAAATCTGCTTATAATTCTCAACAGTTTTCTCTTTTAACACTTTACTCCTAAATTCAATTGCTTTTGAAAAGTGACATTCCGGTTTAAAATGAAGTATAGATTTTGGTCACTTCCGGTAAAACATTTTGCTAAGTAAAAGTTGTTATCAATTTGTAGTTGAATCTCTCAATGAATTCGACTAATGAGAGGCGTAAAGAGAGTTTATTAAGGATAAACAGTACCGCTTACCGGAAAATCTCGAAGCCTACGAATGTGTTCTGTAAATTCACAATCAAAACTAATTAGTTAGCTAAAAAATTATAATTTAATTTTGAATAACACTTTTATTTAACCCCAACAATTATTTCATCAAGTGTTCAATGTGGTCCCCTCCTAAATCTTGACAATAAAGTGCCCTATTATAAATAGCTTCTCTCACCTTGATGAAAGTGTGTTCATCTATTTCTTCACATGTATCTATTATTCTGCATTCCAACTCTTCTATTGATTGGCATTCAGTGGCGTAGATTTTTGACCTCAGATACCTCCAAAGGAAAAAATCTGGAGGAGGTGTAAGATCCGGAGATCTTGGTGGCCATTCTGTTCTGCCCCTGCGACCTATCCATCGCCCAGGAAAGTTTGTATCGAGGAACTCTCTAGTCATGCGATCGAAATGGGGAGGTGCCCCATCCTGCTAAAATATGATTTCACTATTTTCAAACTCTTCCTGATTGTTTATACAATTTGTTTTATTCGAGGTTCAATTTCAGTTTCTGAACATTTCTGTAAATAACTCCTGTAAGATTGCCTCTGATGAAAATCGGTCCAACAACGCGATTGCCGAAAATCCCCGCCCAAGCATTCACCTTTTTAGGAAACTGGGTACGTCTCTCTCTAAAAATATGCGGATTAGTATTGCTCCAGTATCGTACATTCTGTTTGTTGACTTTTCCATTAAGAAAAAACGTGCATTCGTCTGCGAAACATACACGTTTCAGGAAGCCCTGTTCTCCTTCAATTGTTCTAGTTAACCACTCACAAAATTCAATCCTCCAGTCTGGATCATCCTCCGTGAGAGCATGCTAGATTTTCATTTTATAGGGATGAAACTTTTTTTTTTAGGACTCTTTGGACACTTTTTCAACTTACTCTACAGGATTCAGCAACTGCAGACGTCGACTGAGTCGGATTGATTACCATTTCAGCAACAATTTCTACCTTTTTTTTTCTGGTCTTGGAACATCTTTCAGCGTATCAGTTGCTTGGAGCTTATTCAAAAGTTTGCGCAAATATGACTTCGAAATAGGATTCTCGGGAAATCTATCATTAAACATACGGACTGCTAGATGATAATTTCTTCCAGCTTCTCCAAATATCAAAACTGCTTCAAATTCCTCGTCTAAACTAAGAGATCACACTTTTCATAAAAGGATTTAGGCGCTCAACGGATTATTTGACAGTTAGCAGTTCAGTTTGACAGTTAACAAGATGTTACCGCGACAACGATTTTTTCCAATGCAAACTTGATTGAAAGCAACATTAGTGTTTTTGGTTGGGTTTGAAATGACCAAAAAGTCACTTTTCAAACGTTAATATTTCGAAAACAATCGAATTTAGGAGTAAAGTGTAAAAGAGAAAACTGTTGAGAATTATAAGCAGATTTCGAAAATGAAATAATATACTGGGTGTTCTATCTAAAAAAATTATTGAAGATGGCACTCAGCCGTCATTTTGAAACTGTTAGCTGTGGGTTTTTTCAGGAAAAAGTTGTTTTTTATCTCCTATTCAAGCCCTCCAAATTTCCATGCGATACACCAGGTGGTTCAAAAATTAGTAGGGGGGAACGGACTTTAGACGAGCACTGTATATTAAATTCATTCTGACGTTCTATACATTTTCTCCGTAATTTTCACCATGGGTATAAGTTGTGGTTATTATTCTTTAGAAAATACATATATTTTATTTTATCTGAGATTGGTAACTGTACTGTAAAATTAAGGCCCACGCTTCATTATATACTGAGGGTGATAACTTTCCGAAGCCGCTCAGGGAGGTTGACCAGTTGTTGGTCAATAGACTAATATCGCCTAGTATAGTTAAGGCTTAACTTTAACAAATAAAGAGCAGTCATAACACTGCGAAGGGATACACCGCCGCTGCCATCCTTTTTAGCTTTACCTAATTAATTTGCTTGTTCGTTTGTTTGTTTGGCGCCGACTCAAAATTAATTACTTACATTAGTTTAGGAGCTTAGTTATTGAGATTAAAAAGTTCGTTTTATTTTTTGCTTTTCAGTTTCTTTTTTCGTCGGTTTTATTTTTTGGGAAGGAAAAAGTTTTTATTATCTATACAGATGTGTCGTGCTATCGCTAGGCAACAATGCATTCGTTATTGTATTGCTATGTATGATAAAATTATAAAGGTATTCCCAATAAACTTTCTGACATCGAAACCCACCACAAGCCATTTGTTTGTTCCACTGTGATTATTATATCTGAAGAAGCCAATGGAATTATTTTTTTTCGGTTCAATGAACCGTTTCCATATCGAATAAATGGAAATATGAAACGATTAATTCAATGCAAAATGGAAGTGGAATAATTTAATGAAAACATCATTCAAATGATAGGGAGACGCGGACTTATTCGAAATAACCGCTGGGCCGAATAATAATCGGAATTTAGTTCTCTTTGAAGATTTTCGTTCGGGTTATGAGTCCATTCGGTAGCAGTTTTCTTCTGGAGTTCTATTCATCCTTATTTAAATTGGTACCGCATTGCGAAAAAAAATATACTGGAGCAGAAAATGCGAGTTATATGATAAAACTGCCAGAAAGTTTTTATATGAATGTTAATGGAGACCATATTCCCATAGTCCGTTAGTCGCCTTTCATTGTTTTTCCAATATCGTCCTCATCAGATATGCGGAGGACGACGGAGATTTTCTCTGGTATATACAACTATCCGGAGAATTCGTTAAACATTTTCCAGGAATTACAAAAATTCGCAATTTAGGGTGGAAATGTCGATTTCTTTTTCCGTAGGGAATTAACAATAGGAAATGAGTAATGCGTTTTCGACCATTCTCTATCAGAAAAAAGAAATAAAAAACGTTTACGATATTAACCGCATTATTTCATATCTCGTCATGGGATTTCATATTTGATTATACAGGGTGTTTTTTAATAACATGCTAATATTCAAGAAAGTTTTTCTTGGGTCGATTTTGAGAAAAAAACTTCATATGAACATATGTCCTGAAGGTTTTAACTTTTGAACTACAGGGTACTAAAGTTTTGAGAAAAAATATTTTTTCTATGATAATTTTGTTAAACGTAGTACGCATCTTCTAAGCATCAAAAGGCATTTTCAGCTGTACAACATAATTTTTTATTCTTGCCAGTGGCGTTCGTGTGGGATTTGCAATGACTCATTTTAAATACATTTTTGTGAAGTTACATAAATTGTTTTTTCTCGTAAGTGGTCTAGCGAGATGCAAATGAATGATTTTTATTTATTTTTATATAAACCCTACGCCAAACGAAAAAAAAATTAGATTTGCTTAGAGAAAAAAGAGGATTTTAAAAATAATTTTTACTTCAATAAAAAGCAGTGGCGTATCACTTTCCTCTTTGATGGACTTATTTTTAAAGGGTAAAATCAATCAGATGTTCAAAATGTGGACCTGCTGCTAGTATGCATGTCTCTGCTCCTTTTCTCTTGGACTCACGTACTCTTTGGAAAATACCGGGACTGTTTCTAATAGTTTCGCAAGTAACTATGATGCTTTCTCTCAACTGCTCCTCAGTATGAATTGGCGTGCTGTAAACCAATGTTTTAAGATGACCCCACACGAAATAATCTGAACTATTGAGGTCCGGGAACCTAGGTGGCCATGCCTGTGGTCCTCCGTGACCTATTCAGCGATTATAATAGTTTTGGTTTGAATATTCGCGCGCCAGAACACTGAAGTGCGCTGGCGCCCGTCGTGCATGAATATATTGTAACATTTCTGGATTTCTGAGACAATTCTGGATCGAAATGTGACATTTTAGAAAGTTTTTACGCCCACTTAATTCTTTTAGAGTCACTTTTAACATTGCATCTAGGTGGCCATGATCGGACGTAAACTAATCTGAGGACCTCAGGTGATGTACGAAAATTACAATGGCAAAGTTTAAGTGACTAGTATGATAGATAGGAATAAGACAATTTGGAAAAATTATATTTCCGTGTTTAACTATTCATTTTCAAATGGCGACCATTTTTGACAAGCACTTTCCGAAAAAAGGATTTTTGACGAATCTAACGATGCTAAATTATTTGCGTTTGGATCAAAAATAAGAACATAAATTAGTTATTATAAGGAAAATACTGGATAATAGTGTATTTACTTTTGTCAAATGTGCCATGGATAGCCATGATGCATAATATTTTGCAGTTATTGTTATCAAGTCTTCTTTGAAAAACAAAACACTCACTTATGTAATGACAATGACATAACACATAATTTTCGTTAAATTTCAATTGAATTTTTTTTCAAAATAATGTATTTTCAAAGTTAAAAAGTAGATATGTCATTAATATTTGTAGAATGTCATAGAAATTCAAGTAATGCTGCTGAGTTGTATGCTCAGAGATATCCCAATCGGCAACATCCAGCCCATCAGTATTTTCCGTATGTTGAGAATCGTTTCAGACAAGAAGGAAATCGAGAGACGGAACAGAGGTTTATCATAAATGAAGAGTCTGAGATTAACGTTCTTGCTATTGTTGAGGTTGATAAAACGGTTTCTTCAAGATAAATTAGTCAAGAAATGCAGATAAGTCACGAATCAGCAAAAAAAAATACTAAAAAAGCACGGATATAGAGCATTTAAATAACAGTTACATCAACATTTGTATGCTGTTGATGGCGATAGACGGGTAGTGTTTTGTGATTGGCTGCTTCAAAATCATAGCGGTAACCCAAATTTCATCAACTTCATTCTATTTTCCGACGAATCACGTTTTGCAAGTAATGGTATGTTCAATAAACAAAATACTCGGTACTGGGCCCAACAAAATCAACATGCAATGAGAGAGGGCAATTTCAAAGAAAGGTTTGGCGTCAATGTCTGGCTGGTATCGTTGGAAACAGAATAATTGGGCAAATATTGTTTCAAACAGAGTTTGAAATAGCCTGGATACCAGGACATGATAATATTGATGGCAATGAATTGGCAGACACTCTAGCTAAAATAGGGACGAATCTTAATATTCCACTGAATATTAAATTCGACAAACATAACTTCATTCCTCATTTGAAAAACAAATTAAGGAAAGCATATTATAAGCTATGGGAAAACCAAATAAAAATTAAGGGAAAATAATATCGCCAAATACATTTCCAGAAGTAGTGTGGTATTTTAAATACCCCTATATGAGTAGGAGGCATATCACAACAATAATTAGGATGGAAACGGGACATTGTAGAACGGGAGAAAATTTACATAAAATAGGGATAAAAGACAATCCAAATTGTGAGTGCGGAAGGAAAGAAACGTTAAATCATATTTTCTTTGAATGTCCAATCAATGCATCCTTTAATAGAGACATAATCAAGAATTTTTAAATAAAGGTGTACCTTCTCCATTACAGATAACAACAGTCTCAAGAAATATGAAACCAGAAATAATTAATATAATCCTGAAATTTATGTTGAAAAGAGAAACATGCTCAATTGAATATTGATAGAAATATTTTTCTGTGAATTGAAAAATCACCGATAAAAATGAAGTTATTTTTTGTGAATGTCTAACAGAAAACAACTACTTCCCCGGCTGAAGCCACGCTGGACATTGAACTACATCTGATAGATATTCTGAAAAGACACTAACTCATAAGAAAAAATCTGAAATTGAAAATTTGCATTTTTATTTAGATAGTTATTTGATTTTCTATTCATCTCTATGAGTTCTTAATCAAGACTGGAATAGAAAATCAAATAACTATCTGAATAAAAATGCAAATTTAAATTTGCATTTTTATTTAGATAGTTATTTGATTTTCTATTCATCTCTATCAATATTCAATTGGGAATGTTTCCCTTTTCAACATGAATACCCCACAAGAGGTTATCTTGACGATGGAAGATAGTGACTAAAGTTCATCTTCCAGTCGCAGATGATTCGACATCTGATTTTATGAACATCCTGTTCATATTTTCAACAAATCAATCTAAAATTTATCATATACAATGACATAATAATTTAAGTTTTGCATTGTATATGAAGTGAGAAAACGCCACTTGTTTAACCAACTGATAGTGATAATAAAATTAAGAATTAAAAATTAAACACGAAAGTAGATACTCAGTCCAATAAGAAAAAAATAATCCTCGAATCATATCCTAAAATGAAAAACCTACATAGAAACATAGAAATCTATAATACCTTTGTATGTGATGTTTAAGACCTTACTAACAAATTCAAACACCAAGAAAAATCTTCAATATATATAAAGAAAAAAATAGAGGACAGCACATTAAGAAGTAAATTGAAAATAATCCACAAGGAGGACAACATGGAAATCAGAGCCAGACAAAGTTGAACCTCCAAAGGAATCGAGCTGGTCAAATGCGCCAATAGGAAGCAAGGACCACAAACATAGAGAGATAGAGAAATATTGTTTCAAGGTAGGTTAACTGGGGTCAGGTACTTGGGTTCTCTTCAAAATGAAATCGGAGATCACCTTAATAACCTACCTCTAGCAGTTTTACGGCGAATTTTACTTCCAACAGGATGGAGCACCCCCTCATAGTACCAGAGAAGTTCTTAATTACTCAATAGAGCATTTTAATAATCAAGTTATTGCAATCAATGGTCCAGTACGGTGGCCTCCCCGCTCACCGGATCTCACTGTGCTCGATTTCTTCATTTGGGGATATGTTAAAGAAAAGGTTTACTATGCAACAGCCTCAGCCACTCTTGAAATCTTAGAAGAAGTATAACGCCTCAAATGTTACGAAACGTGTTGAGAGAAACAATTGAACGAGCTAAAATGTGTCTTGAACAAGGAGGAATGCACTTTGAAAATTAACGGCAGTGAAAGTAAATGAATTATTATCCATGGCACACTTGACAAAAGTAAATAGATTATTATCCAGTATTTTCCTTAGTAATATTTAATAAATTTTTTATTTTTAATTCAATCGCGAATGAATCAGTATCATTAGATTCGTCGAAAAATACTTTTTTCGGAAAGTGCTTGTCAAAAAAAGGTCGCCATTTGAAAATTAATAGTTAGACAGGAAAATGTAATTTTGCCAACTTGTTTTATTCCTATATATCATAAGAGTCACTGAAACTTTGCGATTGTAATTTACTGACATCATCTACGGTCCTCAGAATAGTTTACGTCCGATCATGGCCGCCTAAATGCAATATTAAAATTGACAACAAAAATCAAATAGGCGTAAAAACTTTTAAAATGTCACATCCTGATCCAGAATTGTTTCAGAAATCCAAAAATGTTACAATATTCAGGGTGTTCCATTTAAAAATTCAAAACCGGAGCCATTTTCAAAGAGAAGAGAATGAATATTGAATAAACTTCTTATTTCGATTGTCAAAATTTTTCTTGTTTTCCAGACTGGTATTTTATCTGGCCTCCCTCATATCTTCCGGATGATATGGGCTTCTATTTTTTCCATGAGTGGAGACTACTTATTGAGATCGAACAAGATGTCCAGGACAAATGTCAGAAAGTTTGCAACTTTTTTTTGTGAGTATGATTCAAATCAAATCAAAATATACTTAATTGTCCAAAAAATTCCCATTGGTAGGTATTATGTCATAATATGAATATTATAGAAGCTAGAGATACAACAAGCTTGGAATGTGATATGTTCTGAAAAATTAGGTCAAAGAATCTTGATGACATTCATCAATAGTATAATAAATAGGCTTACCTATACAGGGCGAGTTTCTAACTTGGAATAAACTCAGTAACTCAAAGACAGTTGTTTTGTTAGAAATATGCCCGGACAGGTCGATTTCTATTTTGAATTGCGTTCGTTTTTATGTAAGAAAATGTTATACAGCGTGTCTCAAATTTGAGATATGACGTCATCGACTATTTTTTTGAATGGCAATCCTATTTTTTTTATGACTATTCTTGAAGGGTATATAGTCCAGTCATTATAGTGAGTTCACCTCGGAATTCGAGATACCCAGCTGTAAGTCTGTAAATACTTGTATATTGACACCCTAAAAGTTGTCTCAAAACCTACATATGGTAGGGTGTAAGCAAGTATTAAATTTCAAGGTCAAAGGTCACAAAAATCGGTTTTTTGCGCTTTTTTTGGAAATATCTCATTTCCTATGGGTTTTTTGCTATTTGTATTATTATCAATATTGTAGAATACAAAATTCTCTACAAATTTTGTTTTAAAAAATTTTTTATACGGTGAACCGTTTTCGAGATAGAGGGCGGAGAGCGCGCGGTCACCGCATCACTTCAGGTCAACCGGTGCCTCCGGTCGAAAACGCGCCATATATAGTTGATGAACTATCAATAAATCAATGATTATAAATATTTGTCAATTTTTATTAACTATAATATTATATTTTATCATTTTCTTCATGCATTAAATCTATATCTATTCAATAATACTGATAACCGATAAGCTCTATTTGATAATGATGGCATGAGAAAAACAACAAAATCGTCATTGTATGACAACATGAGCCCAATTGATTTTGTTCTCAATGAAAATAATGTGACGTTCATTATTGATGGCGGATTTCTTCTTCATCATGTTGTATGGAGCAGAGAAGATACTTTTTCTATTATTTTTGATAAATACATGAATTATTTACAAAGGCATTACAGTTCCAAAATAATTGTTGTATTTGACGGATATTCAGACTACAGTAAGAACGTAAAAGCTATGGAGCAGCAGAGAAGAACTGCTGCACTTTCAAAAACGTACGAAGTCTGTTTCGATGAAACAATGGTTGTACCAGTTACTCAAGAAAAATTCTTATCAAATCGAAATAACAAAGATAAGTTCATTAATATGTTAATTGAAAATTGCAAGCTGCAAATATTACTACTAAACAAGCCAGAGATGATGCGGATGTTCTTATTGTTGAAACTGCAATTGAAGAATCAAAGTCTAAAAACTGCAGTTATAATAGGGACAAGATATTGATTTACTTGTCATTTTAATTGGGCGTACACTGTCTTACGAACAAGAAATTTTCTTTAAAAAAGTTGGGAAAGGAAATGTAAAAACGGAGATATACTCGACTAAAAGTTTTGATAATTATCCTCATTCCAAAAAACATATTTTATTTCTGCACGCATTAAGTGGCTGTGACACAACTTCTGCGCTTTTTAAAAAGGGAAAAAAATTCTTTTTAAAAGTTTTTGGGAAACTGACAAATTTGGATGAACTAGCTGCAGCATTTGAGGAAGAAAATTGTTCGGCCCAGAGATTATTAGAGGGTGGAACTCAAACCTTATTGGCAGTCTATAATGCTCGAAATCTGTGAAAAGTCTCGATCATCTTCGTTATACGCATTACGTCAAGTCTACAAAACTTAATAAACCTGTGCAGCTTTCAAATATTCCACCAACAAGTGCAGCTGCTCATCAACATTTCAACCGTGTATATTATCAAGTTCAAACTTGGTTAGGACATGATTTGGAACCCCAGGTATGGGGTTGGGCAATGCGAAATGATTTTCTGGACCCTATCATGACAATTTTACCACCTGCTCCAGAAGATTTGCTAAATACAATTTTCTGCAACTGCAAAAGTGGTTGTGGTTCGCGATGCGGATGCAGGAAAGCGGGCTTGCAATGCTCTTTAGCTTGTGGCCAATGTAATGGGCAAGCTTGTCTCAATGCTCTACCATATCAGAGCGACATTAACGAAGATGGAACCTTTGATCCCGAAATCATGGAAGAACTTGAGACAAATGTCGTTGAAGACGATAATGAAGACCAGTTTGAAATTTACCAGCAGCCAGAAGACGACGATGAAGAGGAAGAAGATGATTAAAATTATAAATTGTAGTTTTTGTACCCTTTATTCCATTTTTTTACTTTCAATAAAAAAAAATATTCAATGATATTTTTTAATAAAAAGATTAATTCATAATTTATTTGTTTTTTTTTCATCATGTAAGAAGTTATTAATATTAATTCGGTTAAAATTCAAATATAATTCTTATATTTTCATTAACAATTCTGCAATTACATGGGCAGGTAAGTGTTGTTAAATAAATTAATACTGAATAAAAAGTGGATAAGTTAGGAAAAAAATGATAAAATATAATATAATAGTTAATAAAAATTGACAAATATTTATAATCATTGATTTATTGATAGTTCATCAACTATATATGGCGCGTTTTCGACCGGAGGCACCGGTTAACCTGAAGTGATGCGGTGACCGCGCGCTCTCCGCCCTCTATCTCGAAAACGGTTCACCGTATAAAAATTTTTTTCAAACAAAATTTGTAGAAAATTTTGTATTCTACAATATCGATAATGAATACAAATAGCAAAAAACCCATAGGAAATGAGATATTTCCAAAAAATGCGCAAAAAACCGATTTTTGTGACCTTTGACCTTGAAATTTAATAGTTGCTTACACCCTACCATATGTAGGTTTTGAGACAACTTTTAGGGTGTCAATATACAACTATTTACAGACTTACAGCTGGGTATCTCGAATTCCGAGATTCTTACCTAATTTAAGCTTAAATGACTGGAGTAATAGTAAGTTACACATGCGTATCAAATATCAGATTTTTATTCCCTGTCGTTTGACAGATATTTAACAAACATCAACTAATTCGAAAATGAGATTCACCTGATCTCTCTGATATCAACTCAAATATGTTTCTTCAATAAATGCTCAAAATGTTGTCCATTAACTAACTGACAATATCCGTAATGGAATTTAAACTCGTTTTGAACATTTCTAATTACTTGGGCGGAAATTAGTCTACAACTGCTCAATGTTTTCCGGTTTGGTATTCAAAACCTTGCTCTTCAAGTACCCCCATAAGAAATAGTCCATAGGTGTCAAATCCAGAGACCTGGGGGACCTCTTCTACCAATCCATCTGCCTGGAAATTAATCATCCAGATACGCACGGACAGGTCTTTTAAAATGGGGAGGCGCACCGTCTTGTTGAAACCAGATGTTTCTATTCGGGACATCAGCTTCATCCGGATCAGGAAACAGAGTAGCCAAAGTCGAAACTAGTTCTTCCCGCAAGAATTCTAAATATCTATCTCCATTGAGATTCCTTTGGAAGAAAATTGGTCCTATTACTCGATTACCAACAATCCCTGCCCAAACATTAACTTTTGCTGTATATTGAGTGTGGCCTTCCCTCATCCAGTGTGGGTTGTTGTCTGCCCAATAACGACAATTTTGACGATTTACCCCACCATTCAACGTAAACGTTGATTCGTCAGAAAACAGGACGTTTTCTATATTCACAACATTTCTGTCTAGTAGATCGTTCATTCCATCGCAGGACTGGATTATTCTATCCGGATCATCTTCGGTGAGTTCCTGGAGTATTGTCATTTTATAAGAATGAAATTTATGGGTTTTCAGAATTTTCATCACTGAAGACTGGCAAATTTCGAGTTCCCTAGCTATCTGCCTAGTGGGAACATGATGATTGTTTTCAACAGAGAGTACATTCATTTCGACATCTTCATTGAGGGCACTCTGATGATGATTCTTAGTTTTTCTTAAATGCCCATTTTCCCGAAACTTTTTTTCAATCTTGCTTATGGGTGATATGGGTGGTAAATAAGGATACTTCTCTCTGAATAAATGAATAACTTGATTTTGTGTTCTTGTCCTAGCTCCGTAGCCAATCATCGTTAAAATTTCAATCTTGTGGGTTTCAGTTAAGTACGGCATTTTGTTAGATTTTTCAACAAACGTCGTTTCTCACAAAACGACAAACTAATAACTTTGGTAAATATCCTCGCTCGATACGATGCTAATTTCCTTACCTGTTATTATTTAACTATTTTGTTTGACATTGTCAAATCAACCCAGTTTGAGAAGGCAAATTATTGGATGGGAAATATGGATTTTCTCCCAATTTCATAACTAAACAACAGAACACAAACACCCCACTTTTTGTGAACGACACCTTGTTTATGTGGTGTTCAATTCGTCCTAAGAGTCCCATTGTCAACTCCCAACTTGCCAACTTGTGATGACCGATCTCCCAACTCACCAAATATTGAAAGGGGGTGCATCCCGCTCCCCCCATAGGCTCGTCACTGTCCATTTTTTTAAGTGCCTGAATTATTTCATTGAGTCAGATTCCTTCATTTCTCGCATTAGTTGATATTTGTTACATATCTGTCAAACGACAGGGAATAAAAATTTGGTGCGCATGTGTAACTCACTATAACCTTCGAAAGTAGTCACAAAAAAATTGGGATTGCCATTCAAAAAAATTGTCAATGACGTCATATCTCAAATTTGAGACACGCTGTATAACATTTTCTTACATAAAAAAAACGAAATTCAAAATAAAAATCGACCTGTCCGGGCATATCTCTAACAAAACAACTGTCTTTGAGTTACAGAATTTATTCAGAGTTAGAAACTCGCACTAGCCTTATCCAATAGCAACACTTCGACACTTTTTCTAATAACTTTTTTCAGATTTAAGATTCTCAATATCCTGAAAAATATAATTGACTAATGTTTTAAAATTGTATTTGGAGATAAAAGTTTTCATAAGTAGACTAATGAACAGGGTTATTCTTTCAAATCGTGATAAAAGATTATGATTCACAGGCTGTGGTGTACAAGGACTTTTCATGCTGGCTCTAGCATATTCCGGATGCAATAGCAATGCGGCAATTGTTTTTCTTACATTAGCCGTTGGGGCGAACGGAGCTGTATCCACTGGACCCCTAGCAAGTATTGTGGATATCAGTCCAAATTATGCGAGTAAGTTATGAAAAAATCTCAAAGTCGCCAAAAACCCTTCATTGAATAAGATGTTATGACTTAAAAACACATGAAAGAAACTATTTTGGTTGGCAAATCAGAATTATTGTTGTTTCAAAAAATTATTGATGTTGAAATACTATATTTTTAGTTGGTGAAAGGTTTTGGGTTAGAAATTTGAACGTGGAATTCCGTGGAGATTTTCCACTTTGATAGTCAACTACTCATTAAAAACAAACGTTTCCCCAACGTTATTCTCATCAACATTCCCCACCTAAAATCTAGATGAACTCATAATACGTTATTAACAAATTATATTTCGTGGATTTTCGAATATTTTTCATCTTACAAACTGTAAAAAATGGCGGAACATGTCATTTTTAACCGACGAAACCAAAAAGGAGGAAGTTCTTTATTCGACGCGTATATTTTTTTTATCTATGACCACGCATAATTTTTTACTGAGACGTCCGATTCCAATGATTCCATTTGAATTTAAAAAATGAAATCCACCCCTAAGGGTAGCAAAATGAAGCATATTGATCACTCACCCTCTGAATTCTGGTCCGTTTACCGATTCTATCAGGCATAACTTTGTACTGGGTTCTTCGATTTGGATGATTCTTTTTTTATTAGATAGGGTATACCTCATAGTTGATCTTATTTGGATTTCTAATGAAGTTATCCACTCTTGCGGATAGAAAAATAGGGGATAATTGATTTTTCGCTTGTGAACATTGGCACACATATGTAGTTGACAATGACAGATCGCTATTGTCATTATTTTTGTTCTCCTAATCCGTCACAATCATTATATTCTATGAGAGGATGGAATGATATACAAAGTAATGAAATAAACTAACCAGAACAACAAAAATAATTTATATTAAAACAAATAGTAAAAGTAGATAATCATATTATTTAAATGGTAATAGTTGAAGTGAGGTGGGAAAGTAGTATTTTGGAAGTAATAAAAAAACAAGTTGGTAGTAATTAGTAGATTTCAGCCACAAAAAATTGAAAAATAAAAACTTTTTAACAACCGACGAAATACGGAAATAAAAATTAAAAAATAAAATAAACGTTCTTAGTCTCAATAACTAAGCTCCTCAACTAATGTCAGTAACTAATTTTGAGTCGGCGCCAAACGAACAATCAACAAAGATCATTAAATTACTTCAAAAAAATTATCAGAATGTCACCGCGCAACTCGATGCCATCAATTTACGCCTTACCTAATTCATTTGCTTGTTTGTTTGGCGCCGACTCAAAATTAGTTACTGACATCAGTTTAGGAGCCCAGTTATTGAGACTAAGAAGGTTTATTTTATTTTTTACTTTTCAGTTCCGTATTTCGTCGGTTTAAGTTTTTGTTAAAAAGTTTTTATTATTCAAGTTTTTGCTTTGGGAATACATTTTTGTCATGTATGAATTTTGCACACCAGTCGTTGAGAACTACTTACATTATACAACAGGTTATATCCCTAAGAGTATCGATAATAGGATAATAGAATTTTGCAAGGGGTTCTCACTCCAATGGAGGTATGTACTGATAACATATTTCCCAGAATGGCGGAATAGGATTCCTCAGTGTTTTGTTCGGAAATATTGGGTTATAACCTAATTTTTGTATTTTTTAAAAAATGTCAAATTTGACAGCTGACTGGATTTTTATTTCAGTGTTACCACTTTGGACTGTGAGATTAGGAGGGGGTGAAGGGAAATATAGTGAGTTTTACTGAAGTTGATTGTTAATAATCGACTCTCAAACCATTTTGTTAAATTTTCAAAATCTTTTTCAGCCTTACGCTTCAAAGTATTCCAATCTTTATCGGTGTAGAGGATTGCTGTATCGTCAGCAAAACTCACTGCTTCACCATTCAGATCCAATCTGAATAAGTCATTTAGATAGATATTGAAGAGCGCCGGCCGCAGAACGGTTCCCTGAGGGACACCATATTCAATGTTCGCAGATTCGCTTGAGGAATTTTTTATTTTAACATGATAATTTCTGTTAAGCAGATAGTTTTTCATAATTTTATAGGGTACCCTTCTGAATCCAATTCCTTCCAATACTTCTAATAGTTGGGTATTGCAAACAAGTGTCGATCGCTTTTGCGAAGTAAACAAATACGCAGTGGGTAGGTTGTTTTTCATCGATACATTGGCTGATTCTGGTACAGACATTGTTTATCGCATCTGCGTCGACTATTTGTTTTGAATCATATTGCTTTTCCGAAGAATATTATATTTTTCCAGTATTTAGTGATTCGATTTTTCAAGACTGATTCTATGACTTTTGCTAGGCTGCATATCAGGGGAATAGGTCGGTAGTTGGAAATGCTTTTTTTGCTGCCTGATTTAAACACTGGCTTTATCACCGTTATTTTGAAAGCTGAGAAAAATTCTTCAGTTTCGAAGTCTCGGTTTATCAAATAGACAAGTAGACAAGAGGTTTCACAATGTGATCTGCCAATATTTCCAAAGTTTCTGATGTAATATTATCAATACGCGGTGCTTTTTAATCTTTTAAATTATTTTATACTTGTTTCACCTCTTGTTCATTTGTTTCAGCTAGAAATAGAGTAAAAGGTAGGTATGTTCTCCGAAATCTTTGATGGCTTTCAGTTCCTACAACCTAATAGAGTGCGGTATCAAATTAATCGTAATAAAATGCTCTTTTTTTCTAACCCGACGAGCCATTTGAAAAGAAATTGTAATACAAATTTCAAAATAAAACGTCACATAGCTGAAACATTTTGATCGAAACAGTAAAGTTGTATTTTTACAAATATTTTAGGACTAAATAAGTTATTTGACGTATCCATAGCCTCTAGAATAAAATGTATTTCTGAAAAATAAAATGAAAGTTACAAACAGTTAAATGATATGGTTGTATTCTAAATCTGCAGACAAAACTGAAAATATACAGGTGTCCCATTTAAAAATTGAAAGTTTATGTCACTTCCGGTGAATCCGGAATTTGCATGAAGTTGAGTTATTTGTCAAAAAATACAGTTCCATGCATTAAACAGATCCTCCAAAATTCATTCCATTATCTCCGAAAACTAAAAAGTTATAGGGGCGAGCCACCTTCCGTGGACACCCGGTATATTCTTGCAGGACAGAGATTGAGCTACATATCAATCACAAATGTCTCTAGTGTCAGCCACTACATATCCACGTTTTTGCCAGATGACCACAACGTGGTTGGAATGTGGCTATCTGAGATCCAGGAACGTAGATCAGAACGTAGCGGCCACCAAAAAAGTGTTCTCCATTTTGGTAGCTGCCACGTGATAGAACCGTGTATATTACGTGGCAATGGTTGTGGTCAAACACTTCAAAGTTTTCCAGAATCGTGACCGCTACGTTTCGTCCACCAAAAATGCTTCTTGGGATTGATTGGTATGAATGTTTCGATCATAACACAATCTTCAATGTGCCATTGACGTGTTTTTCATCTAAATTTTAAAGTAGCCATTGTTTTTTAGATTTTCCAGTTTTTGTTCTCGTTGTTTTAATTCTAGTTATTGCCATTATTGGCAGAAATTTTTACTAGACCTGTGGTCCACCTATTCCCTTTTGATTTGAATACATATTAATATATATAAACTTCTTGTACAAAAAAAACCCACATTCGATTGCTGATACGAAGGCTTTGACACAACCCTCGTATTGCCGTCGCTTTTTTAGTATTATCAAATTGAATTGACTATTGGAATTGAGGAATTGAGTTTCGGAAGTTGTAACTTGCGCAGAATACGTGATGGTTTCCTGGAAAGAGAATGTTACGAGTAGTAAAATGAAGTTAGTTTAGCATGGAAGGTTTCATGTTTTACCGTTAACTGAATATGAATTCTTAAAACAGAGTTTTTGTTCGAAAAAGAAATATGTACTGGCATTTTGTGGAGAAAAGAATTTCCCCTGACATGGTTTGTAACTGTCAAATGCAATTAATGCTCGCTTTAAAAGTAAAACTCTCAGAAAAAATCCAAAATGCAGAAGTTAAAGGAGTTTGAAGATTTGAGACCAGTATAGTCTCCAAACGTAAATCAAAAACTATATAGAAGTATCTTTTGAATGTTTACTATTTACTATTCAGAATACTGACTGACAAATTTAATCATTTTTCTTTAGGCGTTAAATATAAAGTTAACGTACACATGCTCTCTGAAAATAGGTAAACAACTTTTCTTAGGTTTTTTGCCTCCTGAATACAAATCCGGCAGTCTCATACCGTTTCCGAGTTACAGCACTCTTAATGTTTCTTAACCTCATTTTCAAGCACAAAAGTCACTCAAAATGCCTCCTTCTTTTCACCTGCATAAACAATACACCCTAAATCACTTATTTTCGGCACAAATTCGTACAAAATAATGTCATTTTTATCGAAAAAATCCTCCTTCTTGTACAGTTCTAAATAAACAAACTTGACACATGTGACAGATGAAATTTAGTAACTTTTCCTTATTTTTTCAATTCAAACATGAGTAAAAGTTTCTCCTTCATTTATGTTCGCAATTGTTTTTGGACACCATGATTCATCATGATTCATTTATTACCAACATGGAAAAAAAAAGGGAAAGTTACTAAATTTCATCTGTCATAGGTGTCAAGTTTGTTTTTTGGAACTGTATAAAAGAGGATTTTTTCAATAAAAATTAATCTTTTGTGCGAATTTTGCCGAAAATAAGTTTGGGGTGTTATGTTTATGCTGGTAACAAGAAGGAGGCATTTTAAGTGGTTTTGTGCGATAAAACTGTGCTTGAAAATGAGGTAAAAAAAAAAAATAACACGGAAACGGTATGAGACCGCTGCATTTTTCCGGATTCGTGTTCAGGAGGCAAAAACACGTAAGAAAAGTTTTTTACCTATATTCAGAGAGCATGTGTACGTTAACTTTATATTTACCCTTTAGGAATTATAATTTGGTGAACGCAGTAACTCATCAAGGTGAACTAATTAGTTTGCCCTTTCTACACTTGTATAGATTTTCCTGATTACATTTTCATATTCAGACTATGGCAGGTAACCCAAAAAACCATGTCAAAAAATTCAATATAAATATTAATAAAAACACGAATTATAATGTTCCTGATTTTATTCCACACGGTTGCCGAAAAAATAGTGTACGCAACACGTCCAAAACTCGTTTTTTCGGACTCGCAGGCTCCTAGGACTCGTCTAAAAAAAGTATTTCCTGGACTTAAATAACTATCATAGTCTTGTAGTCTGTGTCCTTCCCTACTGTTTATCAGGATGGATAGCGGGTTTAGAACGAAAGAAAACAAACTGCTTGCCTTTTTTAAATCTCCGTCGTTTCGATCTCTATTTTAGATCTTTCTCAAGGCTACAAATACAAGAAAAAGTCTTGCAATAGGAACAATTACTCAAAACAATGAAAACAATGGCTAAATTTAGTGTTGTGTAAAACAAATGATTAGATATAAGCTGTTAATAAAATCTTAACAAGATTGGTTGATACATATTGATTATTGGAGAAAACCGAAAACAGAAAATTTGATTACAAAACGTATAGTTTTAATTGATTACATATCTTTCTGAGATCGTAGAAGTCTTTGGTAGAACAAATTTCTGATGTATCCATCATAATATAGGGACAAATTAACATAGGGCAAATGAACAAATAAATACGAACAGTAACAATGTTCCCTCTTTCCTAAATGGTAGTAATTTACATACGAAGGGAATAATCGAGCTGAAGGAGGATGTGGGCTTAAGTTCATCTATAACTTTTTCAACTTTTTTATGGCTCTTATCGCTAATGGTTTTTATACATAAAAAGTATAATTATATTGTGAATTAAGGCCCTGTACGTCGGTTCTGCAGTTTATATTATCATTAAGGGTAATGAAAATAATCTTGCTCAAACCCCCTTTCTTGATATGCGGTTCCCTATCCAAAACCTGTACTGCTGAAAAGTTAAAATTATGGCCAGTGGTAAAATATGATTACTAAGGTTTTTTCTGGTTCTGCTTATTAATTTCACGACAATCATATTGGTGTTAATTAATCTTTTTTTTAAGGTATTGTTCTGTTTGTCCAATGTAACACTTGTCACAATTGAAGCAAGGGACTTTATAGATTATATTAGACCACATATCTTTAGGTACAGAATCATTGATTTTAGAAAAAATTTAATCAACTACTTCAACATTATGAAAAGACAATTTGCATTATTGGCCCCTCTTACTTATAATTTGTTGAATTAGGGAAATATGGAAATTTAAAATATCTCACATCTCTTTTATTTTTATCAATATCGCGACTATGGTTATGTTTATATTCATTAATTATCCTATTTACTAATTACAGTCAAAATCTGTAGTATATTATTATCAATCTCGTGGTGGAACTTTGTGATACTCAGTTTATAGGCTCTATAACACATACTTTTAATAGTGGCAATCTTATGAGAGTAGGAATCTTACCATCGTCGAAATCGTACCATAAGTATTACGTATCACCAATGTGTCTAAGAACGAAATTTTTCCATCTCTTTCCAAATTCTATAGTTTTTATGGTAACCATTGAAATGTGTTAGAAGCTCTGCAATGTGATCATATGGGCAGGCTAGTAAAGTATCATCGATATACAGCTTAATGAAAGGGAGATCAAAGGGAAGTTCCTCCATAACGTTCACAACCAATTCATTCATTATAAGATTAACTAATACTGACTGCTGGGTTCTCCATGGCTGATCCGTCAAGTTTATATATAATGTTCCGTGGAATTGAAAATAGCTAGACTTGAAGAGAAACTCAACCAATTCGCTAAAAATATCACAAGGTATACATGTATATGCGGAAATATAACGCCATTTCTTATCACTAAAGTTTTTGTATTACTAGTCAGAAGAGATATTACGTCTAGTGTTACAATAATGTTTCCTTCGGGTATTCTTTCTTTAATGAATTCAACAAATTCAAAAGAGTTCTTTATATTTGGTGGAAATATAATATCTATATACAGTGCGCGTCAAAATTATGGAACAAATGCGATATTTCGCGAGCCATGTACTTTTGACAAAAATCCTGAAATAGGTCGATTTTTATTTTAAAATGCCGATTTTTTATGTATTTTTTTATTGGAATGTCTTGTGATACCTCATCTGAAAGGCCTTTCAATACTGCATTCAATGATAGTAAATAATTAGATATTTTTTTACAGGGTGAACAAAAATTAATATTTTATTTCAATAAGAGAATAACTTCATATCCAACAAAATAGAACAGTTAAATAAGATGTTCGAAATGCCATCCACCAGTCTCTTGACAATAAGCAAATCTACGGACACATTCCTCTTGCACATTGCGAATAACTTCCGGAGTAATTCTGTTAATTTCGATCCTAATTCGATTTTTCAACTCTTGTAGATTTCGCGGCCTATCTACATAGACCTTCGATTTCAAATAACCCCACAAGAAAAAATCCAGGGGCGTAAGATCTGGAGATCTTGGGGGCCACTCTATCGGTCCGCGTCTACCAATCCACCTCCTAGGAAAACAGTTATTCAAAAACTCGCGAACATCACGTGCATAGTGCGGGGGTGCACCATCTTGTTGCAACCAAATACTTTCATTTGGTGAGTTAGGATTGTTGGCGTTTGGAAAAATATCGGCAAGGCTAGGTATGAATTCATTTCTTGAAAATTCCAAGTAACGCTCGCCTGTGAGATTTCCTTCGAAAAATACGGGCCAATGATCCCGTCGTTTATTATCCCTGCCCAATCATTGACTTTCTGAGGGTATTGAGTATGCCAGTCCATCATCCAGTGAGGATTATCCCTACTCCAATATCTAAAATTCTGACGATTTACTGAACCATTTAGGCAAAACGTAGCCTCATCGGAAAACAGCATTTGTTTCATAAAACGTGGATTGCGGTTACACAAATCCTGCATTATTTCACAGAACTCCACTTGGCGATCGGGATCATCATCATTGAGTTGTTGATGTAGCTGTACTTTGTATGGATGGTACTTTTCTGCTTTTAGAATACGTAATACAGAACTTTGGGATATGTCAAGGTCTGCTGCAATTTGTCGTGAAGTATTGTGAGGATTATTCTCTACATCCAATAGAACATCAAGTTTCACGTTTTCTTCTATTTTAGGACGTCCAGCATTCGGAATATGTTTGACATGACCAGTTTCTCTAAATTTTTTCTGAATCTTACTGACTGATGAACGACTGATAGGTCTATTTGGATACTTCGCATTGAACAAGTCGCATTCCTCTTGCTGAGTTCTGGTTCTATCTCCGCATCCAATAAAAATTAAAATTTCTATGCGTTGGGTTTCACTTAAAGAAGCCATAGTTTACTTTTAGAACTTTTTCACTTGGAATTTGTGAAGAATATTTGTTGATATTTCAACTGACATTTATTTGACACTAACTTGTCTATTATGGCATTAATTGGTGATTGTCTTTTGTTTCCATTTTAGACTAGGAAATATTAATATTTGGAAAGGATTCATTGGTGAAGTAGAGCACTGACTCACTAGTCTGCCAGGGCAGTCTAAGGGATTAGAGCCTTGGCTCAAAAAAGTAAAATTTTGTATTTTTTAACACGCTTATATTATCTTTACTTGTAACTAAATAACTCACAATGTAATAAAATCTTGGAAGTAAATATTCACCCACTTCCAATCTTCCGAATAATCTGAAATTTGTCACACATATCAAGGATTTCATTATCATAATGTAATAATAATAAAATATATTTTTCCAAACGCCAACAATCCTAACTCACCAAATGAAAGTATTTGGTTGCAACAAGATGGTGATCCCCGCACTATGCACGTGATGTTCGCGAGTTTTTGAATAACTGTTTTCCTAGGAGGTGGATTGGTAGACGCAGACCGATAGAGTGGCCCACAAGATCTTCAGATCTTACGCCCCTGGATTTTTTCTTGTGGGGTTATTTGAAATCGAAGGTCTATGTAGATAGGCCGCAAAATCTACAAGAGTTGAAAAATCGAATTAGGATCGAAATTAACAGAATTACTCCGGAAGTTATTCGCAATGTGCAAGAGGAATGTGTCCGTAGATTTGCTTATTGTCAAGAGACTGGTGGATGGCATTTCGAACATCTTATTTAACTGTTCTATTTTGTTGGATATAGAGTTATTCTCTTATTGAAATAAAATATAATTTTTGTTCACCCTGTAAAAAATATCTAATTAATTATTATCATTGAATGCAGTATTGAAAGACCTTTCAGATGAGGTATCACAAGACATCCATTCCAATTTAAAACAAATACCGATTACGTCACCATGTCAAAACCAGTGACATAACCTCTGTAGAATATACATATAAAAAATCGGCATTTTAAAATAAAAATCGACCTATTTTAGGATTTTTGTCAAAAGTACATGACTTGCGAAATATCGAATTTGTTCCATAATTTTGACGCGCACTGTAAACAGCTAAGTTATATGATAACAGTTGATACAACTAACAACAGGTCTCATACTAAGATTGGGCTTATGAACTTCTCGCAAACCGTACAGTTTAGGAAAGAAAGATCTAAAATAGAGATCTAAACGTCGGTGAGTTAAAAAAAGCAAGAAGTTTGTTTTATTCCGTCACAAGCCCGCTATCCACCCTGATATAAGGTAAATTACCATTTTTGGTCGCTTCCCATATTTTGACCCGATCAATGAATGTTTTCTTTGCATATATCAGCAATTCAATGATTTTTGATTCTCACATATTTGATAATATTCCACTAGACAGAAGTACAAAACTTACGTGACACTGTCTACAAACTAAATGAATGGGCATCATCCCATTTCCAAACATGAATACTGATAATGTTTGTATAACCACATAATTTGATAAATTGCTCTAACAGCTAGCCTTGCAATAAATCCTTATTGAGGTGTCTACATATCTGCTGAACATCTGTCCATGACAGTGATGATTCAAATAACCATTCCTGCACCACTACTCAATCATTTACACGTTCCAGTAGTACAGGGTCATTCATCAACTTCGGTTGTCACCTCAAAATGTCAATTCAGGTTGTTTGAAAAAATAAACTCGTCAAAAGGTCCGCTCTTTCTGGAAAATATGGAGAATATCATAGCTATTATAAACAGATTTAATTCTGATTGATGATTTATGTTAGATTTCCCCATGTTAATCACTTTTTGATTGGCTCATGTGATAAAATTGGGAAAACTTATAGTTCTCAAATTATACATTTATGAGTTCACGAGAGTAAAAATTTCAAGATTGTCATGTCGTTATCTAGTAGACTCATTTTAAAATCGATTGCTCAAATAAAATTGAGGTATGATTTCTTGTTTACTTTCAGGTGTTGTGATGGGCATAACGAACGGACTGGTTGCTGTTGTTGGATTCTGCACTCCCGCAGTGGTTGGAAGTTTCACTTTCCAAAATGTAAGTTATCCAGTTTTGACTCCTAAGGTATAATATATATATATATATATATACATATATTTTATTATGTGTTGTATTTGTTTATACAATTATTATTATTATAATTTTTATTTATCTGCCTAACAAATACCTATCACATCAATGAACTCCGGATTCTCAATACACTATTTACGTCTCTTTCATTACCTTTCTCCAGCTCAGTCGGTACGCTTACGTAGAGATGATCGTCTCTATCTCAGGAGGATTGCAGTTGCGCCATCTAGTTGTTTTGCTAGGAGTCAATGTACTGTTTTTATGGAAATATAGCTTACAATATGGTCAAATGATGGATAATGAGTCCAGAATATAGTTAAATGATTGTTCTTTTATTCAAATCAATTCTAAAATATCTATCCCTGCGATATCTACCTTATTAGTAAATATTATTCAAATAATGAAATTGAACAACATCAAATAAACTTGCTCATGCGCAATCAAGGAACAAAGTAAAATAAATATGTAGAGGTTATATTGACATAATAATGAATAAGAAAAAATGTTCACCACTGTGAATAGGTGTTATTAAGAATAAACCAAAAAGTGTCTGACCCGAATATTATCACTTTATTCAGTTTTTGTTGATAAAGTACCTGTTGTAAGTTCAGTTCACGCGAGTTCTGGATTATTCTGTGGCTATTGGAAGTGAAGTTTTCTGACGTTGAGCCCCCTTGCTGCTGGTTACGTCATGTACAGGAAATCTAAGCTGAATTGGAGGTGAGTGGTTGCTTGGTCGAATCTGTGCCTGGTTGTCTCTTGATTTGGTTTTAAGTGTACAATTGCAGCTATACTTCTGTTGTCAGCTTATTTGCGTTTTTTTTTTTAATTTTTCATCACGGCTTCTCTTCAAAAATTTCTTTTTCGACTCCTATTTTCCTCTTTCTCTGGCAACCATCATTTTTTGTTCTCCAGTACAAACTTTCTCTCTTTTTACATTTTCTATTTCTAACCTATGATACATATTTTATATACAATTTATATATCTACACATGATATATAAAATAGAACTGTTGAAAATTCACATCTACCAATTTTCTGTTCTCAAATTTGATATTTTTACGATTTCCAATGAAAATAGTTTGACATTTCCTTGTTATGTTTCCTCGTAATTCGAAATTATCATACAGGTTGATCCTGCTTGTGGATTATTTTTGTCTATTTGAATTCTAAAATTTTATTTGTGGATTTTAATTTATATACTTTTATAGGTTGTGCAAATTAAATGGATTGTTGGAAACATAATGATGATAATATAAAAGCTCCTCTGCTAAACTCTTGGATCATCTGCGTTGACTATAAGATGGCCAAAGGTTTCAGAGATGCAAAGTACACAGAAAAAATTGTTAAAACAATCATAGCAGGTATTCATGTAATGTATAAATATATATATATATATATATATATATATATATATATATATATATATATATATAATATATATAATATATATATATATATATATATATATATATATATATATATATATTTATATATATATATAAAATTCCGCGGGTAAATATCTGGAAAATGAAAGATGATATCCATATTTCGTAAAAACCGTTGATCTTGATTTCAAAGGGTCCTCTTATTTACGTAGAGATCCATCACTAGGGCGTCGCGATACCAACGCCAATTTTTTTAAACGGCTTCCCAGATTTTTCAGTTTTCCTTGGATACTGATGAAAAACAGCAATTTTATTGCATATTTCAAAGAAGGCCATGAAAGCGTCAAAATAAATGTGATAGTACGAGTATTCATCGATATGTCAGAAAACCTGTCAGATTTTACGAAAGTGTATCCAGTTTTGTGTTGGTTTTTCGTGAAATTGAAAAACGGTTCAATTTTCGAATGCAGAAGAGTTGAATATGTTATGTATTTATGGCGAAGCAAGTAGGAATGCAAAAGAAGCAGTGAGAATATACGCTAATCAGTATCCCGACAGAAGATTACCGTCAGACAAAACATTCACTAGCTAAGCAAAATCTTTGGCACAAAATGGATGTTTTAATGAAAAGAACGAACGAATTCTCAATGGAGAGAGGTACTTGCTTTTCCTCCAACATTTGTTACCAAACATCTTGGAGAATTTACCAATACAAACTCGACTGAATATGTGGTATCAACAAGATGGGGCACCTCCGCATAATAATGGCATAATTACCCAATATTTGGATGACACTTTTAATGATAAATTGATTGGAAATAAAGGTCCAACACCATGGCCAGCTCGAAGTCCAGATATGACTCCACTGGTTTTTTTCGTGGGGATATATTGAAGACTTAGTTTACATAGTATCACAAATGTTTGTGCTTCCATATCGCGAGCGACGCTTTTAGCTGTCACGAATCTAGAAATATTAAAAAAGTACAATATGTGTATTCTACGTGAAGGAAGGCAGTTCAAACACTCACTAAAATAATTCATGTTATCACTTTGATATTTTTTCGTTATTACCATCACGTTGGTAGAGTTTTGGTCAAAGTAAAATATTTTTTGGTAATTTGAAACATTTACTTTAGTTTGTATTGTCTGCGATTTTACAGAAACACACAACTAGAAACTGAACAGGCAATGCAATTATAACTCAATTTTATTAAACTCGTGTTATTGCTTTTTATTTTGTCTTATTCATGGCCCTCTTTATAATATGGTATTTTTCATCAGTATTCAAGGGAAACTATGAGTGTGCTATACGGCTGAATTCAGAATTTGACACAGAATCGCAAAAAGCATTGAAAAATCTAAGATGGCACTTAGAAAAATTGGCGTCGGTGTCGCGACGCCCTAATGGAGGACGCCTAGTGATGGATCTCTACGTAAATAAGAGGACCCTTTGACATCAAGATCGTCTGCTTTCACGAAATATGGATGTCATATTTCATTTCCCAGATATTTGCCCGCGGAGCTTTATTTTAACTCATATTCGTTGTTGTGTTCTATATACATATGTATGTTTTATATATATTATATCTATAATAATTGGAATTTATTATTTTTTTTTTTTTTTTTTTTTTAATAATGTGAATATATCTTATCTTTTATATGTTAAACAGAGAAATAAAATTATCTATCTATTATATGGGACACCCTGTTATATATATATATACACTATGACACCCTGTATATATATATATATATATATATATATATATATATATATATATATAAAGGGTGTTCCAAATTAAGTCGGCACCATTGCCAACTCCGTTATTATTGATGCTACGATTTCGGTTAAATGGGCAAACTGCTAGCATTTTTAGTGGCCTTCTCGATGCCGAGAACAAAAAAAAAATTGACAGTCGCGTTGTCATAATATTTCATAAAGTGATATTTTTTTCAATGGAACACCCTATATTTTTTCATGCATTTCGATTCGTAACAACATTCTCAACAACAAAGCTCATTTGACTTTTTTTCGTAATGGTGAAAATAAGACAGTTGTATTAATAGGAAACATTTATAACAAACGGGTTCGATAAAGTGGTGTCAATTGAGTGGTGCGACATGATGATCACGGGTTTCACGAGTTCACATCCCAGCGCAATTTTTTCTTTTTACTGTCTTATTAGTAACAAAATATTGTCATTCGTATAAGTACAAAAAATGGGAGTTTGGACAATCATGAGGTTTTATTCGCCAAAACAAAGAAACTTTTTGTACTAGTGGAAGAAATAAATATTTCCACATAAGTCGCTCATTTTCCACTTTAGGAAGAAAAGTGATATGAGCTTTGTTGTTGAGAATGTTATTACAAATCGAAATGGATGAAAAAATATAGGGTGTTCCATTGAAAAAAATATCAATTTATGAAATATTATGACAACGCGACTGTAAATTTTTTTTTTGGTTTCGGCATCGAGAAGGCCACTGAAAATGCTACCAGTTTGCCCATTCAACCGAAATCGTAGCATCAATAATAACGGAGTTGGCAATGGTGCCGACTTAATTTGGAACACCCTGTATACAGGGTGTCCCTGGACTTCCCCTTTTCCCTCCGGGAATGTATAGATGGGGTCGTAATATCATCAGTACTTCATATAACTTTTGTTCCTAAAAGCCTTCGTTACCAAGTTACGGGCCCTCAAAGTTACAAAATGAAAAATGTTTTTCTTTGATAACTTTTAAAGTGAATCATCTTAATTTTGGTGATTGACTGAACAAATGAATTCGTTCGATGAGCTTTCATGCAGGAGTCAGTTGTTCTTCTACAAAGTCAGGAACGGACTACCCCCCGAAAACTTTGAACTGACTGAGATTTGTCAATATGTTTTAACAAAACAAGGTTGGTTTGAAGTTTGTAGACGATGTGGTAACTTGATTACTATCGTTTCGGACGTCCATCGTCTTAATGTATTTTAAGGTTTTCACGACGTTTCGAATGCTTGTATCTGCAATCGTCTTCAGGTGGATACTGACAAGTTTAGGTGCTACTTACCAATTTATATGACTGTCGGCGCAATGATGCGTGCAATCCGCCATGTGCAGTGGTGCGTGTAATTTCGCGCGGTGTGGTGGTGCGTGAAATCAGTAAGAATTGCATTTATGAAGTTCCATGTGAATGCGGAGATTCCTACATTGGAGAGACAAAGAGGCCGTTATCGGTAAGATTGGATGAGCATAAGAAATGGACTCAACGTGGGGAAACATCAAAATCGGGAATCGCTGACCACGCCTGGACTGAGCACCATCGAGTTCTATGGGACGACGCAAGTGTTCTACATAGAGAGGAGCAAAGTTCAAAGAGGCCGCCTACATCGAAGCCAATAACGCCTTTAGTCAACCAAGCGTTGAGATCAAGACCGTATGGAAACCCCTGATTGCTCTTTCTGGCGAGCTGCAGAGGCGCGAAACTTCACGCACCACCACACCGCGCGAAATTACACGCACCACTGCACTTGGCGGAATTGCACGCATCATTGCACCGACAGTCATATAAATTGGTAAGTAGCTTGGCTTCACAATGTAATGTAATTCTATTCAACAAGGCATCTCTGGTTTGAATAGGTGTAGCGTAAACGAGGCTTTTTAGATGCCCCCACAGAAAGAAATCCAATGGAGTTGAATCCGGAGACCGCGGTGGCCATTAATATGGCCCACCTCTACCAATCCATCTATTGGGGAAAATCTGGTTCAGATGGTCCCGCACAATCAAACTTAAATGAGGAGGAGCGCCATCATGCATAAACCACATATCTCTTCGGGTTTACAATGGAACATGTTCCAAAAGTCCATCCAAATCGTTCTGAATGAACTTCAAATAACGTTCTCCATTCAATCGGTCATGTAGAACGAATGGTCCTATAAGATGGTTTCCTATGATTACAGCCCAAATATTCACGTTGAATTTCCGTTGGTGTTTGGTTTGCAATATCCCATGGAGATTTTTTTCGGCCCATATGTGGAGATTATGAGAGTTGATTACTCCATCTCTACTGAAACCTGCTTCATCAGTGAATAAAACTCGAGTAATAGAAGTCATATCCTCTCTTTGCTTATCCAGGAACCAATTGACATATTCCAGTCGTGCTGGAAAATCTCCAGGTGTCATGGCATGTACCTTCTGGATGTGATATGGGTGGAGCAGTTGTTCCCTAATTATTCTATGAATGGTGGACTTGGATGTATGGAACTGTGAATACGAATTTGCAACATCCAAATGTTGAGTTTCATGAGATTCAGATAACACAACACGAAACGTGCTCATTCCACGCGTACATACAAAATATGGACTGAATTCGATATTTCAGAGTGGAGTAGCTTGTTAGTTCAAAAACACCACGAATCTACATAACTTGATATTTCATTTGAAAAAATATCTACATTGTGAATGAAACTTTCAACTAGGTACTGTACTTTTTGTTTACGACTTTATTTTAGCATATTTTGTATTATCCCTGTTATAAATGTTGTTGAATTAACGTTAGCATTAGTATTTCTACTTTGAAAATTTTTCATTTCAAATAATGGTGGACGATCGGGTTTGATGTCGTCGAGTAAAACTGTATTTTTATTAAGAATCGTTGCTCCGATCGACTTTCCACGCGAGTACTTTTATTCAGAAAATTGTCTACGTAACCTTATTTTGTTGAAAACTATTGAAAAATTATCTGTCATTTCAAAGTTTTGGGGTGTGGACCATCAGGGGTACTCCGTTCCTGACTTTGTAGCAAAACAACTGACTCCTGCATGAAAGCTCATTGAAGGAATTCATTTGTTTAGACAATCACCAAAATTTAGATGATTTTGAATATTCACTTTGAAAGTTATCGAAGAAAAACATTTTTCATTTTGTAACTTTGAGGGCCCGTAACTTGGTAACGAAGGCTTTTAGGAACAAAAGTTATATGGAGTACTGGTGATATTTTGACCCCATCTATACATTTCCAAAAGGAAAAGAGGAAGTCCAGGGACACCCTGCATATATATATATATATATATATATATATATATATATATATATATATATATATATATATATATATATATATATATATATATATATATATATATATATATATATTTATATATATATATATTTGGATGTTTGAGCTTCATAAATTAATTACAACTTTGTTCTGGTATAACATCTGTAATTCAGTTTCTACGTTTCGACGGGTGGATCCTCGTCTTCATCAGGATTAAAAACATTACAACTCTACAAGGTAAAAACAATGAGTAATTAAAATTGTACAAATTAAAAACAAATAATAATTACGGTTATTAAAAATGTTAATGCCGTACCTTCAATTACTCATTGTTTTTACCTTATAGAGTTGTAATGTTTTTAATCCTGATGAAGACGAAGATCCACCCGTCGAAACGTAGGAACTGAATTACAGATGTTATACCAGAACAAAGTTGTAATTAATTTATGAAAGTCAGATCCACGAACCTAAAACCCAAGAAAAACAAGCCAAAAATATACCCTCAGGTTCAAGAAATCACCAACAATATATATATAGATATATTTATATATATATATATATATATATATATATATATATATATATATATCCGGATTCACCGGAAGTAATAACCCGAAAGAGATTTGAATTTGAAACATGATTGTTTTGAAAAATTTGAAATCAGTTGGTAAAAATGGCGAAAATAGAGTTGATATTTCTATCGAAGGTTGGCCATGAAAATCATAAAATAATTCATACACTTCTTCAAAAATATATGTTATTTATTATGTATTCTTTGTATCTCTAATATAAATGATTGTAATATTTGTCGGGATAAATATAGCTTTTGTTATTATTATATTTTTCAAACGTTATCAAATAATGCCGAAATAATCTGATCAACATATGCCTTCTTTTAGATTTCGAGTTCACCTTCTCCGAAAATTATGATCAATGTGTCATTTGATTTGTGATTGAATCTAGAAACTAGTAGAAAAAATTGAAGTCCCGCTCAAAAAATTGCAAAAGTTATAAACAATTTAGTGAAAAAAACTATCTTGGATCTAATCTTCAAAGGCTTCGAAAAAAAAAACTGTTGGAAAAGTAATCGAAAAAAATCCACTTTTTTATAACAATTGGGGGGTGGAAATTCTCATGGACGATGGTTGCTTCGTGTCTATTGCAAAACAACAGTGTCGGACTCCTACCGACTAAAACCACCCCTTATATCCGGATCTGCACGATGGGACATTGCGTCGGGTATAAGTGGCCTTTCACAAATTGTTCAATTTACCTCCTGGCTTGTGTCTGAAAAGTTCTCTCTTCGATCTCTTTTTGTTTCATTACTTTCTCTAGGTAGTTTGCACTGATTGGGATTTCCGATCATTTCACCTATCATACTATCCGGATTAAGTTCTCCGAATTCTCTGGTCCACTTGGGACATGTAAAGATTGTTATGCTCTGGATCATCATTTATTTCCGCGCAGTATGGGCATTTGCTGTCTTGTGACTTTCCTATTACAGTACTATACTAATATTATATAAACATTAACATAATTAATAAAAAACCTTTTTAAAGACAAGCTTTCATTCATATGCGCTAAAAAGTAGAAAATATTTGCTTTGGAAGTGTCACGTGGGTGATTCCGTGAGTTATACATTGCTTCTCGAAAGTCCTCTCCCCCCCCTCTTATTTTTGGAACGATTATACATAAACATGTGAAATTTGGAAACTGAATATTAAAGGTTGTAAACTTCCCTACTAGTGATGATAGATGACGAAATCGTCAAAGATGACGTCACAAGGCCATTGTGACCAATAATTTTAAATGGAACCCTACGGCAAGCGACACCTCTTTTAGAAGGTATCGAAAAAACCTATTCAATGATACTTATTTTGTTTGTGTTTATGGCAGTTTTGGCAACTTGCTTTTAAAAAACGCAAAGCTGTGATGAATTAAATCAGTTGATACTAAAATTCCAAATTCAAGCTCCGCCTCTGGATAGTTGTCAAATAAGCTGACGTTTTTATTTGTCTCCCTAATTCGACTTTTTTGTAATTGTCCAAGTTTTTGTACATTTAATAATTTGTGTATTTTTGATCGAACGTTTAACTGTTTAAGCAGCTTTTGGTACTTTTGATATTTGTGTACATTTTAATAATTTGTTAAACTGTTGTGAGCCGAACGTTTAAGTGCTTCAAGAAGCGAAATGGTACGTGCTTTAGGTGATAAAGTAGCAGCGATCCTAATTCTTGGTGAAACTGGACAAAATATTCATGCAGCAGAACGCATTTTCAATGAGAGGTTTCCCGATCGCCCCGTTTCGAGGATTTATGTAAGGGAGCTCCTTCGTAAGTTTGAAACAACGGGTAGTATTAATGATGCGAAACGATCTGGCAGACCATAAATTTCTGATGAGAAAAAAATTTATATACTGGCAGAAGTAATAGTTAATCCTACTTCTTCAACAACTCACGTTGCATCTACCTGTGAAGTCAGTCGAAGTACAGTACACAGGGTGTTGAAAAAAAACAAATTCCATCCACACAAGTTAAAAATGGTTCATCAACTCTCAGACGACGACCCAGACCGAAGACTAGATTTTGTGAAAATATTTAAATTAAAATTAACCAACAGCCAGACTATGTCAAAACAATTTGATTTAGTGACGAAAGTACTTTCTATCTAAATGGAAATGTAAATACACAGAATGTGAGGTATTGGAGTGTAAATACTCAGATTCATTTAAACCAGACCATATTCAATCCTATCTTCTTCGCACATCCTACTTCTTTTGAATTCGTTCCTAGTTCGTTGATTCTGAATTGACATGTTCCTCTTCTTATTCATTTGTTGATTAGTGTTCTTGCGAGTTCACGTTTCTTGATTCACGTTTTCTTCGTTGCAATCTTGACATGTACGGATCAGATCATAATTTCTACAAATATAATGTCTCATAAAATGAGTTCATCTTCTACAGTTACTTTGTATGAATTCTGACAAGTGAGTAATTTCAATTTCAACAGCTTCACACAATTTTTCGTTTTGTATCACTGAATCTTCATCTACTTTAATATTTCGTATAACCTTTTTCCTTTTCAGAATTTCCCCTGAAGATGGTCGTTTGACCGGAAACGTTTGGGAATTGCAAATAGAACATATTTTTGTGCACTATAGCCTAAAGGCAGATTCGCATACGACAATAAATATATTTTTACTTCATAGTCTATATTTATTAACAAAAATATTCATTTTTGTTGAAGCATCGTGATTATGAGACTTTCCCTGTAAGTTCTGAGCTATCTAGTTCTCTAATGAAGTTTCACTACCGTCGCATGTACTGAGTGCCACGTTTCTTTGTTATTCTTGTCGTGGTCAGTTCATGTCCTGTAATGACAAAAGGGATGTTTGCGTCTTAATAATTCGCATGAATTGTTCCTCGAAAAGAGATTCCAAGAGCCGTCTTGTCCTCTCCATTGTAATTCGGTATCAGACTTCATCCATGTCACTAACAGCTGGCCCCACAATAACCAGTTTGTCAACCCTCGTCAGCAGAGAAGTGGGAAAGTTAGAGAGTTTTTCTGGTTAGATCGAGTTTTTAATTATAAAAGTTAGAGTAGATAACATTAGATAGATTATTGCAAACGAACATTTCTCAAGAATTGGATATTGTTTATTTTTGAATAATTAATAATCATGGCTGTTTCCTATTCAGGTGCATCTTGGATGTTGAAATATTTTCAGACAATAGTTATTTCTCAATATCAATTCAACTTTGGCGAAAAAAACAGTATCCCTATCCAGGAGACAACTTTTTGTCAAGAACAGATTATTGGACATTGAAATTTGAAATAGTACTCTGGACTACTAATTCAGATGTTGGAAATAGAAAAATATACTATTTTGGTCTTTTGGAAGAAAATATGCAATGATGGAGCACTTAATAATAACTTTTATTGACCCCAAGAAACATGAATGTTAATAATGGGGATCTAAACTAATAAAAAAAAAGCATAAACAACATGCTGAAAATGATTTTATCAGAGTAAAGCATTAATGTAATAAATAGTCTTTTTCTGTGACGGGAAAAAAGTTTGACATTTTATCTCTGTTGACAGGTAACAAAATATCACTTTCTATGAAATTTAATATCTCTGTTTGCTTAAGTTTCATAATCAATAACGTTCCCGAATCTTCAATATCATATCAATATAGAGTAATTGATCCATTCTCTAGTCCCATACTTTTAGCCGCACGACACGCAAGAAATTCAAAAAGAAGGGAACTTAAAATGTTACCGGACAAGATAGAAGCGTAGGATGAAAATACACCGGAAGGATTATAAATAAAAATGTTCTTAATTGCTTCTGTAGAACTTTCGTGGAAAGGAAATGAAGGAGCGTCAAGCTCGACTCATTATTTTCAAAAGGAAACTGGAAATGATGATACTCCAACTGGTAGAATACAATTTAATCCTATTTTTACCCAAACCACACAGGGAGGAGCAAAACCGTGTGCTAATAAAAAATGGCTTGTACCCAAGCATAATGAAGTAAGTCGTTGTCCAGTGAGACTTCTAGATAAACCAATGATAAAAAGAAGCGAAAACATCAATATTAAAACAGATAGGTTATTTCTGAGAGTAAATCCTAACTGGAGAAAACAAAAAACCCTTGGCTGGTACAAAAATATGCCAATTGGAGTGCATGAAATCAGTAAATGGACCAAAAAGTCTGCAGAATTGGCAAATTTAAATGACAAACAAAACATTTTCAAATCATTCTCACCGAGCCACTGCTGTTTCACAATTGGCAAAGGCAGATGTACCCGATCAAGAACTTATTAAAATAACAGGACATGGTAACAGCAATCACATCAAACCCCTTCCTACAGTTAGATGAACAACATCACCAAAATATAATAAATAAGATGAGATCCAATTTTAAAAACGATACAGGTCCAAGTAATAACACCTTCGGTATTTCCAGCACTTCAATGAGCACTAGCTACGTTTCCAGCGCAGAAAATAACTCAGTTAAAAAAACATAGTATATAAAAATTGTAATTTTCATTGTACCAATTTGTAATTAAATTAATAAATTGTTTATATTTACTTAATTTACTTAAAAAATAAATGTATCAAATACAATACGTACTTCAAAATAAATACGGTTATACATCTCAAACTTTCTGCATAATTACAAATCGTGTCAGTTTGACAGAATAATCCTCCCGCTTCGCGGTCGAATTATTTAAACTGACACTTCTGATTATGCAACAAGTTATCGATGTATAACCTGATTATTTTGAAGTACTTATAGTATTACTACTGATTATATTCAGTTTGGAATAATTCCACATCAGGAATTTTCTTTCTTTTATAAAAATACTTGTTTCTGGTATTGATTAATTTTAAAATATTTGAATCAAACCAAGGTTTAGGATTTTAATAAATTTTGCTTGATTTTTGGAATCAATTAGATGTTAAGGCTTTAGCGATATCATTATAAAGTTCATCTGTATTTTCATAATTGCTCAATTTTGAATTTATCGATTCAAGATTTTTTTGTATGTCTTCAGTATTATAGATGTTAATAATTTAAAAAATGAATTGTTTTCTTGGTATAGATTTCTTATTTTCAATTCAAGTTATTATTATAATCACTAAGTGGGGAATCAATGAAAGACAGTGATGTTGGCCAAGTGGTATTTGTCACGTTATGATCAATAAGTGATTTGCATTTGTTTATATCTCTAGTTACATAATTAAAAATTATTTGATTCATATATATCATGAAGTTGGTTAGTTTCGTATGAGTTTGAGTTTAACATATTTATTATCTTCATTTCTCATTTGAAGTTGTTCATCGATAAAATTTGAAAATAGTCTCACATCTCGATTTGGCGAACGATACATACCGCATAGTAATAAATTCAATGATTCCACTTCAACTGCAATATAAGAAAATAAATATTCTTCTTTCATTTTTATATCAAACTCCAAATTATTTTTTATAAATATTCCAACACCTCCTCCTCACGTACATCTCGTAGCATGAATTGACTTGAAATTTTCAAAATTGTAGTAAATTTCTTCTTCTTGGTTGATCCATGTTTCAGATATGATTACAATATCTGGTTTTACATCTTCAAAAATGACTTCATGTTCATCCATTTTATTCTTCATTGATCGGGCATTGATGTAAATTTTTTTTCCTAATGGACTGATGAATACATTCATTTTCTAAAGTATTGTATTCATTTAGATTCATCTCAGTTGTAGAAATTAATTTTTGATAATTTTTTTTTCAATAATTTTGTACGTTTCACAGTTAATTTTGTCATCCGCCATGTGATTGGTAGGATTATTTTTTTTATATTTCTCATTTGCAAACAAACAATTGTAAAAAAAAATCCTTTATCAATGTTCCACATTTTTCTTGGTCATGAAATCCTCCACATTGCTAATTCAAGCTATAAATGAAAGTGTAAGATTATTATAATTTCTATAATTATCAATCTGTCTCATACGAATGCGTAGAAGTGCCAACAACAAAAAACAAAATATTTTTCAAAAACATTTGGAATTGCCACTTTGAACGGACAACTAAACTAAGACACCGAATTCTACAAATCCATTGGTGTGAAAATAAAAAATGGGACGCCATTCTATTATTATCTACCGATATCACTTCAGTGGGAAAAATAGTTTTTTATATTTGTTATAGAGAGGTAAAACCTTATAGAAAAAAAATATTCATTATTCTCCACAAACAGAAAAATCGTAATCCGAACTACGACCCGTTTAAGTTTTCTTGAAGCTCTGTGAATGAATTCTGCATACATCTTGTTCATTTTTCATATTCCTTTTTTGTTCTTCGTTTTTGAAAATTAACTCCAACCTCACATATCCGCCCATCTTGAGTAAACGAAACCAACAAGAATACTTGCAGATTCCCACTTGGTGAATAATAATCAGGACATGACAAGAAGGATTACACGATTAATTCAGCTTTTAGTGATTATTACTCCAGAATCATCGTGATGGAGTAGATTTGCGTCTGGCTTCCATAAGGATTCTGAGTTGAGTAGGGGAGATTTCGATACACTTATACAGCGTCTGAAAAACGATTTCATTATACATTCCACATAATGGTAACAAGTACAAGAAATACTGTTTTTTTGGGACGATGGTGAGAGAAGGATGAGTGAAGAAGTGCCACAAAAAAACAACCACAAAGCATTCAGTACCGGTAAAGATAAGCCAGGCGGACAAGAACACATCAACAAAAACCAACCGAAACTTAGGAATGTCCCCATACAAAAACAACAAGTGATGTCCGAGATATACAATATTAGTACGGTACAAAAATGTAACAAAATTATTAATCTGGAGAATACTCAACCGCCTAATCCGTATAGTAACATGAGTTCCAAGGCATCCAATAGTACCCTCACGTTAACTGATAATGGTGACAATAGATGGAATGAAGTTTTATACAGGAGAAAAACAACTAGAGGGAAGGTAATCGTGGGTAACAACGAAGAATCCGCTGTGAAAGGAGTTCCCAAAAATGTGATTCTCCATGTCTCCAGAATCGAACACACCAGTTCAGCTGAAGACCTGACGAAACTGTTGAAACCCACTTTCCCTGAGGTGAAATGTGAACTGTTGATTTCAAAAAACACGAGTATCTATTCATCGTTTAAAGTGACCATCAATGATAGGAATTTCCGTAGAGCCATGAATCCAAATCTGTGGCCAACATGGGCCAGTCAAAACAGACCGTCAATTCACATTGATTACAAACATTTCTTCAGCACTGCCGTATGTTAAGGCATCCAGTGAAGACTAAATATACAAATTTGCACACTCATCCGGTGACCGGAAATTACTCAAACTCGCGTAAAACGTTAATTTGCATTATCTCCTTGGACAAAATTACAAACATTGTGCAAATTGCAGGTATATACCCTAACTTCTCTTCTACATCCCTTGTAAAATTTGCACACACAATTTTCAACAGGAAATACGAATAATCCCTGATTACATTGTAATAGGCGCTAATTCTGATTACAAAATTGCAAACATTGGTATTGTTGAAAGATAAGTGCCATGTGAAGTGGAATGAATAGAAAAATCGAATTAAACGGTTTTCTTCACATAAAGGATTCAATATAAAATTGAACCAGAAAATGGTAGATCTCAGGTGAAAAACAACTACTTTCCTGGCAAATACTACGCAGAACGTTGAATGATATTCACCTGAAAATCCATGCATACTTCCATATAATATCAATGGACATTGAATGCAAATGTTTCTTTCTGATAAGCTCGATTATGTTTAATTTATGTCGTGTTCACCTAACAATCCGCATACCGGTTTCAGGCTTCTTGGCCCTCATCAGTACGGAGTAGTCAACCAGCCAAAGGTCCAAAGAACTCTGGCTGAAGTGAGACACAACGTAAACAAACCATCATCGAGCTTGTAACACCTATAGGTACGCCGGAAAAGATAAACTTTAACTGGCGGTACCTAGTGACAGAAAGAAACACTCCTATTCATTCCACTTCACATGGCACTTATCTTTCACTATATGCTAGACGGGCTTGCCACTCCTACTGAGAAGGAATCTTTTATTCAGAAACCTATCGAGGTGGGAGATTTTCGGAGTGTTTCTTTCTGTCACTAGGTACCGCCAGTTAAAGTTTATCTTTTCCGGCGTACCTATAGGTGTTACAAGCTCGATGATGGTTTGTTTACGTTGTGTCTCACTTCAGCCAGAGTTCTTTGGACCTTTGGCTGGTTGACTACTCCGTACTGATGAGGGCCAAGAAGCCTGAAACCGGTATGCGGATTGTTAGGTGAACACGACATGAATTAAACATAATCGAGTTTTTATCAGAAAGAAACATTTGCATTCAATGTCCATTGATATTATATGGAAGTATGCATGGATTTTCAGGTGAATATCATTCAACGTTCTGCGTGGTATTTGCCAGGAAAGTAGTTGTTTTTCACCTGAGATCTACCATTTTCTGGTTCAATTTTATATTGAATCCTTTATGTGAAGAAAACCGTTTAATTCGATTTTTCTATTGGTATTGTTACCCCTAAAATGCTTAAAATTTGCAAACTTGTCATGTGTACGGAACATAAAAAAATTATGGATAACGCTAAAAACAGTCTCACGAAATTGCAAACAATGTTTTCGTGCTTTGCAAACTTTGGTGGCATAAGTTTAAGTCGCTAATTGAGTTTGCACCTTTTTCAGTATCCCGGAAGATGGCGGAAATGAACATTATTGTTAGAAGCAATTTTCGCAAATGCCACAAAATTCCAAACGTTGTGCAATTTTTTCTTAAAGTTCTGCTATGGCATACAAGTCTACGTATAAATTTGCAACCCTATAAAATATCGGGAAAGAAGGGCAAATTCAAATTCATGTTCAAATTTGGTTGGATTTCTCGGGAATCGGGACCAGGGAGTAAAACTATTTTTTTATTGCTAACGTTTCGGAATCGTTTATTCCTTTTTCAAAGCTGTAAAGGACGATAGTTACATGTAGTAGACGAAAAATGGAACTTAATTTCTATGACCCACCTTTAAAATTAAGTTAATCCTGACTATGAATTCAACTTCAGACAATTGTTGCGAGGTGGTGATCGAGACAAATTCTTGTCGGTAAAATACATATTGGCACAAAATACACATTACAAACTTCGAAATTAACGTAAAACAAGCACAGACACATTAAAATATAGACGTACGTTGGTGTATGGTCAATAAGCAACTGAACATCTCCCTGAAACATTCGAGCGCTGTGTAGCTATAAAAACCAAAAACTGATTTATCTATTGTTCGGAAATCTGTTCTTTCTTTTGTACCTTTCTAGAATATGTGTATATATTTTGGTCAAATTTTGTGTGTCGCTTATTTGGTTTACACTATTTTCATGGAACTCAATTTGGATCATTTCTCCTAATTACAAGATGCTTCAAAATGGTGAGCATCAAGTGCTATTTTTTATTTTTATTCTTTTCGTAATAGTCATATTTATGCTGGCACATTCTGGTTTTTAAATACTGTTTAGTTTGTACTATGTAACATTTTCCGCATTCACAGGGAATCCTATATATCAAACATGAATCTGAATCCGTCGGTATTCTGTCTTTTAACTGAGTGAATAATGTTCCTGTTGTTTTTAAATTGTAAAAGGCGAACTTGTGAGAATCCGTCGATAAACAATTTTTGATTTTGTATGAGAGTCCATCAATAAATGGAAATTTGAAAACGTGACACTTTTCTTTGGGGAGAATCTATTGCCTATCTGTTCTGTTGCGTTTATTGATGATGATGTTAATTAATTTCGCGGGGTAGTTGTTATATTTTTTAATAAGTTTTTTACTTTGCCCATATTCTCCGTGTGGTAGCAATCATCACTGAGCGTAATTGCTCTGGAAATTAAGTTGGAAGCTGTATTCACGAGTGTTCTGACAAATAGTTCAATATTCTCCCTGAGTTGGTAGGTTTCATGTACCAATTACTGAGTAATTTCCAATTGTTTTGTCTTGTGATCTGAAGGTCTAAGAACGCTAGTTTATTTTCTTCTTCTATTTCTAGCGTGAATTGAATGTTGGGGTTGAAACTATCAAAGATGTTTAATATTTTTTCTATCTTATCGGCTGGAATGTCAAGAATGCAATCCACATAATATTTTATGGAGGTTATATTTAAGACAACTGTATTTTCAGATAGTTTTCTTGTCATTTCAGCAAACTACTCAACAGTGGCAGAAAGTCTTTTGGATAGCAACAGGCTTTTTAATGGCAAGTACAACATTCTACACGATATTTTCCAAGTCGGAATTGAAGTCGTGGAATTCCCCAGACGAAAATGATGGTCTTCCCGAAACCGAAATGATGGTTATCAAAAGTGAGCAGAAGAGTAATCAAAACAAAAATGGGAGTATTATGTATAGCAAAGAAGAAATTTATTGATGCTCCAATAAAATGTAAAGTGAAAGAGAATGATGTGAAATAAAGAATTAAACTTTCTTTTATTCATAAGATAAAACTGAAATAATAATAATTTTGAAAAGGGAAACATTCCCAATTGAATATTGAATAGAAAGATTTTTCTGTGAATTGAAAAATCAACGATAAAAATGAAGTTATTTTTTGTAGAAGTCTAACAACATACAACTACTTGCCTGGCTAAAGCCATGCTGGACATTGAAAAACATCTGATAGATATTCTGGAAGTGGCCTAACTCAAAAGAAAAAATCTAAAATTGAAAATTTTCAATTTTATTCAGATAGTCAGTCTCAATTAAGAACTCATATAGATGAATGAGGCAAAAAAAAGTTTTCCAAAAGAGAGTACTCACCAGAAATCATTTGTAACATTGACGCAAAAGAGGCATCGCATTCACTAGGTCTTCAATACATTTTTGTCGACGGAAATCTATTTTACGCTTCCGTGATCATCAGGAAGACCGGATGAAATGGAAAAAAACATTTTCTAGAAGCAATCTCACTTTGCAAAGATGGAAAAATGGAAAAGAGTTAGAAACATTTATTTTGGAGAGACACTTTGAAATTAGTATTTTTTCGGCATCAAAACCTGTCATGGGATATGATAGATTGATTTGTTTGAAAATATTGTCAGGAATATGCCCTCCGAAGATGATCGGCCAATATTCTCATGATCAGGGCTAGCACGTTCATGTTTATTGTACTCATTTTGTTTGAATGTGATTCAACCTCGAATTGTTTGGGATTGGATCACATCGGACAACGTGCATTGGATATAAAAGTGTGTTGCTAGCACTATCACGGGATTATTAGAAATTGGAAACCATTTTAGAAGTCACCTCATTCTATCTTGAGTACAGTGATTTAGTATGTACAAGATGTAGACCTAACTGCTGAGCTGCCCTATTGGCAGCCTTGCAAATATAGTTATAGGTGTAAGTATAGTGATTTTTGTTTATATTTATTGTTATTAAATGTTGTATGTTTGTTCTGTTGATTCTGAGTTCATAATCTGTTCACCACAAAAGTTATCTTGAGCTACAACCCTTTTTAAGGCCCCTGAGGCCATATAGTTATGACAATATGAACATGATGTTCATAAAATCAGATGTGGAATCATCTGCGACTGAAAGATAAACTTTAGTCACTATCTTCCATCGTCAAGATAACCTCTTGTGGGGTATTCATGTTGAAAAGGGATAGATTCTCAATTGAATTGAAAGCTTTTTCTGTGAATTGAAAAATCCACGATAAAAATGAAGCTATTTTTTGGGAATGTCTAACAGGAAACAACTACTCCCCCGGCTAAAGCCACGCTGGACATTGAACTACATCTGATAAATATTCTGAAAAGGCCCTAACTCGAAAGAAAAATTCAAAAATTTAAAATTTGAATTTTCATTCACTTAGTTATTTGATTTTTCTATTCCAGTCTCAATTACGAACTAATATAGATGGATGAGGCAAAGGAGAATGTTTCAGAAGGAGGTTGTATGCACTTGTAAGATTTTTGTTAATAAATATAGATTGTGAAGTAAAAAATATATTTATTGTCGTATGCGAATCTGCCTTTAGGCTATAGTGCACAAAAATATTTTTTATTTGCAATTCGCAAACGTTTTCGGTCAAACAACCATCTTCAGGGAAAATTCTGAAAAATGAAAAGGTTATAGGAAATATTATAGTAGATGAAGATTCTGCGAATTGTGTGAAGCTGTTGAAATTGAAATTACTCACTGAATCAAGAAACATGAATTCGCAAGATCACTACTCAACAAATGAATGAGAAGGGGAACATGTCAATTCAGAATCGAAGAGCGCCAGATTTAAAATATCAACGAACTAGGAATGAATTTAAGAGAAGTAGGATGTGCGAAGAAGGAACAATTCTATTTATATTATAGCGATTTAAAGATAGGATTGAATATGGTTTGATTTAAATGAGTATTTACATAACTTCTATTTCTGGACCGTTCTCTAGATATTCCCAAATCTTCAAACAAATCAACTGTGAGGTTGTTATTAGTGACAATATACAAAATTTTGAAACTGTTATTGTCATCAATAATGTGGTCCTGATCTTTCAAATGGCTGCTAAAACTAGAAGTAGAAGGCCTGTTATTGTGTTCTTTGATTCTAGTAGATATTTTCCTAATAGTTTTTCCGATATAAGTTGCATTGCAGTTGTAAGCTTGTAAACTCCGCTTTTAACAGTAGGATTGATTTTATCTTTAGTGTTCACTAACAATGAACCTAGAGTATTGCAAGTTTTGAAGGATATTTTAATATTGTCAATTTTTTTATGGAAGAGTTTGGAAATAGATAAAGAAATATCATTCAAAAATGATAGTGAAAAATATTTAGTATCTGATTTGTTAGAAGAGTTGGAAATATCTAGAGAACGGTCCAGAAATAAAAGTTGTGTGAATACTCAGATTCATTTAAACCACACCATTTTGAATCCTATCTTTAAATCGCTATAATATAAATAGAATTGTTCCTTCTTCGCACATCCTACTTCTTTTAAATTCATTCCTAGTTCGTTTATATTTTCTGAATTTATAAAGGACACAGTTCCCGATATACAATCCAAATTTGTTATTTTCATCATTTCAAACATTGATTCTATGAAAATCACAGATATTCCATCATTATTCGAGGGTATTTTGATGAAATGTCTTCAATTTTGATGGAAATAGTAACGTATCCCTTTCAAAAACTTGAAGAATGATACAGTTTTTCATATCTTCAGCAAAATCATCTACTCTTCCATATGGATTGGAGAATTCAGGGCCAAGAATTTGTTATATTTCATCATTCTCTGCATCAAATCATGGAATCTAAACCGTATTATCACTTCTTAGGGTAAAAATAAAAAAACATTGAAAACATATTTTTTTGTATTTAATTTCTACCACTGACATTGTATACGTAGTTGGGAGAGTCGGTGAAGGTCATAGTCCTTACGGCAGACATTTTGAGTTATTAACAAATGAGATTTTATAAAGAACAAAATTCTCGATATACAATAAAAATTTGTAAGTTTTATCATTTCAGACATTGATTCTATGAAAATTAAAGATATTCGATCATTATTCGAGGGTAGTTTGATGAAATGTCTCCAAGTTTGACGAAAAAGTAACGTTTGAATTGACATGTTTCCCTTCTTATTCATTTGTTGATTAGTGATCTTGCGAGTTCATGTTTCTTGATTCACGTTTTCTTCGTTGCAATCTTGACATTTCGGGATCTTATCATAATTTCTACAAATATAATGTCTCATAAAATGAGTTCATCTTCTACAGTTACTTTGTATAAATTCTGACAAGTGAGTAATTTCAACACCTTCACAATTTTTTTTATATCACAGAATCTTCATCTACTGTAACATTTCCTATAACCTTTTCACTTCTCAGAATTCCCCCTGAAGATGGTAGTTTGACCGAAAACCTTTGGCCTAAAGGCAGATTCGCCTACGACAATAAATATATTTTTACTTCACAATCTATATTTATTAACAAAAAAAGAAGAATGTTTTCCAAAGGAGAGTACTCACCAGAAATCATTTGTAACATTGACGCAAGAGTGGCATCGCATTCACTAGGTCTTCAATACATTTTATGAACATTATGTTCATATTTTCAAACAAATCAATAATACTTTATTTGCATCAAATACAAATAATTCCAATGTTACAAAACCCCTAAAAAAAACTCAAGATTCACACAAACAAATAAAAAGAAAGCCCCTGTGTTCTCATACGCCAAATAAACATTCCAATAATGTATATCAACTCCCGTTCCAATTCAGCTTCGTCAAATTCGTTTTGTTCATCCCGGATCATAAGCTCCGGAAATTGAAAGCTTTCGAATAATCGTCCACTTTCCTTTTCATACTTTGCTAACGTTGAAAAAATGCCTTGGCGGGATTCTAATCCCTTTTTACATCCATCTTCCTCGCAGTTGACAAATACTTCACTGAAAACCAATCCTCGAGAATCTGTTCCAGTATTCAAATCAGTTTGGAACACAATTCGAACACACAATTGTTAATCGAGCCCGCTATTGTCTTCTGACCTAGATATTGGAAATGCCGATGATTGAGAGTTTTTCAATCAATCGACGAAAGAGAAAAGCATTGTGAGTCCCTTTCATCTTTCTGGATGATGTCTTGATTGGTTGCCTCTCTGAAAAGCTGTCGATTGCGAGGGACATGCTTAGCAAGCTGGTGAAAAGCTGTTTTAAAAGACTGAAAAAACGGTTTATACAGGGTCGATGGATCAGGATTATTTTGAAATTTTGGTTTCTTGGATAATTTGTTCTGCTCTATCGACCTTAAATTTGCCGCCTACATTAAAAAGTAGCAACAACTTTATATTTTAAATGAGACACCCTGTATATTATTTCATGTATCGCTTTGCTTTTTCATTGTTTTTGTATGTTACTTTCCTATACCTACCTCCAGCGGTTTTCGAGAAATTAATTGATTTCATATATTTTGTGCAAAACATAGCTTCAATTGAATGTTCATTACTGCAGTATTTGGATTAGGGGAAAGATGAAATTTTGGGTGTAATTTACCAATGTCCTGCGTATTAGTGTCTGAAGGAATTTTTTCTCTATTATACAAGGTCGTACAAAATTTATGATTTTACCGATAGATACAAAAATGGTCAGAAGTGCATTTTTTCAAATGGATCACCCTGTATATTATCGGATATCCTGGAAGACAATTGGAGTTCCTTTCAGAGGATGTATCATATTCTTATACCTAAATAGTTAGGTTTCCGAACTAAAAGCAAGTTTCTATAAAAATCGTATTATTTTGATATATTTTGTACAGGGTGATTCAAAAGTACTTTGACAAACTTCAGGAGGTGATTTCTCACAATATTCTAAAATGAATTGTCCAAATGAATATATGTCCCGAAACGCTTCGTTTCCAAGATACAGTTTAATTTTTATTTTCGTTTTCTTCAAATAATTTTCGAAATACGGACCTTAATTGAACGAAAATTGATAATGAGAGGTTCTCTGAGGTGTCGAATTTGAACCTGATGTTATTATTGCTCTTACTCGTAGGGGCGCCACCTACACGTCTTTTTCTTTTTTGAAGATTCATAACTTTTTTGAACGTACTTCTAGCACATTTTTCAGTGAAAAAATCAATTCCTCTATCATATCTACGTAACAAGTACCTTTAGTTACAAGTCAGTATAAAGCCAACCGTTTTCCAGATATTTGGACTTGAAAATTTCAAGTCGATTATGTGATAATCGATGCGTGTTGAAGTTATTGTCATTATTTTGCATTTCACAAGTATGCTTAGGAAATGAATTCATTTGACTTTTTAAGTAAGTAGTTTTGGTTTTTTGTTCAATTGAGGTCAGTAATCAGAATGTTATTTAAAAAAAAACGAAGATAAAAATAAAACTTTAACACTCTGTATCTTGGAAACGAAGCGTTTCCAGACATATATTTATTTAAACAATTCATATTAGAATGTTGTGAAGAATCACCTACTGAAGTTTGTCAAAGTACTTTTGAATCGCCCTGTATACCTGGAGTCAATTGAGTGGGTAGTTATCAGTTGATTTCAGCCAATAAGTAGAAATAAACTTTTTAACAAAATTAAACCGACGAAAATAAACTGAAAGCAAATAAATAAACCTCAGTCTAAATAATACTGAACTCTAACTATGTAACTAATTTTGAGTCGGCGCCAATCAAAAAATCAAATAAGATCATTGTATTAATTTGAAGAAATAATCAAAACGCCGCAGTGCATCCCGCTGCCATCATTTTCGCTTTACCTAATTCAATTGCTAGTTTGTATGGCGTCGACTCAAAATTAGTTACTCCCATCAGTTAGTTATTATCAAGACTCTTTTCAGTTTATTTTTTCGTCGGTTTAATTTTTTGTTAAAAAGTTTTTATGCAACAAGCATTTGCAAAGTGCCTTGTAGGACTTTTGCACGTTTATCCAGATTGTACCCATTTGACTATCCCTATACAATTTAGCAGAGCCGGATTAAGAGGGGGGCAAGCGGGGCTGCAGCTCCGAGGCCTCCACAAGAGAGGGGCCCTCACAATATAAATTTTTAGGTAAAATTTCCTAACAAATACCGAAGGATATGCAAATTATATAATAAATCTGACAACAAAGAGCAGTTCTCCTTTTTCCTCTTATTTTCAGTTTTAAACATTCAAGAACATGTTTGTATTGCAACAGTTCCTTATCGCGTTGCGAAGGGCTAGACAGAATAAATTAAGACCAAAGTGTAACGACACTTTGCTATAGTGGTAACCGTGCGGCGTGCGCGTGTTTCTGCTGTCCTCGTCTCTTCTCTCCATAGAAAGCAAGCAGTTATTTTCGTTTCTTTCTATTTCGCATTGAACAGTGTGGTGTCGCGACCATTATTTTGGTTGAGTGTATACAGGTTTTGGAACAGTTCCATTATCGAACGTTGCGAAGGGCTGACGGAATAAATTAAGACAAAAGTTGTAACGACACTGGGTGAAGCCTGCGGCGTACGTGTGCCGTTTGTCTCCTCTCCTTCTTGAAGATAGTTATTTCTTCGCTTATTTCGCATTGAAAGTGTGGTGTCGCGACGATTATTTTTGTTGAGTGTATACAGGTTTTTTGTACATAATAAATAATAAAAAATAATAACAATAATGAATCCTGACAGTGTTTCTGCACAAGTTCCGGATATTGCTGATGGAGTTAGGTAAGTAGAGATTTTATACAGACAATAATAAATCCTTATGTATTTTTAGCAAGTACGCATTATAACCTCTCTTTACTATTGTGCTAACCAAGTCATACGCGTTATAATCTCTCCATTATTGTGTGTTTATCAAGTGTACGCGTTATAACTTTAATGAATTTAAAGGCAAATTATATTTTAATATTACAATAACAATGCGTATGTACTAAAATTGAGCCTACTGAATAAGTTTATATTACATTATATTTGTCAATAATAAAAAAAAAATATAACTTAAAAAAAAAACTATTACAATTCCTTCACTAATAAATCGAAAGGAACTTCGTTCCGTTCGGGTGTCCCTTGACACCTCTCAACTTTTCTTGTCAAAATCCATGGTTAATATTAATCTTCGATCTGATGAATCATGTGTATATGCAAGAAACAATCACCAAGTAAAACATCATACTATTATACAAAATATTATATCGTATTGAAATTAGCTGTAAAAACAAGAACAATTGAATTAAAAACAAAATATTTTTTTTTATTAAATGAAGGATTTTTTATCGATGTATTCTTCGAATGACACAAACGATCTAGATACACAATGAAATTCAATAATCATAAGCAAAAGAAAATAATATTTCAATTTATGAATATGATTGCACCAAATTATTTATAAGAGCCCTGTGCGCATTCCATAATAGAACAAAAGTTCAAATTCTGTTGACTATTTTTCTGCCGATTCTACAAACACTTTGCCCGTCTATACCTGTTTTTCCTATTTATTGGCGTTGACAAGTGTCCGCTGAGTGGCGCGCTTGTAACAGAGAAATCCCCGAAATCTGAAAGTGTGAGTCTAAGAGAAGGATGATCTTCCGCAACAAATGTAAATCCTTCTGAAAAAGGACTATCAAAAAGACCAATCTAAGATGTTCTACTATCGAATTCTTGAAAACCAAAATTTCAGAGCTACATTCTCAAACATTGAAATTACAGTGATTATTTTTTGACATTGCTAGAAACCAGTGGAAACGTTCAATTCAAATAATTCATATACGTTTTGGCCAATCAATAGTGGGAATATTCTACCTAGAAAATTGTCGCGGGAATAATTTGAGGTATTTTGTTTTTATTGTCTGACAACCTATATTTTTAATTTGACGTCTGTCATCAATTCGCATGAAAAGTGTGAAATGAATCAAAACCGGTTTAGTACATTATATAATTTTGCAAGGAAATGTGTTTATGATCGTAACATCAAAAAATAATCTAAAGAATACCACACGAGAGTTCGATATAGTAGAAAATAATTATCTAGATTTCTTTCTCAAACTTGTTGGCAATAGCCACTCGAGCCAGTTGGTCTCTCTTGTCTATTGCCTGGCAACAAGTTTTCGAAAATCTGTCGAATTATTTTCACTCTCTTGTGATATTACAACTGAGAATGTGATGATGTCAAATTGCACTGGAAAGCGCTCATTTTCCAAAATGAAAAAAATAGGCGAATTACATTGAGACAAAGCCGCCCACCAAAGTTATTGCTTCTCAGCATTGAGCATGATTTTCTCCGGATGCTGGATTTGACCGAAATCATCAATGATTTTTCATCAAAAAAAGCTCGCAAGAATCCATTTGTTTAGCTGTAATTTAATTTATTTCTTGTATTTTATTATACCTGCATATGCTCGTGTCGAAATAATTTGATTTGTTCCGCAATAAATAAAAAAAAAACTTCTTTGAAAAATAATTAGGGGGCTCCACTCCTTTGTTGCTCCAGGGCCTCCACACCTTTTAATCCGGCCCTGCAATTTAGTAATTGAATAAATGAAATGTTCAAAAGGCACCTCCCGACCAGCTCTACCATATTGTATTGTAATGTTTTATATTTATAAAAAATATTTGAGAATTATTGTGGATATAATTCATAGGAGATTCCATTTCGAAACTGTATTGAATTTTATATATATATATAATAATATATATATATATATATATATATATAAATGAAGAATAAAAAAATATAGTTCAGGTTTCATTATCGACATACATTTGTAAATATCTCACCAATGAATATTTCATTTTCCAATTTTCATAAGGGACGTGCGACATTATGAACCAATTGAGTAAATCGGTTCGATTTTCTATAAATGTATTGCCAGGTGGTGTCCCGAATTCGGAAACACATGCCACATTAAACAACATATATTCTCACGCAACAGTAGATAGTGGAGCCAATAATCCATGATTGATTGGAAGGTGTTTGCCCTATTAATTTTCTCATTAAATTGAGCCTAGGTTAAATAAATAGCGAGTGTGATTATGGATTTTGATAGCTGCGAGTATATACGACATACAGTGCGATCCAAAAATAGTGCATGCATGGAAACTTTTGAGAGGCATAACTAGATTCTTGGGACGTTTTTCGAAACACCAGCTCTTATAGATATAACACCGTGAGTTGCAGAACATAGGTTTCACAACGAGTTAGACAGAGAGGGACATGAGCCAGTGAACCATCACAAAATATAACAGTTACAGGTATGGTTACCAAAACTCGAAGAGTCGTCCACACATTCGGAAATATATCCTGCCAACCATTGCATGCTGATTTAAGCTCCTTCATAGATGGTTTCAGGCTCAACCAATTCACAACTAGATAAGTCACATTTTTGTCCATCAGTCGTGTGTAGTGGTTCTGTCTGTCTAACGCAAGGTTGGAGAAAACATGTAGTAGATCAGATAATGCACAACCGCCTAATTTCGGGTGAATAATGTAGAATGTTGAACTGATTGTGTGGTAAATGTACACATTGCAGGCTGCCTGAGATAGATATTCAATTTCAAAGTGAAGAAAACAACTAAATTTGTTATATCCAAACTGGTGATAAAGACAGAACTAGTTGACTTCATACCCTGCTTCGAGGCACTTATAATTATCACAGTCACTTGTAAGAAACAAACGACACAAATAGTATTGAAAAGGGAAAAACATTCGCAATTGAATCTTGTTTTGAAAATGATTTCGTGATTCAGAACACGTGAACTGAACACTATTGCCAAGAAGATTCTCGCATGCACGTTTCACAAAGCTGTCTACGAACGAAAATCTGTTAGATTCTATTGATATTTGCTGATCGGCTGGTGAATGAAAGATCCTAATTAACTGATCAGAAAACAGTACGCGATGGGCACGAGAATTAATTTGTCATTGTCTAGAAGTACAATGATTTTAAAAAATCTTAAGAAAATTTTCTTAATGTTTATAATAGTTTTTTTCTATATTTCCATCATTCAAATAATAAGTTGAGAAATTTTTTTTCTTTAAAAATCATAATTGGCATTGTTCAATAAAATAACAAAAATTTCAAAATTTAATTGTGTATTAAGTTAATAATTTGTTATAAACAAATTCCAAATCTCATTATATTTTTCTCTGAAACTACTAAAAATTACAAAAACAACCATATGCAACAAAGTGTCGTTTTTTTTTATATTTTTTAGATTTTTTAAAATAGTATATGATTTTTTATAAAAATAGTTGAAAAAACTGATAATGACATATATCGTGAGTATTTATTAACAAATATGTGATTAAACACCGCTAGAATACATGATGAAGTTGACATTATTTAAATAAATCCCTGTATTTCATAAACAATTGATGTTAATGGCTGAAACCAACATTTTTTTAATAATTCAAATACTAGCCTACAAAATCGTCTTGAAGTAGAAAAGGGCTAACTTTCATAGTTTAGAAGATATAAGCAATGTAAGAAAAATATTTTTTTTGTCGCTTTGTAATTTTTAATAGTTTCAGAAAAAAATATAATGAGATTTGGAATTGGTTTATAACAAATTGTTAAGTCAATAAACAATTAATTTTTATATTTTTTAAATTTTTGTTACTCATTGAGAAATTCCAGTTATGATTTCTAAAGAAAAACCAATTCGTAAATAACTATTTAAATAATGGAAATATAAAAAATACGGTTATAAACAATAAGAAAAAAAATATTTCTTTTCAATCATCATATTCTATAGACAACAAAATGGCAATTTTTTTTCTGAATATTAAACTAATCAATTTTTTTTTCGACGTTATTGAATGCCTTTGTTTGAAGCAATAGCAAAACATATGGATAAATATTTTTTCTTTACATTTTTTTTATTTTATTTTTTGTTAACTCAAAAAAATCATAAAACTTTTATAACGTGATCTTTTTAACTATACATATAAGAAACATTTATGCCGTTTTTTATGAAAACCGAGGTCCGAAAAATAAGGACTATTTACAAAAGCCTAACTTGTTGAAAAATATAATAAGTCTGTTCCACAGCAAAGAGTATTTATTTCTAGGAAAGAAATTAGCAATGCATTTCGGCAACATATTTTGCCATCTTCAGGCTCTCTAAAATGTACATAAAAACGATACAAGGGTGACCATCGTAAACAGTTAATAGAAGACTCACCACTATAATATATAGTTTATTGCGTCTCCTGAAACGTTTTAAGGAGTTCAATTATAAGTTTTCGTAATAAACAAAAAGAGTCCGCTAAAGTGTTGCCATTAAGGCTTCAAGTACAAGTAGCATTTTGCGGACTCTTTTCAGTATCCAAATGAGGCATTTTATGAACCGTATACAAAAAAACATTTCAAATAAGAAAACAGAAAATCACCGTGAGCCTTCATAGAATATCGTAAAAACTATGATAAAATCATAAAAAAACATCGTTTTTTTTTTCATTCCGGTGTTGTTCCAACCATTCACGAAGTGAATATAATAAATAATTCTATTATCATTGAACACCTGCGGAAAACCGATACACACACTAACTAAAATAGTACAAACAATCCGAAAATACAACTGAAGTGTTGATAAAAATAATTTATATTCTCAAGTTGTTTTCTTTGATAATCAGACCAAATATTTGCCACGATTTATTCCTCTGTTATTTTTATCACTATTAAATTCCGGAACGTATTTTCTCTGCAGTGGTCGCAAAGGCGAAATTTCAATTTGGATAGTGGATGTATCATCACTATGCACCATTTGGTGTTGAAAATTTATTTAAACCGAGTATGGAAAATTAGATGTACAGTTGTATGTTTGAAGGTTGTAATCACGTATAGTTGTAGTAAGAAAGTATACAATAATTAATGGGAATATCATATCATGGTCGTACTTCGTCATAGAAAATTTTATCAGAACAGTAATGCAGCAGAACGAGATTAATATCAGATCCAAAACTTACTGTTTATCAAGAAAAATGACAAGTTCTTATACAAATGCCTACAAAAGAAAAACTAATTTCTTTAATTGTTTGACATAGGTTATTCTGTTCGTAGATTCAAAATCTTGCTTTTGAGTCTGCTACTCACAGAATAACCTAGGTCAAACAATTAAATAAATTATTTTTTCTCTTTAGTGCATTTATATAAAAGCTTGTCTTGAATATTTTTTTCAAATACGTTTCATTTATCTCTATAACTAAGTAGATCAAATATTGAATATTGATATTTGGCGATACTTTCATTATAACCCCCTATATTCTTGTATTTAACTGTCATTTATATGATCTACAAGGATGAATATTCTATCAAGAGATATCATAAATAACGAAAACTGTGTAATGCCCATTTATTCTGACCATGAGTAAGAAATATCACGTATAACAAACAAGAAAGCCATGTGAAGTGTAATATAAGAAAATAAGGAACTTTGAAGTCTTCTTCACAACGAATTCAATATAAATTGAAACAATTGATAGACCACAAGCGAAAAACAACTACTTTCCTGGCAAATACCATGCAAAACGTTGAATGATATTCACCTGAAAATCTATGCAAACTTCCATAGAAAATGAAAATTGATGGCAAATATTTCTTTCTAATAAACTCGATTATATTTAATTTATGCCAGGTCCGCCTAACAATCCGCATACCGGTTTCGGTAATATCGAGTGTTTCTTTCTGTCACTAGGTACCGCCGGTTAAAAGGTCCTTTTTCCGGCGTACCTATAGGTGATGTAGGCTTGATGGTGTTTTCATTTATGTTGGGTCACAGACACCTTACCTACACAGAAGCGTAATTCAAGCGTACCGCCAAAATAAAATTTTTGGCTTGTTTCTAATCAACCTCAAATTTCTAGGCGTTGGATTGTTGTCATTTTTTTTTTTTTTGTGTTCTGGTTCCCACGAAAAGGGATATCCTGTAATATTCAGAGAACATCGTGGGAACCTAGGGAAAGAAGGTAGGAGTTGGTGTTCTTCTTAAATTTCTGAAGGTTGTATGCCTCGGGGAACACCTCCCTAGGCAATGAGTTCCAAAGCCTCGCTGTTCGTTGGATGAACGAGTCTTTGGAAAGTGATGTTCTGCAGGTCTCCAAAGTGACCATGAAGGGGTGTGATGACTGAACTTGACGGGTTAATCTCGAAGAGACTGCCAAAGCAGGAACGATTGTTGGTTGGTTGGTTGGTTGGTTTAAGGCTGACGAGCCAGAGACAGGGCTGGCACTTAGCTTCCCTTGACACTGCGACCAGCTGGGGTCTATTGTATCACTCTGTCGTCAGTGTTTCCTCATTCAAACAGGTTTGTGCCCTTAGTTAGGTCTAGAAGCCCGCCGATAAGGCTCTTCGGATTCATGCCCGTTTCCGGGCCGATCCCTCCAAAGATCCTGCGTCGCCCACCACTCAGGGCGTCACAGTCGAAGATTGAAAGACAAGAGTTAGACCCGAGGCCTCCTCTTGTCTCTTGATGACAAGCCATTCTTCAGTATCTATCCCCATGTCCTGGGTTTTGATGAGCTGAAGAATCTTTTTGGTTTCCATTTTACCAAATGGCTTTGGAATCCACTCTGTTTCCGGGAGTTTCTCAGTAGGTGTTCGACCATCTGCTGATCCCTCCTCGGTTGAATTTACGGTTTCTGGTGCCGAGTGTGATTCAACTGGAATCTCCTCGACTTCCATACCCGCTATCGGTGTTGGGTCTTCTTCAACTGGAAGTTCCCCAGGGTTGTTTGTGTAGGGGAAAGGGTCGTCCACACCTGCGGTGCCCCTTGCGCAGGTGTAAGGCAGATTACTCTGGGAGGTCGCCATGTATCCCAGAGGCTCCGTTTTTTTACCTGACTGGCTCAGGTATCATCCATCCCTCGGCACGGGTCGCTTGACGCCTTGGATTAAGCCATGTTGTGGTGGCATTTGGTTTGAGATTGACTTAGAGATCCGCAGGTTTTGACCATTTCTGGTCATTCCCACTGGATTTTCCTTGTCAACCCCGTTATCCAGCGATACCACTTGGAGGTAGCCACCTAGGTTTCCGCAACCCATATTCATCTCTCGTAGGAGGTGAACATGTGTTGATGCAAACTACTCGCCTGAACGATTGTTGATATTTCAGAAGAGCATCGCCCATGAAAATATCTATAAAATAGAGACAAATCGCCAACTTTTCTACGGTGTTCCAGACAAGTGAGCGAGTTTGTAAGCGAGGCATCACCGACGAGACGAATTGCCCTTTTTTGGACAGAATCCAATAGCCCCAGGATATGTTTAGGTGCCGCACTCCAAATATGGGAACAGTATTCCAGGACAGGTCGGATCTGTGCCTTGTAGATCATAAGCAGCTGACTGGGGGTGAAATAGCTCTTGGCACGAAAGAGAAAACCAAGTTTTTGGGATGCACTTTTGGCAATGGACCTCACGTGATTTTCCCAGGAAAGGTTATTGCTGATAGTAATACCAAGCATCGATATGGATGGCTTCAGTGGTATGGTTACTCCTGACAAAGTTATGTTAGGCACAGTGAGATCGGCTTTTCTAGAGAAAAGACATGCTATCTAGTGCCACAGTTGAAGTTTCTCCATACTTTTCAATAGATAGCTGCCATATATGTGAGACGTAAGCGAGCAGGTCACCAGTTGATCTCTGATGGCGGAAGCCATATTGCCTATCGTTGACAATTCCTGAGTCTTCCAGATATTTCATGAGCTCGATGTTGATGGCTTTTTCCATGACCTTTGAAATAATAGATAGCAGTGCGATAGGTCTGTAGTTGCTAGGTAGGGCCTTTTGGCGACTTTTAGGGACTGGCTGTACTCTTGCAATTTTCCATTTGGACAGAAATACCCCAAATTGTAAGAGTGGTTGAACAACTCGCAAAGAACAGGTGTTAGTTCGGGGGCACTTTCTTGAGAACAATCGGCGGGGTTCCGTCAGATCCACAGGCTTTGTTGGTGTTGAGACCCAGCAAAATCTTTCTGATAGTACGTTGGCGAAAGGTGATCTCGGGCATGTGACTGTCAATAGGTGTAATGTTCGGGGGTTGTTTTCCCGATGAATCCAGAGTGGAATTTCCAGCAAATAGGTGCGCAAAGATATTGGCTTTTTCCTGGGCAGTCGTTGCTAGTGTTCCATCTTCTTTGGTTAGAGGAGGAAATGAGCTGGAAGTGAAGTTTCTTCCCACAGCTTTGGCGAAAGACCAAAATGAACGGGATCCGTTAGGACATTCAGCAAGTTTTGATCTTATTTTGGCATTGTGGGCATCTTTTAAGCATTCTATTGTCTCTTTGCATATGCCTCTAGCCTCGACATATGCTGCTCTGGTCTCAGGGCCCGGATTTTTTAGCCATCGATGGTATGCTGCCTGTTTGGAAGCCACAGCTCTAGAGCAGTTTCTGTTAAACCAGGTCTTATCGGATGATGTTCTTCTTTCGGTATTCGGTATGTAAGTTTGCATCCCCAACATGATGATTTCAGAAATTGTCTCAGCACATCGTGTTGGATCTACTGAAGAGAAACAAACTCTCTTCCATGGAAACGCTGAGAAAAACATACGAAGACCTTCCCAGTCGGCCGAATTGTAATGCCACATGAGACGGGGTGGTATTGTGCAGCTCGATGGTAAATAGAAAGAGCATGTTGTGGAGATGAGGGTGTGGTCAGAGTTTCCAAGTGGGGCACAAACTTCTATACTATACGGGTCAGGATTGGTGGTGAGGAAAAGATCTAGTGTATTGGCAGACTGGTTGTTGACATCAGGGATGCGGGTTGGTAGCTCGACCAGTTGTTCTAGACCATGAGTGATGGCGAAGGCCTCGGCTTGACGACCTGTGTCATCTGTTATGTTAGAGAATTTGAGCCAGGCAGCGTTATGTACATTAAAGTCTCCCATGATTATGGTTTCAGCTGTTGGATGGTTCTCCTGAATGTAGTCCAGTTTGAGTGATAAAAACTCAAAGAGGTCGTTATATGTAGGTTCATTAGGTGATAGGTAAAGGCAGCAGAGGAACTTAGTCAGTTTGGTATCAGATAGCTTGAACCACATCACATCAAAGTCTTTCGGTTCCAAACTCTCTTCACGCTGGCATGAAAGGTTAGCCTTGGCGTAAAGGCAGACTCCACCTTTGAACCTGAATCGAGAATGGAGTTCGTAACCAGGACAAAGCATATGGACCTTGTTGGTGGACGAGTTTACTTGTGTTTCTGTTAGAGCCAGAATATCCGGTTTTTCCGTCTGTAGGTGATGGTGGACGTCATTGATGTTCTTGTTGAGTCCGCGGATGTTGCAAAAATTAATTTTTAATGTTGAGTCCCCTCGAACATTTATGTTTGGTATTCGAATTTGTGAACAAAGTGTTTTGTATCTAGTATCATTAATTTCCAACCTTTTTTTCGGGACTTGATTTATCACTTGAAATGTATTTCAATCGACAGTTTGATCTTACCGCCCAGAAATGACATTATACAAGCCAAATTTTAAATCAAGGTCACGAGAATTTGACCCCAAAATATCAAAGGGCCGCCTTCTGTGTAGGTAAGGTGTTCTGTGGTTGGGTCTCGCTTCGGCCAGAGGTCCTCGGCACAGAACACCTTACCTACACAGAAGTGCAACTGGGAGGCGTCCCTTTGATCTTTTGGGGTCAAATTTTCGTGGCCTTAATTTAAAATTTGGCTTGTATAATGTCATTTCTGGGCGGTAAATTCAAACTGTCGGTTGAAATACATTTCAAGTGATAAATCAAGTCCCTAAAAAACAGTTGGAAATCAATGATACAAGATATTGTAACGAACCTAGGCCGGACCTGTCGCCTTGCACGTTGTCGTCGACAGCGATGAGGTCATCCCCAGAGATGTTCGAGAACAGTCCAGTCGCTCTGCCGCGGAGAGCAACGGTCGATATTGGAAACGATTGGAACATGCTGGTCGTCAACTGCCGGAATTCGAAAGATCGGGAATTCTGTGACGGAGATAAATAGGTAGCCCTCAAGATGGCACACACGGTCTGAACGAGCCCATACGATCGAGCTATATAGTGGCGTAGTAATATAAATTAAGTTGTAGATTAAGTGTGAAATAAATTAGTAAAACCAAGTTAAGTTTATTTACGTTACAATATAAAGCTCTTTGTTCACAAATTCGAATACCAAACAGCCATCATTGACAACAATCCAACGCCTAGAAATTTGGGGTTGACTAGAAACAAGCCAAAAATTGTATTTTGGCGGTACGTTTGAATCACGCTTCTGTGTAGGTAAGGTGTTCTGTGTCCTCGTACTTCTCTGACTGGTGACTACTCTGTACTGATGAGAGCCAAAAGCCCGAAACTGGTCGGCGTATTGTTAGGCGGACCTGGCATAAATTAAACATAATCGAGTTTATCAGAAAGAAACATTTTCAATCAATTTTCAGTGTCAATGGAAGTTTGCATAGATATTCAGGTGAATATCATTCAACGTTCTGCGTGGTATTTGTCAAGAAAACAGTTTTTCGCTTATGGTCTACCAATTGTTTCAATTCATCAAGTTCCTTATTTTCTTATTACGTATAACTTGAAATTCCAGGAAACATCATGAGAAATTAGCCGTATGAAATGAATTACTCACATTATGGTAAACTTGAAAACGGATTCGTGCCAAGGACCTGTCACTCACCTTCCCGCATATCCTCTCCTCGATCCTGATCCTGTGATCCAGGAGTGCGCGTGGCCCGTCAGGACGCTTCTCCACAGTCTGTTCGGACGCTTTTGATAACAGTTTGGCGCGGATATTCTCGGAATTGAGCGGCTTGCGGAGTTCCGGAGTTCAAAGTTTATATCTCTCGTTATTCGGTTCGACTTCCGAGCTAGAGGAGAGGAGTGCATGCAACAGGTTTCAATTTTGATGCGGTTCTTGAAGGTAGGTTAGTAGAATACTTTCATTAATATGCTTACTGTGTTGAATTGAGTATTCGGGAAAATATAAATAGGAATATTCAATTTTATGCATATATTCATACGGAGAGAATAATTTTCTAGGAATATGATATTCACCAACAAATTTAGTCAATCAAAATATACATTGACAAAATATTGTGAAAATAAGGAAGAGGAACATTATAAAATATCCAAACATACACGAGATGAAATATACAAAAAATAACTTTTACCAAAATTATGTCATATATCGAAACCACTCACTTTGACAATGAATGTAAGTTTGTTTGATATATTGTTTTTGATGGTGGTAGTTTCTATATATATATATATATATATATATATATATATATATATATATATATATCCACGGAAGGTGGCTCGCCCCTATAACTTTTTTGATTTCGGAGATAATGGAATGAAATTTGGAGGATCTGTTTGATGCATAAAATTGCATTTTTTGACAAGTAACTCAACTTCATGCAAATTCCAGATTCACCAGAGGTGACATAAACTTTCGATTTTTATATGGGACACCTGGTATATTTTCAGTATTTTGTCTCCATATGACATTTAGAATACAACCATGTATCATTTGTTACTGTTTCTAACCGTTTTTTTTAAATTTTTTCCAAAAAATTTTTTTTTTGAAGCTATGGATACGTTCAAATAACTGATTTCAGTCCTATAATGTTTGTAAAAATACAACTTTACTGTCTTTGATCAAAATGTTTGATTTTAAAATTTTTATTATTATTTTTTTTTTCAAATGGCAACATGGTGGCTCGTCGGGTTAGAGAAAAAGACCATTTTATTACGACTAATTTGAAATCGCACTCTATTAGGTTGTGAAGAAACTTTCGATAAAAAATTTAAAATATAACGTCATCATCGAGTTGCCTGTGACCAACTCAACTGAAACAAAATCATTAAATTGTTGCGGTAAAAATTGACGTGTCGACATATTATTTTACATCTCTTCTACAAAGTCAATTAGGTAGTTATTGTGTACTTCATTGTTTGAAAATCATGGAAAATAACAATATTTATACAAGAACTGAAAAAGTTGATATGTTATTAGTTTTTGGGGAGTGTAGGCAAAATTCAACCGATGCTGCACGTCTTTTACGCACAGAGATATCCTGATCGGCGTCACCCGACCCGGCACTATTTTCCAAAACTGGTTAGAAAAAAATGCGAAATGAGCCTGATAATGATGGGAACGATTCGTTTGTTGTGAGTGAAGAAAAAGAAATAGATGTTCAGGTATACGTTCAAGTAAATATTAATACGTCACTCAGGGAGATCGCAAGGAAATGTGACATTTCGAAGTCTTCTGCAGCTAACATTTTGAAAAAACATAAATATCATTCATTTAAATATCAACTACACCAGCACCTGTACCAGAACGATAATGCAAGGAGACTTGAGTATTGCAATTGGTTATTTGGAAAATATGGATGACACATTTCCATATACAATTCTATAAACTGACGAAATCCGTTTCACTAATTTGGGACATTTCAACAGAAATAATAAGCGATATTGATCCGATGCAAATTTACACTAATTTACACTTGATGGAGGAAAGCAATTTCCAAGAACGGTTTGGTTTCAATTGTTGGGTTGGGATTTTAGGGGACATAATTTTAGGCCCTATAATTTTTGACGGTGTCCTGACAGGGGCTAGATATCTACGTTTCCTCACGCAGGAAAATGAGCATTTCTTGGACGAAGTTCCATTAATAAATCGGGCTGGATTATTTTATCAACAAGATGGTGCTCCACCACATAACCAGAGGGCAGTTACCGAATATCTGCATGAAACATACAACGAAAACTGGATTGGAAATATGGGTCCAGTTAGGTGGCTGGCGAGGTAAAATAGGGTTGTTTTCAATTTATACCTTTATTTATTCCTTTTGAAAAAACTTTTCACGTCACCCGACCTTACGCCTCTAGATTTTTTTTATGGGGATCTATTAAAAACGAGGTATATGATGTACCTCCTGCCACACGACATGGATAAGAGGACAAAGTGAGGGCAGCTATTCATAGAATTACACCAACACAGTTGAGAAACGTTGTAAGAGCAACAATAAGAAAAGTTCGCCTTTGTCCGCAACAAGATGGAGGTCAGTTTGAACATCTGGAACCCTAAAGATATGTAAATAGGTAGTTTCGATATAATGATTTCATTTTCAACAGGATTCATTTTAGAAAAGTTCTAACGTTATGGTGCGGTATCAAATTAATCGTAATAAAATGCTCTTTTTTTCTAACTCGACGAGCCACCATGTTGCCATTTGAAAAAAATAGTAATAAAATTTTTGAAACCAAACTTCACATAGCTGAAACATTTTGATCGAAAACAGTAATGTTGTATTTTTACAAACATTTTAGGGCTGAAATTAGTTATTTGAACGTATCCATAGCCCTCTAGAATGATTATTTATTTCGAAAAAATAAAAGAAAAAACGGTTAAAAATAGTAACAAATGATACATGGTTGTATTCTAAATGTCATATGGAGACAAAAAAACTGAAAATATACCAGGTGTCCCATTTAGAAATCGAAAGTTTATGTCACTTCCGGTGAATCCGGAATTTGCATGAATTGAATTACTCGCAAAAAATGCAGTTTTGAGCATTAAACATTATCTGCGAAAACAAAAAAGTTATAGGGGCGAACCACCTTCCGTGGACAACCGTAATATATATATATATATATATATATATATATATATATATATATATATATATATATATATATATATATATATATATATATATAAAAAGAAAGAGGAGAGGTAGTCTTTGCTGACTGGTTAGGAAAAAGTCTGAGAAATTCTTTGGGACAGCAGCAAACGCAAATGTACTCTTATAACATTATATTTCCAATATTTCGACAATGAATATTGTCATCATCAGGGAGCTACAAAGGTGAAAATACTATAGTATGTTGATAAATATTGATATTGATGAAGGTTACTTTTTAAACCTTACTCACAATGTTACTGAGAATGGTCGTTTTTCGGTTAAATTTATTTCTCAATCCAACAATTGTTTAAACAAAAGAACAGATCTCTATCATTTAAGTGAGATCTATTCTTATTCATCAATCTTAGACAAGAACACGAATGCTCTCAATAATAATTCATCTTCCTTTTCTATTTAATACAAACCAACATGAAAGATTTTACAAATATGATAACATAATAAAATTTATTTATCCAATTGTACCATTAGATAATCTCATCGTCAGTAGTAATTGCAATTGATGTTTCCACTTTCATTTGGACAGCTAAGACCAAATGTCTCTTCTTCTTCTTAAAAATTGTACAATTTGACGTTGACATTTTAGGTTATGTTAAATTCCAACCTCTTTGTTTTGATTTTCCCACACTTTTCACATTCATAACCAAAGAATGTTCACCACAATTGCTCTCGGCTTTTAGTAAATTTACCAGTAATGTTTTTGTTAGAAATATTATTCCATATAAATCTAATTGTTGCTCCATGTTTTTACATGTTTTAATGCTGTCTTTTACATCTTTTTGTATTTCACCGAAAAACGACCATTCTCACTAACATTGTAAGTAAGGTTATTTTTATATTTATCAACATACTATAGTATTTTCTCCTTTGTAGCTCCCTGATGATGACCATATTCATTGTCGAAATATTGGAAATATAATGTTATAAGAGTACATTTGCGTTTGCTGCTGTCCCAAAGAATTTCTCAGTCTTATATATATATATATATATATATATATATGTGTATGTGTGTGTGTGTGGGTAGTATTTGCTGACTAGTTAGGTACAAAACTAGGGATATTGGGGTAAGCACCAATGAAAAAGTAAACTCTTTAAGGTTCATCCAAGCTTTCGGAAATGCGTATTTCCATCATCAGGAAGAAACTTTGTTGAGGTTGGTTTCAATAATGTTGAACATATTCATCTAACATACTGATATAAAAGAAAAAACGTAGATCAAGGAATAGTTAATTAGCTTCCTAACCTGTCAGTTTCACTTGTCACACCACATAGAGTACATATTCATATTTAAATAATTTTAAACAACGCTAATGTGGTTGTAGTAACTTTGAACTTCGTTTTATTCCTTGATCTACGTTTTTTCTTCTGTATCACTATGTTAGATGAATATATTTAACATAATTGAAACCAACCTCAACAAATTTTCTCCCTGATGATGGAAATAAACGTTTGGGTCGAAACTAATCAAATATTCGAGGAATAGACATTTTGCGGGAGATTAATTATAAAAACACGATTTAGTCTTGTCACTAGATGAAGTCATGCCCTGTTTAGTGATGCACATGAGCTTATTCAATATTTTCAACCCGTAAATAAAATTAAAACCAACTAATATTTGTAATTGAATCTTAATAATACATTATTCATCCTAATTGTATTTAGTATTGTTTAGGTGGATGTGGAAAAATAAAAAAACTCGGATAAACAAACAACAAATTTTCAATATTCTACGTGACCACCTTCGCGCTCTGTACATAGAATTATTCTGGAAAACATTTCGCGGCGAACATTTTTCAACATAGTTCTTTTGATTAGTGCTGCACAATTCCTTATACAAATTTTCAAATATTCTACATTTCGAAATGGGCGTTGTTTATAAACATTGCTTTTCAGGTAACCCCATAAAAAGAAATCACACGGCATTAGGTTTGGAGATCTAGCAGGCCAAGGATTACTTGAATATCGACCTATCCACTGCTCAACAAACTCATTGTTCAACCACTCCCGCATTCCATTCGTAGAATGGATAGAAGCCCCATCTTGTTGAAAAAATAAACGAATCCGCTCCTGTAATGGTAGGTTGTCGATAAATTTAGATATCTCGGTCCGTAAATAATTCAAATACCGTTCGCCATTTAAACTTTGTCTAAAGAAGAAGAGACCTACAATTCGCTCATTTAGCATTCTCCACCATATATTCACTTTGAAACTATATTGGCTTTTCATTGATAATTTCAGCTACTTCTCTTGTGCTATGATAATTTTCGCCATATAGCAATACTATTTCTATTTTTTTTGTATACGTTTTGGAGCCTTTCTATTTAATAACACATTTTTTACCCATATGTAGCCAAGTTTATGACGGACACTGTATATATATATATATATATATATATATATATATATATACAGGATTTCCATATTTCGAGGGAGTAGATGATTTCGATGTCAAAGGGTCCTCTTACTTACGAGATCCATCACTAGGCTGTTGAGTTTACCGCTGAATAAACCGAGACAAAAACACAAATCTTATGATTCATCGAAAAATACTCTGTGCGGCATTCTCAAGAGGGGTCAGGTTTATGCTTTCAGGAATAATATACTAATAGTTAGTTGATACTCAGCTTTTGTACGAATCGTATATACGTTTGAAATAGACGGTTCAAACGAATTACGTATTTTATTCAAATCCCTAACCTTAGTTCAATATAGGCAGCATCCATTACCGATGACGCCATTTTTTCAAATAGCTCCTCAGATTTTTCAATTTTGCATTTTGTATCATATTCTGAATTCTGCGATATAACACTATCATAGTTTCGCTTGACTGCTGATGAAAAACAGCAATTTCTTTGTCTATTATAAAGAGGGCCATGAATGTGACAAAATAAAAAGCAATAATACGAGATTCATTGATCTGTTAAAAACCTGTCATATTCCAAAAACTGCATTTATTTTGTTGGTTTTTCGTATAATTGAAAAATGGTTCAATTTTCGAATGCAGGAAAGTTAGATATGGCGAAGCAAGAAGTAATGCAAAATAGGCAGTGATAATATACGCTAATCAGTATCCCGACAGAAGATTACCGTCAGACAAAACATTCACTAGCTCAGCCAAATCGCTGGCACAAATTGGATATTTTAATGAACGGATGCGAACAAAACAAAAAACAGCTACAGATGAGAATCATAATGTTGCAAGTTCTAGGTTAAATGGTATTGGAACCGCATAGTTCTATCAGAGAAGTAGCAATGGATTGTGATATTTCGAAATCGTCAATACAACGTTTTTTGTTGAAAAACAAGTTCCATCCCTACAAAATTCAAGAACTACGGCCAAGTAATAAGTATTTTTTCATAACCATAATCTATCCCATAGGAAATGCTAATAGGAGATTGAAGTTCATTGCATGGCTGTCCACCCGTATTCATGATTATGGTAACGAAATATTACAACAGTATAATAAACAAACATAATTTCTAGTCTGATGTGATGTGAAACGATATATCAATCTGTGTGGGACATGAATGTATGGTGCGGAATCATTAATGGTTGAAAAGGGAAACATTCTCAATTGAATATTGATAGAGAGATTTTTCTGTGAATTGAAAAATCCACGATTAAAATGAAGTTATTTTTTGTGAATGTCTAACAGAAAACAACTACTTCCCCGGCTAAAGCCACGCTGGACATTGAACTACATCTTGACGATGGAAGATAGTGACTAAAGTTTATCTTTCAGTCGCAGATGATTCCACATCTGATTTTATGAACATCCTGTTTATATTTTCAACACATTAATGGTTATTTGATAGGACCTCATTTTTTCGTAGGAATCCCCAATGGAGGGAGGTACTTGCTTCTCCTCCAACATGTGTTGCCCAATCTCTTGGAGAATTTACCAATACAAATTCGACTCAATGTGTGGTTTCAACAAGAATAATACTAGAATATTTATCCAATATTTGGAGGAAACTTTCAATGCGAATTAGATTGGAAATAAGGGTCCAGAACCATGGCCAGCTCGAAGTCCAGATATGACTCCACTTCATAAAATGTAGATGAATTGAAAAATAGATCCCCGTTTATAAAAAAATTAAATATTTATTTTTTAATTTTGTAAACAATTTAAGGGATTAAAAAATTATAAAACCAAATGGAGCAATACATTTTTTCTGAATGTTTCGATTATTTCATTTTATAATCACTGAAAACTATATAAAAGTTTGTTGGTAATTTTTTTACTTCAATTGTTTAACGAATTATTGGGAACGAACGCTTTGTTTTTGAGAATTTGACAATTGATAGAAATTATGATTTTTTTAAAAATATTTTTTTATTACTTACTATAGATTAATATTAAGGAACTAGTTTTATAGTCATTATTTCTAGTGTTCTTTCATTTCTTTCAAATTCTGAAAAATAATGAATATTTCATTTGTTTATTCAATAAACAATTTGTTATAAACAAATGATTATCCGGACTATATTTTTTAGATAATTAAAAGTAAAAACAATTTTTTTTTTTTTTTGATATAATTTCAAATATTTCCTTTTTTTAAGTTTGCCTTCTTTTAAAAAGCTCAATTTGTTTATTATTTAATGGTGTATAAAAAACACTTGGAGTTTCCTTGTTGTACTGCTAATAGTTTACAAGTTATTTGCACTGCAATGATATTCCACTGTGAATAGAAACCAGTGGGGATCCCCAAAAATCTGAATAAAGGACAATCAATGGAAAAATTCATAAAACTGGAACTTTTTTACATTTATTGATCGGCAGAGGAACAAAAACGACGAATGTAATTATTGTTACTGGCAACTTTCAAATGTGACACACTGTATATCATCAAAAGTGCCGACTTTCATTCAAGAAAGAATCGCTTGAGAAAATGCTCACCTGGAATATTATCGGGAAGATCAACCAAACAAATTACCCAAAACACAATGTTACTGTTTGTTTATAATTTGTTCTGTTGGTTTCGGTTGTTTGCTGAAACCGACGTACTTTGCTCAGCATCAATATCATGCTTGATGAATGAAAGTAATGAGGCAAACACCTTTCAATCAATCGAGACCCATCAGTTATTTCACGTGGGTGCTGAAAATATACAGTCCAAGCATCATGTCCCACCCATAACAGAGTTTTTCATGGACGTGTTCAATCAAACGAAAAAAGTAAATATTGGAAATGGCCTCCAATTTTCATTTGACATAGTTGGATTTTGCAGTGTGGCTTTTTGAGATATACGAGGGTCTAGACACTCTCCATTCAGTGTCAGCTTCTCTATAGTTTGTGGTAATGTTTATATAAGAACAGATTTATGAGTAAAAGGAATGATGACACATTTCGAATCAATATTGAACGAAAATCCACTATGCAATAATAAATTTTTCTCAATCATGATGAATCGCATTTTCTGATTGAATCCTAGCATTGCTGGAAATGCTAAACAATTTCAAGTTCGTGCACCTTAATTTGAAATTGTTGGGGCTGCCTGTCGAGGTGAGTGATCCGATATTAACCTGAGGGCAGACGTCGTTGGCGGTTGTCTTTAATTTGATTTTTCCAGTGCGGTCTATGCGATATAATTAGTAATTAATAATAAGTAATCCATTATGTAGGCTTGAATATTTAAAATAAAAATGAAGTTAAATATATACAAATGAGTAATCCCATTATAGAGGTGACTATAAAAATATTATAGTGTTTGAAACCAATCGTTCATTAATAAAACTAAAAAGTTTAAAATAAACAAATTATTAAAGAAACACCGACTGCGCAAAAAATAATTAACTCATACCTCAAAAAGAAAAAAAATTTGGTAATCTATAAAAAAAAACAGTAATGTATAATGATGGTTTTTCGTTCAATACCTACTCAAGCAAATAATACTATACAGGGTATTTCTTAATATCTATATTTAAAAGATATTCTTGTGTCCATTTTGAGAAAAAATTTCATATGATCATGTGTTCTAAAGGTCTAAACTTCTGAACTACAGAGTGCTAACGTTAAAAAAAATATGATAACTTTGGTATGTCCCTAGATATTTTTATGAAACTACGCATCTTCTTTGTATCAAAAGGCATTTTCTGCTGTACAACATATACTTACCAGTAGCGTTCGTGCGGAATTTTCACTGAATCGTTTTGAAGTGAAAATTGATACGCCACTGCTTTTTATATAATTTTGTTGAAATCCTCATTTATTCCGAGAGCAAATCTGACTTTTTCTTCGTTTTCGCATAAAAAATAAAATTCATTCATTTGCACGTTGTATCGGAGATGATCAAGGATTGAAAATGTATCTATTAGGTAAGAAGCAGATTTTGTTTTGTAAACATAAACAGTTTTGACAGTTGTCCACCTAGTCTAGTTGTCACATATTAAAGTCATCAAAATTAACAATATTATTGAAAAAAACATGGCCCATTTTACGAATTATGTGTTTGCAGATAGGGGAGAGTTGTCCAAAACGGTGATGACCGCTCATATGGGGACACTCGGTTTCTCTCAGATGGTGTACTGCAATATGTGTGAAAGTGCGTTACTACTGTCCTTGGCCGCCATTATAACAGTATGAAATGACTCCACAGATCGACTGAAGCGACCATCACGCAATCGCGGGGCAGGGGGTGTCATTCCCGATTTGTCATCTTCCACGTGTGGAACATAAACAATTTATAATATTTTGTGTTTTTGTGTTTGAAGAAGTACTCAATCAAAATGGTATTTTATTGTTGCGTGCCTTCCTGTGATAACAATGGAAATATTGTCAATATGCATTGCTTTCCTGTTAATTGTAAACAAGTGTGTATTTCACTATCACTCCTGAATCAACATTTCGATGGGCGCTGCACTAATTATACAGTGCTTCTCAATAGTCCCCTCCCCCCTCTTATTTTTGGAACAATTATACATAAACAAGTGAAATTTGGAAACTGAATATTGAAGGTTGTAAACTTCCCTACTAGTGATGATAGATGACGAAATCGTCAAAGATGACGTCACAAGGCCATTGTGACCAATAATTTTAAATGGAACCCTACGGCAAGCGACACCTCTTTTAGAAGGTATCGAAAACACCTATTCAATGATACTAATTTTGTTTGTGTTTATGGCAGTTTTGGCAACTCCCTTTTAAAAAACTGTGATGAATTAAATCAGTTAATACTAAAATTCAAGCTCCGCCTTTGGATAGTTGTCAAATAAGCTGACGTTTTTGTTAGGCTCCCTAATTCGACGTATTTGTAATTGTCCAAGTTTTTGTACAATTAATAATTTGTGTATTATTGATCGAACGTTTAAGTGTTTTAGCAGCTTTTGGTACTTTTAATATTTTTGTACATTTTAATAATTTGTTAAACTGTTGTGAGCCGAACGTTTAACTGCTTCAAGAAGCGAAACGGTACGTGCTTTAGGTGATAAAGTAGCAGCGATCCTAATTCTTGGTGAAACTGGACGAAATATTCATGCAGCAGAACGCATTTTTAATGAGAGATTTCCCGATCACCCCGTTTTGAGGACTTTTTAAGGGAGCTTCTTCGTAAGTTTGAAACAACGAGTAGTATTAATGATGCGAAACGATCTGGCAGACCACAAATTTCTGATGAGAAAAAAATTGATATACTGGCAGAAGTAATAGTTAATCCTACTTCTTCAACAACTCACGTTGCATCTACTTGTGAAGTCAGTCGAAGTACAGTACACAGGGTGTTGAAAAAAAAACAAATTTCATCCATACAAATTAAACATGGTTCATCAACTCTCAGACGAGGACCCAGACCGAAGACTAGAATTTCGTGAAAATATTGAAACTAAAATTAACCAACAGCCAGACTATGTCAAAACAATTTGTTTTAGTGACGAAAGTACTTTCTATCTGAATGGAAATGTAAATACACATAATGTGAGGTATTGGAGTGACGCAAATCCTCACCTGTTTCGTGAAACACATACCCAATTTCCCCAGAAGGTGAATGTTTGGGCAGGTATCCTGGGAAACCACATCGTTGTGCCTCTTTTTTCAAATACTAATTTTACTGGTGAGGTTTATCTGGAGCTGTTGCAAAACGCATTAGAACAGTTAATCCTTGAAATTTTGGAAGATAATCCAGATGAATTCGGCAATTTGGAAATAACATTCCAACAGGATGGTGCTCCTCCATACTATTACGGTGCAGTAAGACGGTATTTGGATGAGGAGTATCGTGGTAGATGGATTGGACGACGAGGTTCAACGGAATGGCCAGCTCGATCACCGGACCTCACACCATTGTTTTTTTTTGTGGAGGTACCTCAAATCGAAGGTTTACGCCGCTGAACCTGACAATATTGACGTTTTAAAACAACGTATTGTTGCAGAATGTGAGGCTGTTTCCGCAGCACATTTGCAGAAGTACGAGAAGAGTTTGAAAATAGGATATTTCACTGTCAGGAAGTGATTGGAGGTCATTTCGAGCCATTTCTTTAAGTAGATACTGATTATTAAATCTGTAATTAATATCATACTGAATGGAATTTACATTTTAATGTTTACTAATGAGCCATTGAAACTGCCAAAACAAAATTAGTATCATTGAATAGGTTTTTTCGATACCTTTTAAAAGAGGTGTCGCTTGCCGTAGGGTTCCATTCAAAATTATTGGTCACAATGGCCTTGTGACGTTATCTTTGGCGATTTCGTCATCTATCATCACTAGTAGGAAAGTTTACAACCTTTAATATTCAGTTTCCAATTTTCACTTGTTTATGTATAATATATATAAGATGCAATATTTAAAAAAAAAAAACTTTTTATATTTTCATTACCAATCACACCGGATATAATGAGGAGGGATTTTTCAGCTCATCACGTTCAATATTCTTTCTTCAGAGAAAAATCCATTAGTCACTGGTTTGAGTTCCCAACCCGGTGATAGCTGAGTTTGTCATTTTGATTGAATATTGCCTGTTTGCACCACACAATGCTGAAGAATCCTTTGTGTTAAGGAATCCTCAATACCACTTATAAAACGGTAGTCGAGGGTTCTCGGCAGAAAGGTTTCCTTTACTGAATACGGTAGTTTCGCACTTCCTTTTCATGAGTCGAATTCAAAAATTGCCGCCTATTGATTAGTTCATGACTCCAACCACGTAGATGGCGCTGAAATCAGTTGGGAGATTTTGACATTGAGTTTGCGGTCTATATCAGTATATAACTCTTGTCTATGGTTGATTCGTAGACGGAAGCGTTTGCTCAGTTTGCTGTTTACCGTTCTGACCGTTTTTCAAATTTTGGTGTTGAAATCTTTCAATTTCGCGTTTTTGGTTAGTTGCACCTATCCGACTTATGCGTGGCTAATCAATTGTGGTGAGTACAACATTGCTTTTTGTAGCTTTGAGGCATTATTTTGACATTACAATCAATTATTTATCTTGCGTCTGAGTGAAGTGACGCCATGTTTTCTAAATTACGTCATGGCCTGCTCAAATGGGAACACTAAGAGTTGTTCAAAATGGGGACGTCCCAGGAACAGGAAACCGAGACTTGCATGTTTTTTAATGAACCATACTTGCACTCAAAAGTTGAAGAAGGTTGGATTCAGTGTAGTAGCTGTCATGGATGGGCGCATGAAGCGTGCTCAAAGGCTGAGGAGGACGATGTCATATTTATTTGTGATTTTTGTGCTTGAATATGTTCGTAATTAATATTTTTAGGTTTGACTTGGAGCCCAATGTTTGTTCAGTGTTTAGTTTTTTTTTATTATAATAAACAAGAATTTTGTAATGGCACTCAATTTTACTTAGTTTCTTAAGGGTATCCCATTTTATCCGACCTGTTGTCGAAAACGGGGTATTTGCGCATTTTCAGAAAATGATTTTTTTTTCGTAGCCAAACGAAGTTTTTGAACTAAAAACCCCATTTTATGATAGTGTAAGGCCCACTTCAAAGTGGTAATGAGATGCAACATTTGTTTCATTACTAAATATTGTTTGGCAAGCCTTAAAAGTTTTCTGTCCCCATTTTGTCAGACTCTCCCCTATGCATTACATGTATGGGCTTGCTGATGGTAACGCACTGGAAGCCAGGCTCGAAAATGAATTGCCAGCTATGATGGAAGATGTTCCCATTTCAGTAATATATCGACTGTGATTTATCCACGACTTTGCGCCACGTTCTTCATTGCTCTGGCGCCACGTCCTCCAGTGCTTTGTAAAGGGGTTTCTCCCCCTATTATCAAACTTTGGCGCTTTTCACTATTCTCGGTTTTTCTCGGGCGCCACCTTCAGCTTTATAGTGGAAAAGGTCACTTTTGCTCCGGGCAGTCTCAGTGAAGAAAGACACTCCAGGGGTCAATATAGTCGTGACACTGTAACAGGGCCAGCAAGGCAGGCTTTAATTGCCTTCAACTGGGTTTCGAACCTGGGTGGCGACTGCGCACTAGATGTTAAAATTCTACTCAAAATAGTCAATGAAAGAATACTAAGAACAGGATAAACAGGTATATTAAAAATAATGAAATACAGTAAGGGCGGCTGACGGCGGCCTCAAGTTATCACAACAAATAAACACATGGCAAGCACTATATACAGAGGAAGCGGGGAGGGTGCTTTCAAGCAAGCGGGGTAAATTTAGCAACCAAAAGCTCTTGCGGTGGGGGGGTGTCGTACGGACTCGTATGCAGAAATTACCAGCACAGCTTTGAAATATATATGTGCCTCTTACGATCATGCGCACATCGCATCTGCGGTACTTACAAACATTTCCTGATGTCTTTTACCTGATACAACATATTTACCAAACTCCGATCTCACTGCTTCGGCAAGGCCCGGGACGGTCGTGGACTGCTTCGGTCTTTGGCTCACACTCTGGATACTAGTCGGCCGCGTGACTGCTTCTGCTGGGCTGGGCAAGCTACTAATTCTTTGAAATATGTCGAAACGGAACTACGGCCGGCTTCTCCCTCTTTTCCGAATCCCTCTCGAACGACTTATATGCGCGCGCCGTTTCGTGGACTCTGTCGATTTCGATACAAAGTATACTTTCACAGAATAATTACCCAGCTCGTAAAATCCTTCGTGCTGTGACGTCAGCTCGGTGCGTGCGTCTCTGTCTCGACTCAACTGTACTGGGTGGCTTCTATCGTGGTCCGTCAGCTCGGTATCGTATGCTCTTGGCTCGACTGGACTGCTGGCTCGGGCTGCTCTCGGAGGACTGCCAGCGAACTCAATATGCTCCGCGACGTTTATTTCCAATACCGATCGCTGTTGTTTCAATCATTCGTTCTCGATTCGCTGGCGCGCGCAATTACCAATCGTTCGTTCTTCACAACCACGCTCGCGGTATTGGCGTGAGCTACGGAGGGTGTTTAGCCTATTTATCGGGTTAGGGGTGATTCACGGATTTATCACGAACCTGAATGGTATTTCTAGACCTATTATTACTTTCAAGCGGGGTTTAATTCCTTACAGGGAGCTTTTGGCTGATAAATATAGCGGGAAAATAGTAACTTCGTTACAGCTTTGGCGCGCGAATATTTCAAACAAAATACGATAATCGCTAGTAGCATTAGTTTTTTTCGAAACTATTGGAATCAGTCCTGGCATTTTCCAAAAAGTATGTGAGTAATAAGAAAAAGAACAGAGGCATGCATATTTGCAGGAGGTTCACATTTTGAACATCTGATTTGATTTATTTCTGCGTGAGTTCAGGGTAAGTTTGTGTTTGATGTATTAACATTAATTTAATTTCATAATTTTACTGTTTAAAAATTATTTTTTCTAACTTTGACATTTGAAGTGGCACTTTTCAAAACTCGGTGACGTTATCAAATGTTTTACTTTTCATCACCAGTTGCGAAAAGTAAAATTTTTCGCAACTGATGATGAAATAGTATATTATTCAACGAGCGAGAAATGTGGCCATTACCCGTGAGAATGAAGTTTATCGACGCAGCCGAAGCAGAACGTCGTAAATCATTCGAGCGAGTAATGGCTATTTCTCGCGAGCAGAGTACTATACTTTTTCTATGACTTATATCAGGACTATTTGAAAATAATATTAATTTGTGAAGGAAATCCTGAAAGAGTGTAATTCATTCAATTGCATAATAGGAAGTTTGTATTGAATGAAAAAATCTATAATTATATTTCGAAAAATTTCATAACAAACAAAATCATGTTTTGTTAATGAAATTAATAGTAAAATTGGAACAGTTGGATATCATAACTGAAGGTATCGGGGATTCTATATCCAAATTCACATTTCCATTTTTCATTTCCGAAGTGTTCTGTGCAATAAATGTTTGTGAGATGTTGCTGGTACTGGTAGACGGTTTCATTGAACCCAAGATTTTTTCTGCAGTATTCATTTTATTTTTCATCGAATCATCTATGTATCCTTCCGCCACAGATGTTGACTTCCACCCTCCATGCCTCTTCAAGGAAGTGATGTCTCCACCCGCATCCACTAGCATGGTGGCAGATGATCTTCGAAAGGTATGCCCAGTTTTGGATTTGGAAGTTTGAAAAATGTTGCGATTTGTTTTCCCATGGCTCCGAATTTATTCATTCCAATTCTTTGATTGGTGCATTTACCTTTCTGATAATTCAAAAAAATGAATCTGTTAATATATTACTCGGTCGTAGCGTGATATATTTAATACAAATATGGCGAAACGGCTCAGTTATGGTGAACTTCCGAACAATTTTCGTTTTGGTGTTTGGTATGGTGACTAATATAGCCGATCCATGATCTTCCAAGTCCCCTATTTTCATAGAGTGCATTTCATTCGCACGACAGGCTCCCACGATTCCCATGATCAGTGCAACCTAAAAAAAACATACATAAAACATATTTCCAATTTTCCTTATTTTATTCAATGTCAAACAGTTTGATAATTGTTAAAATCAGTGGTTGAAAAAAAAACCTCATCGGCGTGATTCGAACACACGATCACTGGATTGAAGGTCCAGAGCTTAAGCTATGTGCTACCGAGGTGCTTGCAAATAAAGTGATATGAAGCTATTCAAGTTCCTACCTAGGTTCTCTCATTTTGTCAAGTGAACTTTTGAAAAAATATCAATTTCTTACCTTTGTCGCAAGATATATTTCGTCAGGTGCTTTGTTTATGGATGAATTTATTTCATCTGGGTGAATTTTTGAGCCTTTCTCGGTATATAAACATCGGATTTGCGTTTCAAAAACGCACGTAATTTTGAATAACGATCTATGTTGACGTCGTGGTCGATTAGAATGGTACCTCTTAACATTGAATATTGTGTCCAAAGCGAGGACGATTTATATTTTTCAGCTAATTGGGAGAAATATGCTAGAAGTACATTTTCCGAAAAGAAATTCACATTATTTTTCTTTCGCCAATCCATGAAAATTGCATACATCGTCTCATATTTTTTTCTGGATTTATATGGTAATAGATCTGAAGATGTTATTTTCGCCGCACTACAAATTTCTGGTGGGGTACACTCGTTGTCACTTTCCGAATACATCTTTTTCTTCTTGTTTCTCGTTAGAAACTATAATATTTTACAAAACGAACTGTCAATTCAATGATTATGACGTTTGAGAACAAGTTTGAAGTTGTTGAATTATCAATGCGAATGGAAACAATTCAAACACAACTGCATAGTAATGAATATGCTCATCTGTGATTGGCTTCAAAGTGTTGAGTAATGAATCTGGTTCAACTGTGATTGGTTCGAACCTGTTGAGTAATGGATCATTACCTACTCGGGGACGAAACTAGAGTTAATTACTTATCAAGAAACGGTCATATAAAAGACGCTTTTTTCAATAGTCATAGAAAAAGTAAATTTCACCACCAGTTGCAAAAATTACAGGAACAAACTTTTTTATAATTTTGAGGCTAAACTACTTGAAGTAATTCTTCATTGTTATTCTCTGTACATATTATGAAGATAATTTTTTTTTCGAATTCAATACATAATATGTATTGTAAAAACTAATTTTAAATATCAATAACATAACTTGAACAATTGGTGATATTGACTCCAGCTGACAACGTAGTTTTCTAGGTAGCATTAATTTCAGTTTTTTCCATGGAAGTCTCTCCAAGGATGAGAACACGCTTTTAACGCACTAAAAAGTAAAAAAAGTATATAAAAACTTTCTTACTCACGTTGAAGTATGGTGATGCGTTTGACAATTAATATCGTCCAGTTGTCCAAGCGGTCTAAGGCGCATATCTAAGCTCTGATATCAAAAACTGGCGAAGGTTTGAACCCACACCACGCCTGCGATTTTTTTCAATTTTTCCCATGGAAATTGAGGAATGATTTTTTTTAATTGAATATCGATCCCAAAACTAATTTCAAACTTTTGAGATCCAGAGCTTAGATCTCTCGGCTTGGACCGCTCGGCTAACTGGACAACATTAATTGCCAAACGCATTACCATACTTTAACGTGAGTAAGAAAGTTTTTATGCACTTTTGTACCTGACACCTGTTGTACCTGATACCGCTTTCAAGCTAGCAAGTACGCATACGGTCTCAACTACATATCAACTATTCATACTTAAAATTTCAGCCTTGATAAAATGAGGTGGTTTTACGGCTCTGGGATCTTACTCTAAAAGAATTGTGTAATAATAATAATGATAAATGCTTTTATTGCAGGTAAAGCAGTTACCTTATATCCTAACAAAAGGCAGGATTCAATGCCTGCACATGATTGCTCATGGCAGGAATTGCTCTTCCATCCAACCAGTGGAGTAACTTATCATAATAAATTCATAATCAATAATATTATAAAGTATATACAATAGAATATGGTAGACTATTCAAACTGCTCCGAGAAAAATCAAAGTCTAACCATAAGAATATAACAAAAGAAAATACTATTCCTAAGAAAAAAAATATCAAAATACAGTGATCAGTACATATAAGCGGAGAAAAAGTGATGTGCTGATTCAAGTTTGCCATTATAATTATTATATTATACTAAGAAATTTGGAAAATTGTTATCAAATAAATATTGCTTCATATTTTTTTGAATTTTTTTATTTGTAATAATTTTAAATCACTGGGTAACCGGTTGTAAAGGCGAGCGATCTGAAATGAGAATGATACGTTAACAAAAAGCACCCCATGCTTTTCGGCATAGTCGTTGAATATTAAAATTATTTTTCAATTTTTTGTGCGTTAAAAAGTGTTATTCAGTTTTTTTAAATATATATTTTTTATATTTTTAACTTGAATTGAAAAGGATCACATATCAAAATTAGAAAAAAATTTGCGTGAAACACGTTGGAAAACCCCATTTTTGGTAACTCGCTTTCTTTTGGGAACTCGCTTCGCTCGTTCCGCAGAAATTCGCTCATTGCGAATTTTTAAATTCGCTTTCTTTTGCGTAATTCGCTTCGTCGTAATGTCATTACGAAAAATGGTGCTTTTTCGAACTGGTTGCACAAATAACTATTCTTAAATAAATGTTTGTTTAAAGTCACATAAATTATTTTTTTGGTCTTTCGCCAAAGCTGTGGGAAGAAACTTCACTTCCAGCTCATTTCCTCCCCTAACCAAAGAAGATGGAACACTAGCAACTACTGCTCAGGAAAAAGCCAATATCTTTGCGCACCTATTTGCTGGAAATTCCACTCTGGATTCATCGGGAAAACAACTCCCGAACATTACACCTATTGACAGTCACATGCCCGAGATCACCTTTCGCCAACGTACTATCAGAAAGATTTTTCTGGGTCTCAACACCAACAAAGCCTGTGGATCTGACGGAATCCCGCCGATTGTTCTCAAGAAATGTGCCCCCGAACTAACACCTGTTCTTTGCAAGTTGTTCAACCACTCTTACAATTTGGGGGTATTTCCGTCGAATTCGAAAATTGCAAGAGTACAGCCAGTCCCTAAAAAAGGCAAAAAGGCCCTACCTAGCAACTACAGACCTATCGCACTGCTATCTATTATTTCAAAGGTCATGGAAAAAGCCATCAACATCGAGCTCATTAAATATCTGGAAGACTCAGGAATTGTCAACGATAGGCAATATGGCTTCCGCCATCAGAGATCAACTGGTGACCTGCTCGCTTACGTCCACATATATGGCAGCTATCTATTGAAAAGTATGGAGAAACTTTAGCTGTGGCATTAGATATCTCCAAGGCGTTCGATCGAGTTTGGCACCAGGGACTCCTCGCCAAGCTTCCGTCTTATGGCTTGCCCCCTCAGCTGTGTTCTCTGCTTGCTAGTTTTCTCTCAAACAGGTCTCTCCATGTAGTGGTCGATGGAGTTTCATCTGACACTCTACTCATAAATGCTGGTGTTCCGCAAGGATCCATTCTCGCACTCAACACTATTTCTACTTCACATCAACGACCTGTTGAAAGCAACTTCATGTCCAGTACACAGCTTTGCCGATGATAGTACCCTCCATACCACTTCTCTTCCAGGGCCCCTATATCAGCCCGTGAAACCAGAAATGAACGAGGAAGAAATGTTAAATATAAATATGGACTTAGCAACAATTCTCGAATGGGGATCTAATAACTTGGTAGAATTCAATGCAAACAAAACACAAGCATGTCTTTTCTCTAGAAAAGCCGATCTCACTGTGCCTAACATAACTTTGTCAGGAGTAACCATACCACTGAAGCCATCCATATCGATGCTTGGTATTACTATCAGCAATAACCTTCCTGGGAAAATCACGTGAGGTCCATTGCCAAAGTGCATCCCAAAAACTTGGTTTTCTGTTTCGTGCCAAGAGCTATTTCACCCCAGTCAGCTGCTTATGATCTATAAGGCACAGATCCGACCTGTCCTGGAATACTGTTCCCATATTTGGAGTGCGGCACCTAAACATATCCTGAGGCTATTGGATTCTGTCCAAAAAAGCGCAATTCGTCTCGTCGGTGATGCCTCGCTTACAAACTCGCTCACTTGTCTGGAACACCGTAGAAAAGTTGGCGATTTGTCTCTATTTTATAGATATATTCATGGGCGATGCTCTTCTGAAATATCAACAATCGTTCCTGCTTTGGCAGTCTCTTCGAGATTAACCCGTCAAGTTCAGTCATCACACCCCTTCGTGGTCACTTTGGAGACCTGCAGAACATCACTTTCCAAAGACTCGTTCATCCAACGAACAGCGAGGCTTTGGAACTCATTGCCTAGGGAGGTGTTCCCCGAGGCATACAACCTTCAGAAATTTAAGAAGAAAACCAACTCCTACCTTCTTTCCCTAGGTTCTCACGATGTTCTCTGAACATTACAGGATATCCCTTTTCGTGGAAACCAGAACATAAAAAAAAAAAAAATGTGGTCTAGCGAGATGCAAATGAATGAATTTTATTTGTTTATGCGGCAAAACCGCACGTCAACGAAAAAAAGTCACGTGAAAAGATTTGCTCAGGAACAAGGATTTTAGAAATAGTTGTCATTTCAAGAAAAAGCAGTAGCTTATCACTTTTTTCTTCAAAATGATTCAGTGCAAATTCCGTACGAACGCCATTGGCAAGAATGGAAAAATTATGTCCTTCAGCAGAAAATGCCTTTTTTTTAATTCAAATTATTTATTGCATCAACCACGCAAGGTTATTAGCAACGTAACGGTATGTTTGTCTAATTCGGTAATGTACATGTATATTTCTACACTACATTATTTTCTAGATTTTACTGATGATATCAATATCTGTTAAAAAGGACACAACACTTTTAATGTTATAGTTGACCCCCAGATTTGTTCCATAGTCTGACCTAGACCATGTTCCTGTCTTTTTTCTGAGAACTTAGGACATTCCACTAGTATATGTTTGACCGACACTTGAACTTGGCACCTGTCACATATAGGATTTCCTGACCCTTCAATAAGTGTTCATGCGTAAACTTGGTATGCCCTATTCGTAAACGTGATAGAATTACTTGTTCCCTCCGTTGTTTCGGGTTGTTCTTCCAAGGGATGACTGACCCTTAACCTCTGCTGATTTGGATCCACTCTGTTGCCATACATTTTGCCAATGTTTTTGGACTGCTCTCTTTACATGGGCTTTCAGGTCTCTATGTGTCGTTGAATTTTCCTGTTCTGCATTTTGGTCACTGAGGGCTTCTCGGGCTACCTTGTCAGCGCTTTCATTTCCCGGAATTCCGATGTGTGAGGGGACCCATATTAGTTTTACCAATTGGAAAATGCCTTTTGATGCATAGAATATGCGTACTACGTTTCACGAAAATTTCTAGGTTCATACCAAAGTTATCAATGGAAAAAAAACTTTTAACTTTAGCACCCTGTAGTTTGAAAGTTAAGACCTTCAGGACATATGTTCATAAGAAGTTTTTTTCTCAAAATGGACCGAATAATAATCTCCTCAAATATTAGGATATTATTTAGAAACACCCTGGATATCTATATCGAAATTTCGATGAATACCATTTTTGTAAAACGAGCTACTTTTGTTGCGAACATTTTTCTGTACGCCCATTATTTTTGCAGTTACATCTAAAAATAATAAAATTCTAAATTTGTTTGGATTTTTTTTATTTTTAGGGTCATGGCATGGTAAAGAATTGCCTAATGGATACTCCATACATTTAACTACCTGAATCCAGAATTTTAGCTGTTTCGTAATTTTTGTTAGATTTTGGTGTAATTTTGGCAGAATTATGAAAAATATTTCTGAGTCGTCTCCTAAAACACTCAGAAAATAACATATTTCTAGCTTCAATATTTTTTCCTCGTTCATCAATCAGTCCTTCATTCCGTCAATAACTTATTTCATCGCCAAATACTTCATCGAAAAATGTCGAGAATCCTGGAACACTTTCAAAATTTCGTCGATATGATTCAGATCAGGTAATAATTTCCCAGATTTTATCGATGCCGAACACGTTAAATTCAACAAATCAGAAATCCTCATTAATATTACGTATTTTCTCAATGGCAATAAACCAATTTACGGATGAGCTGACCACGTTATTTATTTTTTGTGCAATATAATGAATGTTCCGATACTTTCATAAAAATTATTACCCAGGTATATCCGCAGATTATTTTCTCTGTATATAATATCTCTCCGGAGATATGTTGAAAGGAAATTATAAAGTAACGATTATGGTTCCATCAATCTTTCGAATTATTTAAAATGATGTAAGTCATTCGTTCATAGCTTCTATGCGCCTTGGTCTCCTCAGGATTATATCTTCTTAGAATGTGTTCGCTATGAAGAGAGAATACAGATTTGGGCCAGCACATGAAAGACCAGCAACAGTCAGAAGGTGAAGTGTCACTTTGTTGTTAGGAATATTTGTCTGCCCTGTTGCCAATAGTTAAAAAAGCAGTTCGAAAAATATCATAGTTTGGGACAGATTCAGAAATGAATTCGCGGACCATAGTTTTACAGTGGGTTAGAACGAGAGGTACTCGAGCCAGTGAACCATCACACATACCGGGTGACACAGGATATCGAGCCACCCCTGTAACTTCTGCATTCGGTGAACGGATTTTTCTGAAATTTGGTACAGTTATATAAGCAACCATTTCGGATTTGATCACATTACAATCCAATATGACGGACTCCCGGTTTTTCTGGAAAAGCCAGTAACTTTGTTTTTTCAAATAGAACACCCTGTATATTTTCACATATTCAAGTTTAACAGGTCAAAACAAGTCCAAACCTTATGTCAAATGTAATTTTTTCAAAACAATTGAAATTAAAATTGTTTTTTTCATTTTACCTCGTGGATAAATGAGATTTGGACGAAGCTATTCACAATGAGTCGCAAATAACAGAAAACCTCAATTTTTTCTGAAAAATTATTTTTTGTGTCACTTACTGGTTAATCAATTCAGTCACATCACATTTTGATCAAAAATTCATTTTTTTCAAATGGAACCCCTATGGGCCACCTACCTGTTTCTCTAAAACATTCATAAAGGAAAAAAATTACATATCATTTTTGTATTTCGGTGCAGTAACAAATTGTATAAATTCAAAAATCTACGAGTAGTTCATGAGTTTCCTTGCAGTTCGAATAATTTTTCAACTAAGTAAGCTGTGGAAAACAACATTTCTAAACTTGTTACGATAGAAATGTTTATCAATATAAATAGAATAAAAAAAACAGTCAGATAATGACACTAATACATCATACGAATAGCAGGTATTTATGTCGTGTTTTATGCTATGTTTACTTTGCAGTTTTCTGTATATTTTACTTTTCTTGAACCTTGCACCAGTATCTAGTCAAAGCAGAGATATATAATATATATATATATATATATATATATATATATATATATATATTTGTGGATAGCTATACTCTCCACGCAATCTAATTTTCTACTGTCGTTGACCAGTTTGGTCATTTTCAAATTATTAATATGAATTTTGTGGGTAGCATGGGCCACATGTTCGTGGAACCTTTTCGTAAATGAACATTTTATCTGACCGTAATAGCCTTTGTCATAATTTTGACAGCTAATTTAATAAATTCCCGACTTATGCTGCATGTCAGTTTTGCCCTTCGGGTTTCGTAATAACGTTTGCAAGTTATTTCTATTGCTATAAACTGCTTGGAGATTTACATCCCGGATATAGTGTTGAGACCTCTCCTGAGTTTTGGATTGAAAGGGATTCTCATGAATATTTTGCTCTCAGTCGTTTTTCTCAGAGTCGTGGTTTCATTCAATAAACTTTATTGATTGCAATATCAGAATCAATAAATAAATCGTGAAATCTATCTTTCCGGCTGGCCACGCCATCGGTTCTTGTGATTTGAATTATCCGTTTATTTAATACTTAACAAATGTACTTTGTAATAGACTCTGTATGTTCCAAATGTTTGGATATGTGTAATAGATAAACAGCCCAAACTTGATGAATAGGTGGATATGAATAGAAAAAAAACGACTGTTTTATTTATTAGTGGAAGGTAAGAAAAAACAATTCAACAATGAGATATAGCGTAAGCACCTTCATAACTCATTCCATTAGACAATGACTATGGAATATATCGGCGCGGCGTGTGAATATTTCTGGAAATTAGAAAATGTAGAATTCGCGAAGCAAATAGTGCTTTTCTCTATGACTGTTGAGTAACAGGATAAATTACACAAGCCCCGCCTCGTGTATAATAAATCATTACACACGGGCTGTGGCCAATCAGCGACAAGGAGATTCATTACTTAACAATTGTACAAGATCAGATATTTATGTATTGGCGAAGAGCAAAACATGTAAATTTGTTTTCGGAGAATGCAAATAAAGCTTCTTCTTTATGGTCACAGTATTCCACTACTTCAATCAGCAATAATGTGAATGTCGATACATATTCAAAATTACGCGCATTTTTTTAAGGGGAATCCGATGGATATATGCCTAAGGAAGCAAGGATATTCACTACCGATTAAATCAATCAGTTCATCACCACCGCTCCTGATAACATTAATCTCGCAATAAAGGTAATAGGCCAGTCAAAATAGACCGTCAATTCACATTAATTACAAACATTTCAATAGCACTGCTGTATATTGAGGCACCCAGTAAAGACCGGAAATTACTCAAATTCGCGTAAAACATAATTGCAGGTATATTCCGTTACTCATTTTCTACATCCCTTGTAAAATTTGCACACGCAATTTTCAACCGGAAATACGAATAATCCTTGATTACGTTGTAATTAGCACTAATTCTGGTTACAAAATTGCAAACAATCTATCTCTGAGATATCTAACTTATTCTAATTATATTTTCCAACCAATCAAAATTGTAAACATTCAAAAACTTGATCATGCTTAATAATGAACATATTCTGAAATAAATCTTTATAGGTTATAATCATATCATTTGTGATGAATAGAAAAAGAAATTTGCGACTCAAAATTATGTCTTATTGTAAATAACCCAAAAACAACCGTGGCTGTACGATGAATATTATCACTTTTTAAGTTTATGACGATAAAGTACCTGTTATGAGTTATGCTTTGCACTCACACAAATCCTGGGATGTTCTGTGAATAGTTCATGTGGATGTCTTGCAAATGTTCAGCCTCCTTACTGCTGGTAAAGTCAAATATTGGAGATCTAACCTCCAATTCCTGGTAAGTAGTTTCTTGATAGTCTTTGGTTCTGATTTGATTCTGACCTGATTGGCATTTTTCCACAAAATCGATCATAAAATTTTCTAATATGCTTCCTTTTTCATTTTTCTTCTCCTCGATTATTTTTCTTTCTCCTGGTAACCATCACTTTTTGTTATCTTATATCAATTTTTACTATTAGCACTTTTAATTTAAACACATTATTCTACTTCCTACCTATTAAACATATTTTATTTTCAAATTTGACTTCTACACATAGTTCTATTTACTAAATTTTCTTCAAAGTTCACATGTACCATTTTTCTGTTCTTAAATTTCATTATTTTGACCATTTGAAAGGAGAATAATTTGACATTCGCCTGTCATATTGCCTTTTAGTTCTAATTTTGTATACATGATGTTTCTTGCATATAAATATAATGTTTAGTGGAATTCTGGATATTTATTTCTAAATTGTCATAGGTATGTTGCCAACAATACATTCAATGGCACAACCTATAAAAAAGTATAGAATCAAAATTCATGAATAACTTTAGATCTCAAGTAGACAAAATAATATTCAAGTTGGAACATCCTGTATGATAAAATCAAATCAGAAGGAAACATGAGAGTGACATGTCAAAACATTTGATGGAAAATGATTAAATATAAAAATTTGAGTATAGCAAATGGTCAATTATGAATTTTAACAAACTCTGTATATATTATGTAGCTATAGAAATGTAATTGTAAATAAAATCCTTGAATAGTTTAGAATAAGAAAAAGTGCCCAGAAAGTGAGCAAAAACCTAAAATTTTGAAAATAAACAAAAAGTGAGGGTTGCCAAAAAAAATAACAAGTTTGAAGATGAAAAAAAATTATGTTTGAAAAGAAGACCGTAACAAATTTTGATAATCAATAAATGTGAAAATACAAGATGAACGGAAGCAAATCAACCATCAGGCAATATAAGACAAATAGGAGTAGAATCTACCAAGAAAAAAAACACTCACCTTCAGAATACAGCCTAAGTCTTATCCGTGACGTTGCCAACAATAAGCGGACCTTCCACAGTGGAGCTGCAAACTCCAATATCCGAAGAACACTTCCAGGATTCACGAGGAGAACATTCAAGAGAAAGAATAACAGGTACTTTTCAACCCTGAACTAAACAAAATGAGCGTATTCGTGTCAGACACTTCTTTCGGGTATTTTGATGACTTTTATTCACTGATTTGAAGATTATTTTCTTTCATGCTCATAAACTGATTATAACCCACAAAACTTATATTTACCAGTTACTTTATTGCATATGAGCAAAGGTTTTTTTCACATTTCTAATTGACTGTTGTAAAATTATTAAAATTAAGATTTCGCAGGCTAGTATTTTTAAGGATTCTTTTGAATATTTTCTGGATTCATTATTCATCTATTTGATCACATAACCACAAATCTTTCCATACAACAGTACATTGAACTTTGACTTCGAACAGAGCAACCAGATGGAACCACTGAATCCTGCGAGAAGGGAAATATCATGTTTCCATGGGCGTACCGACTGAGCTGGGATAAGGTAAAAGAATACAGGTAAAAGAGTATTTGAAAAAGGGTAAACAACATAGCCGGATATTTTATTGCTGTTGATAAGTATTTCCTTTTGAAAAATTTCAAATAAAAAACAAATCATTTAATCTAACGTATCATAACAAATAGCAAATATTTTATTATGTTGACTAGTTATTAATTATTAATGAAATAAAAATGATAAATATCAAAATAATAATAATAGCATCATAATAATACATATATATATATATATAATATTCATTCAATGTTCTGCATTGTAATGGCCAGGAAAGTAGTTGTTTTCCGCTTGTAGTCTACCAATTGTGTCAATTTATATTGAAGAGACTTTTTCCTCTTTCTACTAATATACTTTACTTGTATGGCTTTTCCTGATATAAACCTATGTAAACATGTCCGCTGAATCCAAAAAAGTTACTTTAACTTCGACCGGAGCAAAGCTAAGCAAGAATTTTTTTTTTCGCGGGTGTCCCGACGTTTCGACCCCTTATGACATCATAGCTTCCTAAACTTTGCTCTGGTCGACAAAAAACATACAGCGGAGTTTTTTACATATAAAAATTATTTTTGAATCACTTTATTTCGCATTCTTTTTTTAAATCCCAAATTCTACACGGATGTCATCCAAAATGCTTTATTTCCTGTTACTGTCGCGCACGTTCGAGTTCGAAACATCGTAAATAATTCAGGGGCAGAGATATCGTTTTGAAATATGAGATAAAACTTTCTACTGTGTCTTTATAGAAACAGGCAAATTCCCCTGCTCAATGTTCTCGTGAATTTCACTGATAATCTATAAAGTTCTATTCAGTGAATTATTTCCAGGAACAAATGAGACATACACTAAATCCACGCCAAACGAAACCCACCCACTCGTTTTGTTTATGAGATGTCGTAAAAGTCGGGGAGAGATTTAAACACTTCCACTTGAGAAGAGGCGTGTATCGAATAAATTGAATATATGTGGAGTATAAGTATCGAACCCCGAAGAAAATACCGAGAGCCGATATAAATGGGTAATGAATGCTCTCAATGATTATGAACACAATTTATGTTCGGATGCGATACCCAACCGATTCGTCTGTCGAGTCAAATTCTATAATACGAGTGTAGTCCATTTGATAAGTCTGCATTATGACCTGATAAAAAGTCATTTCCGTTTGTTTACTTTCGCAGAGCCGGATTAAGAGGGGGGCAAACGGGGCTGCAGCCCCGGGGCCTCCACAAGAGAGGGGCCTCCACAATATAAATTTTTAGGTAAAATTTCCTAACAAATACTGAAGGATATGCAAAATTATATATAAAAAATCTGACAACGAAAGAGCAGTTCTCCCACCTCTCATTTTAAACATTCAAAAACATGTTTCGTATTCTTGTCAAAATCCATGGTTAATATTAATCTTCGATCTGATGAATCATGTATATATGCGAGAAACAATCACCAAGTAAAACATCATACTATTATACAAAATATTATAACGTATCGAAATTAGCTGTAAAAACAAGAACAATTGAATTTAAAAAAAAATATACGTTTTTTTTATTAAATGAAGGATTTTCTGTCGATGTATTCTTCGAATGACACAAGCGATCTAGATACACAATGAAATTCAATAATCATAAGCAAAAAAAATAATATTTCAATTTATGAATATGATTGCATCAAATTATTTATAAGAGCCCTGTGCGCATTCCATAATAGAACAAAAGTTCAAATTCTGTTGACTATTTTTCTGCGATTCTACAAACACTTTGCCCGTCTATACCTGTTTTTCCTATTTATTGGCGTTGACAAGTGTCCGCTGAGAGGCACGCTTGTAACAGAGAAATCCCCGAAATCTGAAAGTGTGAGTCTAAGAGAAAGATGACATTCCGCAACAAATGTAAATCCTTCTGAAAAGGACTATCTATCTATATATCTAAGATGTTCTATCAAATTCTTGAAAACCAAAATTTCAGAGCTACATTCTCAAACATTGAAATTACAGTGATTATTTTTTGACATTGCTAGAAACCAATGGAAACGTTCAATTCAAATAATTCATATACGTTTTGGCCAATCAATAGTGGGAATATTCTACCTAGAAAATTGTCGTGGGAATAATTTGAGGTATTTTGTTTTTATTGTCTGACAACCTATATTTTTAATTTGACGTCTGTCATCAATTCGCATGAAAAGTGTGAAATGAATCAAATCCGGTTTAGTACTGTAACGAACCTAGGCCGGACCTGTCACCTCACGCGTTGCCATCGACAACGATGATGTCATCCCCGGAGATATTCGAGATATTCATCGTCTAAACAAGGTACATTAATAATAATTTTGCAAGATTGGAACGATACGAGAATAACGGTGCACAGCACCGATAACGTCGAGGATGTAGAAAATGTTGTTGAAATTTTGAAGTAACCAGTAAGTTTATTTGTTCACATATTTGCAGGAAATGTTATGATCAATCGAAATAATCTAAAGAATACCACACGAGAATTCGAGATAGTAGAAAATAATTATCTAGATTTCTTTCTCAAACTTGTTGGCAATAGCCACTCGAGCCAGTTGTCTATTGCCTGGCAACAAGTTTTCGAAAATCTGTCGAATTATTTTCACTCTCTTGTGATATTACAACTGAGAATGTGATGATGTCAAATTGCACTGGAAAGCGTTCATTTTCCAAAATGAAAAAAATAGGCGAATTACGATGAGACAAAGCCGAATATCAAAGTTATCGCTTCTCAGCATTGAGAAAGATTTTCTCCGAATGCTGGATTTGACCGAAATCATCAATGATTTTTCGTCGAAAAAAGCTCGCAAGAATCCCTTTGTTTACGCTGTAATTTAATTTATTTCTTGTATTTTATCATACCTACATTTGCTCGTGACGAAATAATTTGATTTGTGTCGCAATATATAAAAAAAAAACTTGTTTGAAAAATAATTAGGGGCCTCCACTCCTTTGTTGCCCCAGGGCCTCCACACCTTTTAATCCGGCCCTGTACTTTCGCATAAAAAGGTCGTGAACATGTGTCTCTAGCAAATAGACGGGGTTCAATAACAATTAAAACAATTCAGTAGTTGGGTACAGTGTTAGATATAAGAAATTGGAATACTTTATACTTTCATGGGTTTGAGGAAAGTTTGGCTTCTATGGTTTTATTTTAAAAGTTGCAGACCCTGCTGGACGTTGCCCAATGCTCAATCAAAATAATCGTCTGGCATCGTTCCAGTACTGCGCATTTTTTTCAAAGAGACCTGTGTGTTATGAATATAAACGAGCCAAAGGAATTATCAAAAGAGTTTCAACAAATAGGTCCGATCAACATGTGATTTTTGTCCGAATTCGAGAATGGGCAAGGACACGAAATTTTCAAAATATTTTAATGGATTCTATAGCTTGTAAAAAGTATTTCTTTCTTTTTTTTTCTAAAACTTGAAAAAAAAATTAAAGTCGGCAACATTCAAATGGCTTCTTCCTAGCGCCATTGCAAAATGTTGTGACGTAAGCACCCGATCAACCAATCCCACAGTTGAAAGCTTCAATCAAATTTGCAACGTTGCCATATTCTTCAAATCTTAGGCCGCGCCTCCATAACAATAATAAATGATTGGCTTTCTCTTTATCAGAAATCGTTTTGATGATAGATAGATAGATCTTTATTGGTCATATGTACACAATTATGATTTGACAAGTCAGTTATAAAAACAAAAGAATATGTATATATAAATAAAATAACAATATTTGTCATTATATACAGTAAGCATAAAAAACATAAAATTGTAAATGGCGGTTACGTACACTCTGAAATTAACAAAACAACGAATAAGTTATGACTTACAAGTTAAGGGACAATAGTGAAAAATCGGTTGCAGAACTCATCAAAATCGTAGAACGCATTATCTACCAGGAACCGCTTAATAACTGATTTAAAATGTACTCACTCGAGAACTTGGACATCATATGGTGAAACATTGAAGAACTTGATTGCACAATAGCTTGCCCCGTTTCTCATTTTCGAAAGTCGCAAATAGAGTTGATCTATCATATCTTTGTTACGCGTTGTGTAGGAATGTAAACTTTCATTTGTTCTGTAGTTTTTAAAGTGTGTTTTTATGTGCATAAGACATTGCAATATGTAAGCACACGGCAGAGTAAGTAATTTAAAATGTTTGAATGCACAATCATTTCTATATGGCAATCCAGCAATGATTCTAACAGCCTTCCTTTGCATGGAAAAAACTGTTGAGGCATGTGCTGAGTGGCCCCACACTAATAGAGCATAGGATATTGAAGACTGGATGAGTACATGGTAAGCCATCGATAATGTTGTCTGTAGCAAACAATATTGCAGGTTGCGTAGGGATAATATTTTCCGTGATATATTTCTGCAGAAAAAATCCGTATGTTCTTCCCATGTCAATTTACTATCCAAGAGAACCCCCAAAAACTTAACGCAATGTGAGGCTCTTCATATTGTTTTAAACTAAAAATAATGTTTCAGACTTGTCCTTGTTTAGGATTAACTTATTATAATTGAGCCAAGACTGTGTCAAAGAAAGACTATTATGAGCCTCAGTTAACAGCATGTTTAAATCGCTATTTGAATGCTTTAATGTGGTGTCGTCAGCAGAAAGAGTGAAATTTGCTGATGGAGCACTATTTGGCAAGTCATTTACATAAATAAGAAATAGGACCGGACCTAGAACAGAGCCTTGTGGTACCCCATATTTAATATTAATTGATTTAGAGCTGCCGTCCTTAAAATGAACGAATTGAGTTCTGTCCGTCAAGTAGGACCTAATAATTTTTTGGCTACTTTTGGAAAAATTATAAAATTTCAGTTTATCCACTAAAATATTGTGCGGTACACAGTCAGTAGCCTCACTTAGGTCTAAGAATTGTACATGGACATATTCATTGGTCTCAAAGCCTTCATTTACCACATCAATTGATGAATTTATTGCCGCGGTTGTCGATAAATTAGCCCTAAAGCCGAATTGATAACTACTAAATGAATCGAAGTTTTCAAAATAAGCTGTCATTTGAATTTAAAGAACAACTTCAATTTTTTTGCAAATATTGGTACAATAGATATGGGTCTGCAATTTGTCGGGTCGTACATGCAATTACCTTTATACAGGAATACCACTTTTGAACATTTAAGAAACTCCGGGAAAACATTATTTCTGATACATTGATTGATAAGTTTAGTGAGAGGAATGAGAATAATATATTTAATACAGTTAAGAATTCTTACGTTAATATCAAATGCATCGTAACTTTTTTTATTTTTTATTATTGATTATTTCATGAACTTGATTATACGTGACTTCAGAAAAAATAAATTCCTTATCTGGGTATGTTTCGTGAGAACTTATAAAATAATTCTCCGAATTGTCGTTGGTGAAAGGTAAGGTGTTGATTAAATTTTCAGCAATGTTACCGAAATAATTATTAAAATGGTCAGGAAAAACATATCTGACGAATATCTGACTTGTTTTTATTTATATTAATCAAATTCCACATTGCTTTTTGTCGATTGATGTAATTATTATTGGCTTTTTTAGATTTTATTTTCTCATTTCTATAAATTCGTTTTTTGTGCTTTACAAGCTCTTTCAGGTCGTTAGAAGGATTTATCTTATAAACAACTAGGAGGATGGACCACAATGCTTCATAATATTAAAGATGACAAGGTTTATGTGCACTGTAAAATCAACAATATATTGTTTTATGACAGATCGAATGTTTTTACACCCTTCAAATCCGCCATCGTCGCGGCTCCAAGATGGCGAACGGGTTGAGTTTTGTAATTATGGTCCGATTCGATTCAAAATTGGTATGCAGCGGTTTTCGTGGTCAGAGATTTTGAATTTTTTGTCAAAATTCATAAATTAAAGATTATTTTTTTGTCAAAATTCATAAATTCAGGATGACGGCTCCAAGATGGCGAAGGGTTGAGTTTTGTAATTATGGTCCGATTCGATTCAAAATTGGTATGCAGCGGTGTTCGTGGTCAGAGATTTTGAATTTTTTGTCAAAATTTATAAATTAAAGATGACGGCCACGAGATGGCGGACGAGTTTTCTGATTATGGTCATATTTTATTCAAAATTTGTATGTGGGTTCGGAAATTATGAATTTTCAAAATCTATAAATTCAAAATGGCGATTTCAGGATGGCGGACTGGTTTTGTGATTATGGTCAGATTCTATTCAAAATTGGTGTGTGGGAGTTTTTGGGGTCGGAAATAATCATCTATTAGAAATGAACAGATTAAGGCGAACTAACTAAAAATCAAACAATAAAATAACTAATAAAAACCTTTTTTAAGACAAGCTTTTATTTAAGCCGTGTTTAAAAAAAATTTTTTTTTTTTTTAATTTATTGGTTTCAAGAAGCTTGTCGCGCGAATTGTAATAAAATCAATACTTCGACAAGTTGTTACTCACCAACCAATCATTGTCCGCTCGACGAGGTTTTTGAAAACAAATTATTCAACAAAAAATAAGTAAATCATTGTCATCGATAACTCAAAATTATTATATACGTTTTAGTACACAGATAAAATCTTGTCTTTAAAATAGTTATTTGTATGCCAAGGCCGCGATATAGCTTTTTAGCGTACCGAAAGAAAAGTTATCACCGAGGCCGCTTAAAAGTTTCGCGGCCATGGCATACACACTATTTTTCGTGCAATCGTCAAAATTATCAAACTATATAATTGCAAATAAATATATTATTTCTTTAAAATCAACAGCAATTCAATTTAATTAACAAAGTCACAGTGTTGCTATGGAAATGATATGTTAGAATATATAATAGTATATTATGCAATGAGCACAAAATGATGCCCATTTTGCACGAGTGCAAAATGGCCATTTTGTTGCGAGTTGCATACCATACTTTTTCTATGACAACATATCGTTCACGTTTAATACATGCATACACTGCAAAAATTTCGAAAGAAATAATCTGATGATATTTCATTACTCCGAATTCGCCGCTAATGGGCTTTCTATCAGAATTAAAATATGAATTGAAGAAATACATAAATATTTTCTTTATTGCTATTTCTAATAGGTACACAGAAATAGAAGCCTATAAATGTATGTATCTAATTGAAGTTGAATGTGCAATTATTGAATATCATATTTGGAGAACTTGATTCCTGAATACTTCATTCTTTTCGAAATTGATAATTTGTCGTCGTTGAAGTAGACGGCTTCTCGCGATTTCCCATTTCTAAATTCGTTAGTATGCCTGATGGTATGTTCTGTATTGCATTTCCAATTTTATGTGCTATGTCAAGCTTGCTTTTCTTCGATTCATCAATATATCCCTCAGCGACTGTAGTAGATTTACAGCCACCGTGGCGTTTTAACGTGGTTATGTCACCTCCAGCATCAACAAGAATTGTTGCGGAGGATCGGCGAAAGCAGTGCCCAGTATATAATTCGTAATTTGGCAATTTTAAATACTTGGCAATGTCTTTTCCCATAGCTCCAAACTTATTCAGACCTATTCTCTGAATGGTACACTTTCCTTTTTGATAATTAATGAAAAACCATAGACCATTAGCATTTTGAGGGCGAAGATTTGCGTATCTTTTATAAATTTCGTAGAATTTGCCAGTTACAGTAAAATTTCGTACTATTTCGGTTTACTGTCTGGTATTGTTACTAAAACAGCTGAACCAAGATTATTGAAATGAGTAATTTTCATTTGATGTAATTCATGTCTTCTACATGCACTCATTACTCCCATAACTAATGCAACCTACAATGTTAATTAGTTTACTTAAACATAATTTTCATCAAATGGAAATATAAAACTTACTTTTGTTGCCAAATATATTCCATCTGGAGCCTGTTCAATGAAATTATCGATGTCATTTGCTGTAAAGATCTTTGACTTTTTGGGTTTGTAGCCGCTTGAGGAATGCTTTCAGTTTCAAATATTTGGCAATATCTATATCATTATAGATACTAAGAGTCGTTCTCAGCATTGAGAAGTGTGATCACAAACTGGAACTTTTAAATTTTTTGGCTAAGTCGCCAAAATAAGCCATTAAAACGTTCTCGGAAAACGATTTTGTCTTTTGATCTACCTTCCATTCCAAAAAAGGTTATAAGCGCGTTGATACATACTCTTCGACGTTTCCGGTAATAAATTCAATGTTTTGTTACCTTCGCTGCTTCTATTATGTTCGGAGGTGTCAAATCTAAGTCAATATCATTATCAGTTTTCATTTAAATTAATTGTTTTTATATAAAACAACTATGAAATTACTCGTTACCTACTAAAACTTTGACAGAAACGATCTGCTGACATTCCATCAATTTGTCGTTGGACGTCATAATTTGACAAGCCGTAGTCGTCGTGATTTTAGAGTGAACCTAGACCTAACACGAAATATTCCATTTCGCATTTGTTGCTTAGCAACTTGCCTAGCAACCGATGCAAAAATGAAATTCTGTACAAAATGTGCTTGTTTATGATTGAAGTTACGGTTATAAAATGAACATTTATCGAGGTTGTCGAAGAAAAAAAAATATTTTGACAGTTCTTGATAAAACGCAAATATGTCTGATACTGATATTTTAGTATTTTGCACTCTTCCAGAGCTAAAAAGTATTGTAAACTAGGCGCTTTCCGTTTTAATACCTGAAAAATAATATAAGTACGTATGAATTTCTTGTTGATTTAGAAATTAATGCTGTATTCAATAAAAAATGATCCTTGTCATTGTCGCATTCTAGAAACGTCAAATTTGGAAGTGACGTTTGGTTTGGCGGCCGTTGCTATGGGTAACGGCCGCGAAATGAATTTCGCGGACTGTGTTGAGAACGCAAAATACTCACTTCGTGTGCGATTGCACGATGAGGTTTTTTATTAGTTATTTTATCCAGTTCTTAAACAATTCATAGTACTTTTCTTACCGTTGTCTTGACTTTGTAGGTAACAAATTTAGAAAAACATTGCTAGCTTCTTCTTGCAAGTCTGGTGGAGTATCTGTAAATTCTTCATCACTGTTTGAATTTCTATTCATTTTCACTAATTCACACAATCACGATTATTCTGAATCAGAACGTATTATTATTTTACAGTTTTGTTCTCTTGATTACAGAAAAATTAGCTACTTACTTGGAAAATCAGCTGCATACACAACCTACTTCGCACTGTTTCACTCTGTTCTAACATATGGAGCCCAAATATGGGGAAATGCATCAAACTGTCATCTATCATAATCATAATCATTCAAAAACCTGCCTTACGCAGTATAAAAAAAAGTAAATTGGGATGCCAGCTGCAGACCAATATTTGAACAACTGAAAATGATGTCCATATTCTCGACTATTCTGTACCAAAACCTACTGTTCATAAAAAAACATGAATGGTTATGAAACACAATCCAATCTTCACAGACACGACACAAGAAACAAATCTATGCTATTGCAACCACAAACTAGATCACGCAGACACACAAACAAATATATTGAATGGTTCAATTCATTACCAACCAATTTTCGTGATCTGCCACTTTCCAAATTTTCAATAAAATTGAAAAAAATCTTGGCTGCAAACTGTATATACTCATTTGATGAATATTTCAAGCTAACCAAAGACAGAGACATCTTCACAACAACCTAAAGATATAATTTAAACTTATCTGTATAATATTTTATATTTTGATCTACAAATATTTTTATTCCTATTTGGACTATTGTCCCAATTTTACTGTGACGTGTTTCAACATATTGTAAATATTTCTGAACTAAATAAAACTATACTACACTATACCATACTTTGATTACACTGACATTTAAAGAAAATTTATGTGAAACGTCAAAGTAAGCAAGTGACAGTCAAAGGTATCTAGATGGTGAAAAACTACAAAATCGTGTTGTTATGACTTTAGCAGCCCAAGGGACGATAAACATAACTTTCGATCATATTTTTAAGGTTGACATGATACATTTTCACATATGGTAGGCGAAAAATGTATTATCAGCTTCGAAAAGAAGCAAAATAAATTCATACCACTTTCTTTCCGTTTATATTTTATGTGGACATACTTTATAGATTCAATTCTATTCAATCAACTAATACTATTGAAGCATTGACGTTTTTACGGATGTTTCACATGAGCTAACTCAGATCGTCTACTTCGTCCAATTTATGATGACTGCTATCGTATCTAGGATTCCTTGATCGCTTTGTTACTCTTTCCTTTGTCTTTCCCACGAACAATTGATACCCGAGATTCAGAAATCTCATCCCGTTTGTTTCCAATATTTGTCATTCCCGAGTTTGCCAATAGATAAATAACTTTTCCAAGTCAAACAGTTGCTATCGCTTTTTCGCCCCCAAAGAAACTTCGCTACATATTCACTTTTGTGTGTATTGAGTAGTTGTAGTTCTGGAACAGATGTATTGGAAGTTCGCCTAATATAGCTTATTGGGTTTCTACAGAGTTTGTGAACGAAAAAGATACAAATGTATTGATGTAGGGGAGACTGGGGAGATAATGGACACATTTTATATCAGGAACTGTAGATTTTTTGTTTATACGAATATTAATTTCTTGTATATTGGAAGTCAAAGCTTAGTTATCAAGGATCATATCCCTACAAAATCAGAGCTAAAATTCTGTTCATTATTTAAACTTCATAATTAATTTAAATGAAATATTAACGACCCAGACATTTACAAAAAAAATTGTATAATCTTCCATTTATCTAGATAAAGTCACAAAAAATGAAGTTGTCATGAGAATCTCTGAGCTGAAAAACAACTGCTCTCCTGGTCCGGATAGAATATCATCGAAGTTAATCAAAAATTGTTATCTTCACATAAGTCATCCACTAGTTCATATCATCAATTTAATTTTCAGAAAGGGAACATTACCAAGGCAATGCAACAAAATATCGTTACTCCAGTTCATAAATCGGGAACCCCTCAACAATTGAATAATTACAGACCTATATTGGTGATAAGTAATTTTGCTGAAATCTTTGAACAATGCCTCAAGGATAGGCTAACAACCTTCTTCGAAAAACACAATATTACTCGAGTGACCAGTATGGATTTCAAAAAAATAAATGCACAGAGAATGCGGTTCTTCAACTACTTGAGGACGTGAACCTAATCTTGATAAATCAAAAAAATTCTTGCAGTATTTCTCGATTTAGCAAAGGCTTTTGATACTGTCTCACACGATATTCTATTAGAAAAGCTGTCTGTTGTAGGTGTTCGAGGTTCAGCTCTAGATATTATGCGAAATTACCTATAAATCGTTATCAGCATGTTAAAATTGATATTCACTTCAGTAAACTCAAAAAAGTTCACATAGGCGTTCCTCAAGGTACAGTCTTAGGGCCAATAATGTTCCTGATATATATATATATATATATATATATATATATATATATATATATATATATATATATATATATATATATATATATATAAATAGTATTTTTTATAATAATGGTATACAGGGACATCTTATATCTTATGCTGACCACCATAGTGTTTTCAGGAGATACTCTAAAGCAGAAAGTGATCTGAGTAAAATTCACTCCTGGTTGAACCTTAACCTACTTAGTCTCAATGTAGATAAGACCAACTACATAACTCAGATCATCAGATCAACCACATATGTATAAACAACCCAAAATACTATACTAAAAATTTTATTTAAAAAATATACCTTTCTCCACAAATACATTATACAGGGTGTCCCTGGACTTCCTCTTTTTCTCTCGGAAATGTATAGATGGGGTCAAAATATCACCAGTACTTTATATAACTTTTGTTCTTAAAAGCCTTCGTTACCAAGTTACGGGCCCTCAAAGTTACAAAATGAAAAATGTTTTTCTTTGATAACGTTCAAAATAAATATTCAAAATCATCTAAATTCAAGTGATTGACTGAACAAATGAGTTCCTTCGATGAGCTTCCATGCAGGAGTCTGTTGTTTTGCTACAAAGTCAGGAACGGACTACCCCCGATGGTCCACACCCCAAAACTTTGAAATGACTGGGATTTGTCAATATGTTTTAACAACACAAGGTTACCTGGACAATTTCCTGAATAAAAGTACTCATGTGAAAAATCGATCGGAGCAACGATTTTTCATAAAAATGCATTTTTATTCGACGACATCAAACCTGAGATGCCTACCATTATTCGAAAAGATTGATTTGTAATGAAAATAGAAATGATAGGTAAAATGTTCATAACGAATTTTTATCATGCAAACACGTTTACCTCACAAAAATCCTGGTGTAAATAATCAATCGCAAGCCTCGAGAGCAAACAAAAATGCAAAATCCGCTACAAAAACTGCTCGATATGACCCCCATTTCTCTCAATACATTTTCTTAGTCGGCGCAACCACCCTCTCTGCACTTGAAATAGCATGCCAGGGTCGTTTCGTATGGCTTCACAATGTAATGTAATTCTATTCAACAAGGCATCTCTGGTGTGAATAGGTGTAGCGTAAACGAGGCTTTTTAGATGCCCCCACAGAAAGAAATCCAATGGATTTAAATCCGGAGACCGCGGTGGCCATGAATATGGCCCACCTCTACCAATCCATGAATTGGGGAAAATCTGGTTCAGATGGTCCCGCACAATCAAACTAAAATGAGGGGGAGCGCCATCATGCATAAACCACATATCTCTTCGGGTTTGCAATGGAACATGTTCCAAAAGTCCATCCAAATCGTTCTGAATGAACTTCAAATAACGTTCTCCATTCAATCGGTCATGTAGAACGAATGGTCCTATAAGATGGTTTCCTATGATACCAGCCCAAACATTCACGTTGAATTTCCGTTGGTGTTTGGTTTGCAATATCCCATGGGGATATTCTTCGGCCCATATGTGGAGATTATGAGAGTTGATTACTCCATCTCTACTGAAACCTGCTTCATCAGTGAATAAAACTCGAGTAATAGAAGTCATATCCTCTCTTTGCTTATCCAGGAACCAATTGGCATATTCCAGTCGTGCTGGAAAATCTTCAGGTGTCATGGCATGTACCTTCTGGATGTGATATGGGTGGAGCAGTTGTTCCCTAATTATTCTATGAATAGTGGACTTGGATGTATGGAACTGTTCTGATAGTTTTCTGATGCTCATTGAAGGACCATCAGCGACAGCTCCCAAAATATTTTCCTCCAATTCAACGGTACGCACAGTCCTAGGAGCGCCTAACCACCTCGTTTTGGCAAAGCTGAACCTACAATCATATCGAAATAAAACAACAGGCTCCAATTAATTATTCATTAGACATACCTGTCTCCCCCAAGCTGCGATCGACACGCTCGAACGTTTCTCTTGCCGGTAACGTTCGATTGGGAAAATGCTCGGCATACAGACGATGGGCTTCTGCAGCATTACCAAATGCTCGTCCATACAACGCATGCATATCTGCATATTCGTTGAATGTAAACTGTTCGGCCATATCAAAACACTTCAAACTATCCTATTAGAATATTGACAATACAATGACAACGCACCACTCAACAAAACAAAATCGCATTCCATTTGTCATTTTTTATCCACACTAATTTTATTTCTTTCTACAAGGTGTTTTTGTCAACATCTGTGGAAGAAATGGAACATAAATTTATTCACCGGATATTTTGCATCTATTCATGTGCAGCCGTTTTTGTATTTTATTCGTTTGCTTTTTATTAGTTATGTCTTCCGATGTGCGTTTTTTCAGCTAAATTTATCTTCGGGTTAAAGATTTTCTCCCAGGAAATTATACTTATCAGTGAAACTCCTCAACATTTAAGCTGTGAATACGAATTTGCAACATCCAAATGTTGAGTTTCATGAGATTCAGATAACACAACACGAAACATGCTTATTCCACGCGTACATACAAAATATGGACTGAATTCGATATCTCATAGTGGAGTAGCTTGTTAGTTCAAAAACACCACGAATCTACATAACTTGATATTTCATTTGAAAAAATAACTTTCAACTAGGTACTGTTTTTTTTGTTTCGACTTTATTTTAGCATATTTTGTATCACCCCTGTTATAAATGTTGTTGAATTAACGTTAGCATTAGTATTTCTACTATGAAAATAATGGTGGACGATCGGGTTTGATGTCGTCTAGTAAAACTGCATTTTTATTAAGAATCGTTGCTCCGATCGACTTTTCACACGAGTACTTTTATTCAGAAAATTGTCTACGTAACCTTATTTTGTTGAAAACTTTCGAAAAATTATCTGTCATTTCAAAGTTTTGGTGTGTGGACCATCGGGGGTAGTCCGTTCCTGACTTTGTAGCAGAACAACTGACTCCTGCATGAAAGCTCATCGAAGGAATTCATTTGTTCAGTCAATTACCAAAATTTAGATGATTTTGAATATTCGCTTTGAAAGTTATCAAAGAAAAACATTTTCCATTTTGTAACTTTGAGGGCCCGTAACTTGGTAACGAAGGCTTTTAGGAACAAAAGTTATATGAAGTACTGGTGATATTTTGACTCCATCTATATATTCCCGAGAGAAAAAGAGGAAGTCCAGGGACACCCTGTATAATACAATTAAGCTTTTCAATATTAGAAATATCTTTGTCTTCAATGCCTCGGTGTGGACATTTATAGAAAAAACAAATATCAACAATGCACGGATCACCAGAATACACCCAGAATACACTATTTTTCTATGGTCCAGAATTATTCAATATGCTTCCAAATTCTCTTAGGTGTATAGTAAATATGAATCGCTTCAAAAAAGAAGTAAAAAACCTTATGCTCTCGAATATGAATATGTTACTAACAATATTTTGGAGATCCCCATCGAATTATATATGAGTGTAAATATATAGAATTCCTTTTCTTTTCTTAATTTTTCAAGGCAAAATTGTACCTACAACGGATTATGATGGAAATAGTTTCTGAACTCTCTATTACAAGAAATGCCTATATGAATGAATTGAACAATAAAATGTTGTACTTTGTCCATTGTCTCCCCATCCGTGGGAGACAATGGACACTCACCAGGGAGTATAGGGTTATTGATCAAAACATTATGCATAAAAAATAATCTCACTGCACTATCGCGAACTATGTTCAGTTTAGTCTATATTAAAGTAGATCATATCTTCTAATCAGGCAAATCCATTACGACTTCACTAGATGTAAGGATCGCTGGCGACTCATTCAAAAGACAGAATATATTTGTAGGTATGTTCCGCTTCAGAAAACGAACCTCATAACCATCTGATTATCTTTACAACAACAACAGCTACATATTTCCTGCCACATGACTTTCCAAAAATTTTGGGATAATATATCCACCCTTGGGAACACATTTGGCAGATGTTTGTGTTAAATCACAAATATTCATCTGATGAATAGTCATTTTAAACAATTTCTCCACTTTCGTCATATGATGATTCTTCTTGAGAAACCTTCTATTTGGCTTGTTTCATTTTCTTTGCAGACAGTTAACTCTCTTTCAGCCTCTTCTTTTCTTCTAATAGAAGTTGTTCAGGAGTGTCAGTTGCTATTTCCTTTTCCCGCAGCTGCTTTTGGTGAAGGTTTTATCTCCTCAGGAGATAAAAACGTTTTCTTTTCCACTTTTCTTAAACTTGAAACAGTGATCTCACTAGTAGTGTTTTTCAATAATGATGATCCTGACATAGATGGCTGATGGGAGTTATCAGGTGTGGTTGGCCGATCGAGCTCTAATTTATCCTGAAAAACTTTGACGGTCGTTTTATTAAACCTTGTCATTTAAGAGATTTGTAGCCTCTGGCTTTCTAACACAATTTCGGATGTCGATGCATGAAGCTCGAACACCAGTATTCGATAGCGCTTTTACCTTCCACCCATTTTGCAGGAACCGCCAAAGAATTTTTCACCGCATATTCATAAGCTAGCCATCCCATTATCTCAGGCATTAGCCCATAAAACACCTCAACAAATGAACTTGTAGGGCAGTTTTCATATTAGCAGAAAATATTTGTGCTTCACGGAAATTGGGATTAAACTCCTCGTTATCAAAACCATTATCTTGTGCCTTCTTTAGGTACTCGCAAAGTCTGCTTTCCGTTATTTGTTTTTTCTAGCACTTCTTATGCTCATGTTGCTTCGTATCACGTCAGCAACTGCTTGCTTTGGAGCATCAGGGCCAAATTCCCTCTCGGTTTTCTTCCTATAGTATCTTGGCATACTTGTACAGTGTCCGTCATAAAGTTGGCTACATATGGGAAAAACATTTGTTATTGAAATTTCTGAAAAACTCTAATTGCGGTTTGTTTCTGCATGTCTGATAACTGAAAAATCCGTTGCGACTTATATCACGCGACCTCAGATTTGGCGGGAATTAAAAAAAAAGTTGTCTGTGGTTCCGAAAAATGGGTCAAATTGACAAGATATCGAAAAATTTTATCGGTAAAATCCAACGAGAACCCAATGAACCAATTTTGAACCAGAGAGAAAAAAATAACAAAAATGCCATTTTATTCCTCCGCCCTTACTAAGAAACATTATCAATCAATCAATCAATCAATCAAAATATGCTTTATTATCAAAGAATAATATTTATTGACAAAGGTGTTTATATAAATGTAAATTAATTAATCCATTTGATAAATGTATAAAAATAGTCACTACCATATAAAATTGAATTGAATCAAAACAATCAGTCACATATTGAAATTTGCATGCATATATATATATATATATATATATATTTTCAAGCATGAATAAAGTTTCAAAAAAAACATTTAAAATCCAAAAATTTTAAAATTCAAAAATATAAAAAAATTTAAAACTCAAGAATTCAAAAATTCAAAAATCCTCAAAATTCGAAAAATTCTATTCTATCCACATAATATTCTTCCAAACTATACTAGGCTCTATCGGAAAGAGCTCTTTTTACTGCTTTTCTGAAGCTGGCGTTGGACGGTATATCTTTAATATTATTTGGAAGGTGATTGTACATTTTGCAGCCGTTATATATGATTGAATCCTTAACGAGAGTGGAAGATGGTAATGGTAGTTTGAGATGGTTACTTTGACGGGTGGCGTACCTACTCTCTGTAATGACATTTTGTTTGTGTTTATTTATGAGGCACACTGTTTCAAGTATAAATATTGATACTACCGTGAGTATGTTGTGTTGCTTGAAGTGAAGTCTGCACGAATCCCGAAATTATAGTTTACAGAGGTATCTCAAGGCTCGTTTTTGTAAAACAAAAACACTTTGAAGAGCATTACCACTGCACACTCCCCAGAATGGGATACCGTATCGCAAATGTGATTCTACCATGGAGTTGTATACTGTCTTTGCGGTTGAGTATCCTAGTTCATTTGCAGCAATTTTCACAGCATAACAACCAGAGGACAATTTTTTATTCAAGTTTTTCACATGTTCATTGAATTTAAGACTGTTGTCAATGTTTAGTCCTAGAAATTTAGAAAACACACTGTTTTCAATAATCTGGTGGTTTGAAAAAATATCAGCAACATTTGAAAGACACTATCTTGGTTTTCAATATGTTGAAGGAAAAAAGGTGCGAGTCGCTTTTATAATATCTGAATTGATGATATACATTCTTGTTTTGTCTGGAAACAGCTTTTATAACCTAAATCACATGAGTTTGGGTCAAAACTAATCAAATATTTGTAGAATAGACATTTTGCGGGAGATTAATTATGAAAACACGATTTAGTTTTCTCACTAGGTGTAGTCATGCCCTGTATATTGATGCACATGAGCTCATTCAATATTCTCAACCCGTAAATAAAATTTAAACCAACTAATATTTGTAATTAAAACTCAATAATACATTATTTACCCTTGCTAAATTTAATATTGGTTAGTAAATTTGTACTTCAATGGCTTGCTATATTTTTGAATTTCATAAGGTGGCTTTGAAAAAAGATCTACTTTTATAGTAACAATAACAAATGTCACGATAACTTGTTGACAATTTTGTTGGAGTTGTCGTTCTCTATCAATTTTGTGTTTTTCAATCTATCAATAGAAATGGCTCCAAAGCTGGGTATTCAAGAAAAAATTGAAATAGTATTGCTATATGGCAAAAATTATCATAGCACAAGAGTACCTGAAATTTTCAATGGAAGGCATTCTGACCAAAATTTGCATTTTACTACGGTGGCAAAGATATTGCAAAAATTCAAGAAAACTGGTTCGGTTGAAAACAAATATAAAAGTGTTCACGTTAAGCCTGTTGTGAATAATGAAAATAATGTAAACAATGTTTTACTGACGAAAATTATGGCAGAAAAGGCAGGAATATCTCACACCTCTGTTAGACGAATTTCAAAGCAAAATCACCTTCACACATACAAACCGAAATTTCTGCAAGTACTGCGAGACAGGGATTATGACGCTCGATTTTATTTTTGCGCATGGTTCCAGGGAATGTTAGAAGACAATCGTGATTTCTCAAAAATGTGCTATTTTCTGACGAAGCAACTTTTACTTCGAATGGTGCCGTCAGTTCTCAAAATTGTAGATGGTGGGCAGATCATGATGCTAATTTTATTATTGAAGCCAAGGACCAATATAGTTTCGAAGTGAATATATGGTGTGGAATTTCAAATAAGCGAATTGTAGGTCCCTCCTTTTTTAGACAAAGTTTAAATGGTGAACGATATTTGAACATTTTACGGACAAGAATATATAATGTTTCTTAGTAAGGGTAGAGGAATAAAATAGTATTTTTGTTTTTTTTTTTCGATATGGTTCTCAATTGACGTATTGGATTCCAAACACATTTTCTCCATAACATTTTTCGATATCTTGTCAATTTCACCCATTTTTCGACAACACAGACAACTTTTTTTTTTAATCTCGCCAAATCTGAGGTAACGTGATATACATCGCAAAGGATTTTTCAGTTGTCATACATGCAGGAACGAACCGCCATTAGAGTTTTTCAGAAATTTCAATAACACATTTTTTTCCCATATGTAGCCAACTTTACGACGGACACTGTATATTACCAGCTTTCATTTAACTTGTTTCGTTCGTTCGTCATTATGTCATTCTGTCATTGTTTTCGTTACAAAATTTATAATCCATTTTTGGAGCACTTGCCGACATCCGATTGAGCTGAAATTTGGCAGGTGTTCATAATTCCGGTGATGATGCATCATGAAATTTTTGTTAGAGAAAAAACAAAATGACGGCTTCAAGATGGCTGACGAGTTTTGTGATTATGGTACGATTCGATTCAAAATTGGTATGTGGGGGGGTCTTCTAAGACGAAGATTGTTTCGAAATTTGAGAATTCAAGATGGCGGCTCCAAGATGGCGGACAAGTTTTGTGATTATGGTCCGATTCGATCAAAATTGGTATGTGGGGATTTTCAGGGTCGGAGATTATGAATTTTTCGTCAAAATTTATGAATTTAAAATGGCGGTTCCAAAATGGCCGAGGAGTTTTGTGATTATGGTCCGATTCTATTAAAAATTTGTATATGGGGGTTTTCGCAGTCGGAGATTAATAATTTTTTGCCAAAATTAATGAAATTGAAATGGCGGCATGGAATTTTTTTATAAAAAACAAAAGGTCCAAGATGCGGACGAGATTTAGGTATCTTGTATGATTGATTCAAAATTGGTATGTGGGAGTTTCCAGGGTCGAAGATTATGAATTTTTCTTCAAAATTAATAAAATCAAAATGGCGGCTCCAAGACGGCCGATTATTTCTGTATTAAAAATTGGTATGTGGGGGTTTTCGGGGTCGGAGATTGGGAATTTTTTATCAAAATTGACAAATTTCGAGTTTCGTAATTATAGCCCGATTCGATTGAAAATTGGTATGTAGGGGTTTTTGGGGTCGGAGATTATGAATTTAGTAGATTATTGACTTTTAGTTGAAATTCATGAATTGAAGATGGGAACTCCAAGATGGCGGCTGAGTTAATCTTCAGATGGTTTCCTCATTGAAGGACTAGATAGCTCAGAACTAACAGGAAAAAGGCCTCATGATAACGATGCTTCAACAAAATTGCATAGATTATAGCGTACTTAAGTACTAAAAAGCACAAAATGAAATAATTAATAAAAAACCTTCATAAAGACAAGCTTTTATTCAAATGCACTAAAAAGTAAAAAATAATTGCTGTGGATGTGTGACGTAGGTTATTCCGTGAGTTATAGATTCAAAAGCTTGTCGCTTTTGTATTCGAACTGGAAACTTTGCGCGACAAGCTTTTGTATCTATAACTCACGGAATAACCTACTTCACACATCCAAAGCAATTATTTTCCACTTTTTAATGCATTTGAATAAAAGCTTGTCAATAAAACGTTTTTTATTGATTTTTTTCATCTGAAAATCCATAAATATAATGTTAGGGAGACAGTGGATAGACCGGGAAGAGTCAAATATCAAATATTCCGCATCATATTCCAATATACAGTTATAGCTGAGGAATAATTCGTCACCAACATAATATAAAAGTCATAAAATTGTCCAAACAGTCATTATTCATCGGCACTTTAACGGAAATAGCCGTTCGAGTTATGATCTGGATTATATATTTTCCACAGAAAAACAAGTTTAGAGCTATCTCGGACTTTTATAACCCAGATTGACAGGCTCATTCATCCAACTTGTTCCATTAAATAACGGGAGATTATTCAAGATATTTGATCATAATTTTGCTTAGTTTTGTGGAAATAGGTTAACTTATTGAAACTATCTACAATTGCCAAAACGTCTACAGAACCTAAGAAGCAAATATCCCAAAAAACATGTTAATATTTTCCAGACTATCAATAAAAACAGAAAAACAATATAAAAAAAGTCAATAGAAATAATGTTGGGGAATAAGAACATTGGTGAATGAAAAATCACAAACTTGTGAATAAGGGAAGAGTATTTTCACTTATAATCTCCCTAGAGCATGAATTATTGCCGGAAATTTTTTGAGTACATGAATTTTTTGAAAATTATCACGAGTCGAGAAGCGACGAGGGATACTTTTCTTTAAAAATTAATGTTCGAGACAAATTTCCCGCAATTAATTCAAGCACGTGGGGGATTCGGTAGGAAAATTTTATACCGGAATTATATTTAAATTGAAAACATTAAGTAAATATTTATTTTGACGTAATTCACAAATAAATAGTAGGCTGTGTGTAATGGGAGTTTTGGGGGAGATTTTTTTCCGATTTTCCCCGTTCCCTAGTAAAATAAAATATATAATTTTGGGAAAGTTAATATTGACTAAAAATTAAAATGGTTACTTTCATATTTCGTGATAACTTGTTTTTATTTACATCGTGCCCTAGTAAAATAAAATATATAATATCAGATACATTTTTATATAAAATTGATTGTTTTCATACAATTTCCTTACTGGGTTTCAAGGAAATATCAATATTGATTTAAAATGAAAGGTCGTATTGCGGGATATTTTTTCCCCAAAAAAAATTTAAATTATTATATAAAAATAATTGATTTCATATAATTTTTTTACTTCAGGGAAATGTCAATATTGACTACAAACAAAGGTGATTTACAGCAAAAAATATATAACTATACCTATACATATATACTTAAATATTTTTCATATTCTTTTAGGTTTAATTCTAAGAAAAATTAATATTAGCGGTAATAATTTGTTTTTCAAATAATTCAGTAGTTTTAATTTTACGTCTACATGCTAATGTGAATGAAAAATTTTCAGAAAATTTGCTGGTTACCATGGTAACAGTGTCGAAATAAAGCATCTGATTGGTTGAAAATGACTGGTATAAAATTTTCAATCTAATTTTTTATTGATGTAATTTCCGTAAGCGATGCTCTACCCGAATCATGCCTAAAAATTTCATTGCACCAACCATATTTGAATGAAGAAAGCAAATATTTGAACCCCTATCTTATTTGGGATAAAAAAACGCATTCTTCCGCCCATCTAAAACATTATTGGTTGACCACAGCATTGAGTGTGAAACAAATCCTTCAATACTTTTCAAGATATTTGTAAAAAAATTTGACAATATTTCTTGTTAAAAATAATCCACAAAGCGATTTTTCATCTACGAACTATCTTCCAGGTAGTATAGGCTATTTGCGTCTTTATTTAAGTGAAAAAAAACCTAGATTGGTTGGCCTATATGTTAAGTGAAGCTTTTAAATTTTTGTTACAAAATATCCGCCAGCCGAAACAAAATTGCACACGATGGAAAACCTCCGATTGATTGGAATTGCTTTTATATTTATCTTTATGACATCCCAATGAAAAATTATTGCTGTTCCAGTGCGATTTATTTTTATTCGAGATCGACATTTCTGATCAGAAATACTATAAATCAGTTATTCAGAGATGTTGGATGAACACCATTATACAAATGTGTTATCCTAAGCGACACTATCGCGTATAAATTCAAACAAAATATGGAAGATATAAATCCACTATTGCCGATCCCGTGGTAAATATTATTTTAATAAATAGCATTTGTGTAACGATCCAATGAACCTATTGAACTGACTTTATGAAAGCTAGCCCGTATATTTTCAATTTCATGGCACCGGAACAGCTCTGTTTTTCTTATAAACACTGTGGTCATTATTTCAAATTCCATGCCAACGCAGCCCGACAACAATAATTCATGCTGCACAAATCCGACCTGTCTAGAATGCTGTTTCCATACGAGAAGCCAGAAATTTGAACGCACATTACAGCTCTGGATTTTATCCAGGAAGAAGTAATGTTCCTTTTTCACACCTGGTTCCAACAACATGTTTTATGACAACTGCGATATTTGCTATGCTGCTGTAATAATTCCTCTCAAGATAACGATTTCTTGAGAAAATACATAATAACTTTTTGTCAATAAATATAGATTGTAAAGTAAAAATATATTTATTGCCGTAGGAGAATCGGCCTTCAGGCTATAGCGCTTAAAAAATATTTTTATTCGCAATTTCCAAACGTTTTCGGTCAAATGACCATCTTCAGGACAAAATTCTGAAAAGCGAAAAAGATATAGGAAATATTATATCAGATGAAGATTATGGATACAAAAATAAATTGTGTGAAGCTGTTAAAATTGAAATGACTTACTTGTCAGAATTTTTAAAAAGTAACTGTGAGATTAACTTATTTTTGACCGACGAAACCAAAAAGGAGGAGGTTCTCTATTCGACGCGTATATTTATTTTTTTTGTATTATTTTTTTTTATGTATGATCACGCATAACTTTTCACTGAGGCGTCCGATTCCGATAATTCTTTTTTCAGTGGATAGGGTTTTCTTCGAAATTGGTCCCATTTGAATTTGAAAGATGAAATCCACCCCTATGGGTAGCAAAATGAAGGATATTGATCACTCACCCTCTGAATTCTGGCCCGTTAACCGATTCTATCAGGCATAACTTTGTACAGGGATCTTCGATTCGGATGATTCTTCTTTTATCAGATAGGGTATACCTCATAGTTGATCATATTCGAATTTCGAATGGAATTATCCACCCTTACGGGTAGAAAAATAGGGGATAATTGATTTTTCACTTGTGAACATTGGCACACATATGTAGTTGACAATGACAGATCGCTAGTGTCATTATCACAATATCATTATATTCTATGAGAGGATGGAATGATATACAAAGTAATGAAATAAACTAACCAGAACAACAAAAATAATTTATATTACAACAAATAGTAAAAATAGATAATCATATTATTTAACTGGTAATAGTCGGAGTGAGGTGGGTAAGTAAGTATTTTGGAAGTAATAAAAAAACAAGTAGGTAGTAATTAGTAGATTTTAGCCACAAAAAATTGAAAAATAAAAACTTTTTAACAAAAAATTAAACCGACGAAATACGGAACTGAGAAGTAAAAAATAAAATAAACATTCTCAGTCTCAGTAACTAAGCTCCTAAACTAATGTAAGTAACTAATTTTGAGTCGGCGCCAAACGAACAATCAACGAACATCATTAAATTACTTCAAAAAAATTAGCAGAATGTCACCGCGCAACTCGATGCCATCATTTTTCGCCTTACCTAATTCATTTGCTTGTTTGTTTGGCGCCGACTCAAAATTAGTTACTTACATTGGTTTAGGAGCTTAGTTACTGAGACTAAAAATGTTTATTTTATTTTTTACTTTTCAGTTCCGTATTTCGTCGGTTTAATTTTTTGTTATATTAAACATTATATTTGTAGAAAATTATGATCTGATCCGAACATGTCAAAATTGGAAAGAAGAAAACGTGAATCAAGAAACATGAATTCGAAAGATCACTATTCAACAAATGAATAAGAAGGGGGATATGTCAATTCAGAATCAAACAGCGCCAAATTTAAAAAATACCCGAGGAATATTTTTATTTATTTTATAGCGATTTGAAAATAGGATTGAAAATGATCTAGTTTGAATGAATCTGAGTATTTACACACGTTTCATTCCTAGACCTTTCAAATGGCTGCCAAAACTAGAAGCATAATTTAGAATAAGAAAAAGTGTCATAGAAAGTGAGTAAAAACCTAAAATTTGTGGGAAAAAACAAAAAGTGATGGTTGCCAGGAAGAAAAATAACGAGGATTCGGAGAGATAAAAAAATTATGTTTGAAAGAACATAGTAACAAAATTTTGCAAATCAATAAATACGAAAATAGTCCAAGAACGGAAGCAAATTAGCCATTTGATAATCTAAGCCATGTCCAGAGACCAATAGGCGTTTAAACTGCCAAAGAAAACCACTTCAGAACACAGCCAAATTCCTATCCGAGACGCGGCCGACAACAAAGGGGACCTGCCACAGTGACTCAAATAGCCAAAGAATACTTCCAGGATTCGAGAGAAGTCTCAAGCTAAACGAATCACAGGTACTTTTAAAAAAAGAATCTAAACAAAGTGAACGTATTCGGGTCATACACTTATTTGAGCTCATTTATTTTATGACACTTTCTCAATGTCTTTTTTTACTGTATTTCTTGTTTGCTTTCATAATTTGATATATCCTACAATTATTATATTTGAAAGTTACTTGATTGCACATGAGCAGGTATTTCACGTTTCAGATTTCACTGTTTGATCAGAGTATTACAGATAAGATAGATTTCGCAGGGTAGGCATATTTAAGCATTCCATTCAATAAAAGAATAACTATTTGACTATTTTCTGGATTCATTATTTATCTGTCGATCACATTACAACCAATATTTCCATATATATATATATATATATATATATATATATATATATATATATATATATATATATATATCAAACATTGACTCCAAGCAGAGCAACTAGATGGCACCACTGAATCCTGCTTTGAGAGGCAGTAATAACACGTTTCCATAGGCGTACCAACTGAGCTGGGATAAGGTAAAAGAATACAGGTAAAAGAGTATTTGAAGAAGAGTAAGCAACATAGTCGGATATTTTATTACTGTTATGATAGGTAATTCTTTTCAAAATTTACAAATGAAAATAATTAAACTAATCAAACTTATCATAAGAAGTGGCAAATATTTTATCATGATGACTTGTTATTAAAAAAAAAAAATAATAATTAAAAATAATAAAAATAAAAATACTGGCAATAATAATTATCATATTAATTGTCGCCAACGCGGCAATAACAATAATAATATTGTCAGTGAGTAATAATTCGAAAATATTACATACTCAACTTGTATCGGAACGAATGACGAAATGTCAAAGTTTTTTTTTCATCTTACTGCGAAATCTAAATTCCATTCATTATAAATCATAACTGAATGGGTTCGTGGATAAAATCTATAATGGAAATTCAGTGAAAATTAGATTCCTCATCCATATGACCGTTGTCTATTGCTCACGTATTTGTGATACGGCTCGATTTCTCCTGACGTCATCACCTATTTCCCAGTTTAGTGCTCTCCAAAGTACAGCCGACGATCAAAGAGATCATAGGACAGGACTGGTTTGTGCCTATCCTACTAAAAATGCATAGCCCCGAAGAATGCTATCAAGCATAGCTGTCAAATGCATGTCGAATTTTTTATTGCCTAGGATCTTTGTTTTATTGAATAATTATTAAAATCTCATTTGTTTCAAAAAGGCAATGTCACACATGTGTTTATGCATACATTTTAATTCACTGTTATTGCAATTATTTGAAGTTCGAAGTGTTTTTATTATCCGTATTATCACAAACTACTGAATTATTCCACCACTTTCGAAGGACCAGAAATAACGGATTTCACTAGTCTCTGACCTCCGAGGGTTGCTTTGCAACTAACTTTGCGGTTGAAAACACTTGTTTTAAACACTATTTTTATTACAATAAATTTTGTTTACACTTTCTTATTATTGAATTAGATCATATTCTGTTCCTAATGTCAGAGAGTGATAAAATGTAAATTTGCAATTACAGAACCCTTTAAACAGGGTGGACAACTTGAAGGTTGGATCGTAAACTTGCAATAATAGTTTTTAAAAATTCCGTATTTCAGTTATTTATTTAGAAAGAGGCAATAATTATAATTATAGAGATAGGCAGATAATTGAGATATTAATTATTCTAATGTTAAGTATATAAAAACTTATATGAAAGTAATAATAATAATATGAAAATAGATGAATTGGAATAAATTATATATTTATAAAAAAATCTACTATTTAGAATACAACTTAATATTCCGAGTAGTTTGATGAGCTATCTTCGTTGGGGTCCAGAGAAATAATGAGGGGATCTACATTGTTTTCTAGCATGTTATCAACTTCCCACATTATTTCTTTCATTCCAGTCACATGTTCGGCGCACTTACTCAATTATTTCGTCTTGCAAGAGGTTTTCAATGTCTCTCATTTCAAAAATAGTGTTATGCCTTGCTACAAACCCTTTTACTTGCGCCCACACCAATTCTAAGGGGTTTAATTCACATTGATTTCGTCGACAATAAATTTCGTACAGAGGTTTATCCAACTTTACAATCTCCAGTAGCTCCTTTTCCAGCATATATTTGTCAAATGGCTTCTTATTTAAAGTAAGCCAATGAATGATGTCATTGTTTTGCAAGAAGACGTTGGTTTTTTCGGATTTTCTTGAGTGGTAGCTGGCATAATCCATGACTACAACAGACTCTGGAAAAATAAGATCTAGCATTTGCTGGAAGAATTCTTCAACATCAGCGTTTATGTCTCCATGATAGTTTCCAATCCGTTTTGATTCAAATGCTACCACCATCGACAAACCCATTTTTGCTACCAATGTTAGTGATTATTAATCTTTTCAAAAGAAAACTGAAAACCTTTCTTGTTGAAAGAAGTTCCTATGATTTTAATGAATATATATCTCCTGATGCACAAGGACAATAAGCTTAGTGATTTCAATATGTTTTATGTGATTTGGATGCTCTACTGTTTTATACAAAATGTACTTTTGTGACTTGTCTGATATCACTACTGTGATCTTAAGGATGAATAAACTATTTTTTTTTATTTTTTCAAACTCTGCCCGTGGGAGCTTTTATTCCAGTGGACCATCCTTCCATGGAAGCTTTTCTCGGGGTATTTTACCAACGGTATATCCTTTATTTAACCAAGTTTCGTCGATATGAGAGACATTCCTGTTTTCCCTCCGAAACTGTCTAACTGCCCTCAAATATCATCATCGCCAGCAGATGATTTCGTCTTTTTCTATTAAAAGAAATTCTGTTTTAAATTTTTTCATAACGAAAATTTATTTCTTTCGAAGTTTTCCACACTTTTTTCCTACCCATGGGTGGAATGAAATCATCCTTTTTCATTCCAGGCATTATTTTGTTCAAGGTAGGTATTTCTTTGTTCAAGTAAAACGAGTGTTTTCATCCTCATTTATTACAGTTTCTTTTCTTCCTGTACTTCTCTTTGGTGACCTGATGGGGCCACGTTTATCCTCGTGCACAAGTCGTTATATTGTCCGAACCTCGTTGAACACATTGAGAATAATGATTGTCTCATTTTTAGAAAGCGCACTTTTAATAATCCGTTTCTCTGCAACAAATTCAGAAACTCTAGCCATTTTCAAGAACGAACTTTTCCAACAACTGCCGGAAAGTAATTGAACATTTAAAGTTTTTGAGGTACAGGTAGTTCATCAGTGCTTAAAAAATTTGAAATGTTTAGTTACTTTCCGGCAGTTATACCTAAGCTTATTACATTTTTCTTAGAAAAACCCTCCATTTGTAAAATCTCTTATCTCAGGGACGGATTCATATCTACATAATATTATTTGTTGAAAAAAACTTGTGAAGTAAGGAGAAGATAATCAGGTAGGTGATTGTAAATCTATTATTTTATTGTACCTGGAACAGGAAATTACAGAGCTTACTTAAGCGTTGTCCATTGTTAGAGGCTAATCATATTAACAGTCATTAAGCTGGTACGAAATATCTTTGAACCAAACCTACAGGGTTATTGGGTATATTTGGACAAATTGATATCTTGCTTATTTCATGAGCTAGAAACAATTGAACGTTCCATTGAAAAGTTATGATATAAACTTTTTTTTTTTTTAATGGTATATTGTAGTATATTAATGCATTTTTGAGTTCTCCGGAAAATTCGAGATATTTTTCATTCATGATGTCCTATACCTATTCACATATTCCTATCTTAGTTTCTCATAAGCTATCCAATGACATCAACTTTAGATTTAACCTCGTACGCCTATGGAATACGGCCAAGACGACTCGGTTTTTCAGTTCCATAACGATTTATTACTCTCTAACATTAGGAATTAGAGTATGGATTAGACTTTTCATTGGTCAAACTGTTACACCTTAGTGCTATGACAAGTCAATAATGTAATTACAGACAATATAAATGTAGTTACATTTGAAATATTTGAATTATAGTAAAACAGTAAATGATTGATATCTAAGTTATTCACTTTTGTTTGGAGTTTTTCTGTAGAGTTGAATCTTTCTTTTTTGTACGTGGTTTCATCATTTAGCATACTTTCAAGTTTTTGTTGCTATTCACATTTTTTCGTGATCACTGTTTTGTTAATTTTATCTGCATTATCTTGTAATGGAGTATGTAGAAGAAAAAGTCATCAGTTCACTAACATTTAAACCAGTCTTCCTCAAAAGATATGTAGATGATTGCCTAACTTGTATACCTAATAACAAACTTGATGAAATTCTAGAAAAAATGTACAACTATCACCCCAGATTTACAGTAGAAAAAGAAACCAACCAACAAAAACTTTTTTTTCAACTATAATATACCAATTTGGAAAAAAAATTTTAATTCATAAATAAAAAAATCTAAAAAAACTACCCAGATGACTTCGTGGAAAAAACAATCAAAAAAAGGAAACATGCTATTTAAAAAAAAAAAAAAACAACAAAATAAACCCCTACCATACGTACAAAAACTATCCAATAAAATCAGCAAAACAGTAGAAATTATACAACAAAATAAAAACACAAAATTCCAAAAAATAAACAAACCCACACCGTATATAAAATACCATGTAAAGATTGCGAAAGTCCATATATAGGCCAATCCAAACAATACCTAGAGAAACGAATTCAAGCCCACAAATACTCAAAAACGGACATCACAGCGTTGCCTAAACACACAAAGGAAAATCAACATAAATTCAATTTTGACCAGGTTGAAATTTTTACAAAAGAAAAAAATCCGAAAGTTGGAAATTTTCTCGAAATGGTTCATATAAAAAAAGATATAAACAGTATTAACAATAGAAACGACATAAAAAACTTCAATCAAATCTACAATAACAACAAGAAATATATAAAAAAACTGATCTTTACATTTCTACACGGAAAAGTCTTGCATGAATTATAGCAATAGAGACCTCGTACTATAACTGAATATCTGAAGATCTTGTTATGAAGGCGTTGAAAAGATTCAAACATCAAATGGCAATGGGCCCTGACAGTATACCGTCTTTTTTACTTAGAGATTGTTCAATGATATTCGCAAAACCATTGGCAGTCATTTTTAATTCATCTCTTCGAACAAATGTTTTATTATATGCTGACGATTGTAAACTATACACGACAATCAATTACCTCCAGGATTGTACATTACTTCAAGACGATCTTGAAAGGCTTAATATCTGGTGTAATTCTAACTTATTGCCTCTTAACATGAAAAAGTGTAAATATATGTCCTTCACGAGAAAAAAACATGTAATTGAGTTTATCTACCATATAGATAATAATTTACTAGATAGATGTTATCAGTTCAAGGACTTGGGTGTGATCTTCGATGCTAAGCTAACCTTTGTTGATCATATAACTGGAACGGTCGCTAAAGCTTATAAAACACTGGGTTTCATCATAAGGAATTCGAAATTAATGGAACAAAATGAGTCCCCGAAGTTAATTTTCAATGCTTTCGTTAGGTCCAAACTGGAGTATGCATCGGTTGTCTGGAGTCCTGGATATGATATTCATGCAAATAACATTGAAAATATTCTGCGAAAATTTATCAAACACCTTTGGTATAAGACCGATGGTATTTATCGAGATAGAGGATTACCTCAATTAACACTATCGAGCAGATTTGAAATCTCCTTATTGGTTTCTCGCCGTACTTTAGTGGTGTAGTTTTTCTATACAAATTACTCAAAAACAAACTTGATTGTCCTCATTTACTATCTCTCATTGAAATACATGTTCCTCGATTGCCAGTGAGAGACAATTCTTTATTTTATCTTCACACACCTCATTCTAACTTACTTCGATTCTCACCCATGTATAGAATTTGCTCAGATTATATGTCTTCTCAAGATTCCTTTGATATTCTCCATTGTAAAGTTGATGATATAAAAAGAGCATTGCTGTAGAATTTCTCACTGTTATACTGACTGGTAGTAGGCAAACCAGAATATAAACTTTTTTCTTCAATCACAAGAAGTGTTTTTCAGTGTATGAACTGATTTGCGTATCTCTCTCCAATTTATAGTGTGAATTGTTTTGATTTTTATTCTACAGATTAACTATATCTAATCTATTTTTTGTACTGTTGATTTTTCCCATCCTGTAATTGGCTTCGGCTGTTGGATGGTGTATGAATAAAATAAAAAATAAAATAAAATATGTCGACCACTCCAATGTATTTTATTTAAAAAAAAACGATAACAGATAAAACAAACCCGATACCAGCAATCTCAAACATTCAACAACGTTCATTCAATCATGAAACATGAAACGAAATAATGAAAGAATAACAATTGAATTAATTCTATTGTAAGTTTTGAATGTCTCTTTGAATTCTAATCGTAGTTGATATTATGTAACGTATTATGTTTTTAACTTTACATGTTTTACATTATTCTAAGAATTAACCTGAAGATGACATAAGCAATGTCGAAACGTCGCATGGAATAAAAAAAACATAGACTTACTAAGGCCCTTATTCCAAGAAAATAAATAATATAAACAAATGTTGTCAAGAAATTAGGAAATATATATATATATATATATATATATATATATATATATATATATATATATATATATATATGTTGTGGGGACCATGATCGGCGAAGATATATCAAAATTTTTTGAAGGTCTTGTGATGACGGGGCCAATAGGTGGTATTTTTATTGAAATCTACCTGAAAATCTGATCCGGATTATCAGGAGATCTGGAACAAGTAGGGCCAGATTAACGAGGTTTTACTGTACTTTCACTATATTTCTGCATAACTGTACTAGTCTACTTCTCGAGATATGGCCGGCAATTAGTCGCTATCAACAGGGCAACATTGCGACGTGAATCGATAGATTCACATCTCTTCCTACGTTTGACAAGTTGTACATGAAAATTTATGGGACTCAACATCGAAAACGATGAATAAAACAGTGCCAGTTTCTTTGTGAATTCATTATTCGACTTCAAATGTTTCCTCTCGCAATTAGTAGAGGTCGTGTTCAAAGCTCAGCAACATTAATTTATATGTAAAGTAGATGGAGTTCGTACGGCCAATTCGTTATTTCCGGAGATACGTGAGAGTTTCACACACACAAGTCACAAAGATAATTCTGAGAGATGATGGAAAAGCCATCACGTGTCATAGCAGTAATTGGTTCCCCAAGATGGCATATGATATCTTCACTATATAGTTTGGAATTGGGGTCAATTATTTTTTGATTGATTGGTATCGAGATCATTGATTATACTCAGCCCGGAATTGGTGACAGATATGGGGAAAATATGCTGGAGGTGAGTTTTTATTTAGAATCGAATTTCACTTTCAGAAAATAAATAAACGAAATGTTATAATGCCCACTTTTCCGATAATTCGATACATTTCTTTGGAACCGTGCGTATTGAATAAGAATTGAAAAAAGGTCTTCTCATGTTCAAATATTTCTTCCTCTGCGTGATATATGAAAACTTAAATATAGAATATATTCAGGTTATACAAATTATGGAATTACTAGTAGCAAAAAAGTAACTACAATGAGTATAAAAATTATTAATTATAAATACAAATATCCAAAATTGGAGGGAAAAGTCCATAAGCACGTAGATACGTATAATAATTGGTAATAGTATCTTTATAATTTTTTTTATAAAAAGAAAAAGTCACACTAGCTTTATTTACTAATGATTTTTTATTATTACATTTATAGAAATATATTCTTGTTTTCATTTATAATTTATTGAAATATTATGTAATTTCCTTGATTGATGATTCATCCATTTTTAACCGACGAAACCAAAAAGGAGGAGGTTCTCTATTCGACTGTATATTTTTTTTCCATCATATTTTTTATGTATGATCACGCATAACTGTTTACTGATTCGTCCGATTCCGATAATTCTTTTTTCAGTGGATAGGGTGTACTTCGAATTTGGTCCCATTTGAATTTGAAAGATGAAATCCACCCCTAAGGGTAGCGAAATGAAGGATATTATCACTCACCCTCTGAATTCTGGTCCGTTAACCGATTCTATCAGGCATAACTTTGTACTGGGTTCTTCGATTTGGATGATTCTTTTTTTAATAGATAGTGTATACCTTATATTTGGATTTCGAAAGGAATTAGCTACCCTCACGGGTGGAAAAATGAGGGATAATTGATTTTTCACCAGTGAACATTGGCAAACACATACGTAGTTGACAATGACAGATCGCTACTGACATTATTCTTGTTTCACATCCGTCAAAATCAGTATATTTTATGAGAGGATGGAATGATATACAAAGTAATGAAATAAACTAACCAGAACAACGAAAATAATTTATATTACAACAAATAGTAAAAGTAGATGATCATATTATTTAACTGGTAATAGTTGAAGTAAGGTGGGTAAGTAAGTATTTTGAAAAAGTAATGAAATAAATAAAAACTTTTTAACAAAAAATTAAACCGACGAAATACGGAACTGAAAAGTAAAAAATAAAAACCTTTAAACAAAAAATTTAACCGACGAAAAAATCAACTGAAAATCAAAAAATAAAATAAACTTTCTTAGTCTAAATGATAATTGAGCTCCTCAACTAATGTAAGTAACTGATTTTGACTCGGCGCCAAACAAACTAGCAATTGAATTAGGTGAAGCGTAAAATGATGGCAGCGAGATGCACGACTGCGTTTTGATGACTTCTTTCATAGATAATGATCTTCGATAATTGTTTGTTTGGCGCCGACTCAAAATCAGTTACTTACATTAGTTTAGGAGCTCAATTATCATTTAGACTAAAAAAGTTTATTTTATTTTTTGCTTTTCAGTTGATTTTTTCGTCGGTTTAATTTTTTGTTAAAAAGTTTTCTCAAATATCGTTTATGAGAATGTTGTTCTATTATTTTCTTTTTTAATTTTTTTCTGTGAGGTAGTACCTCGTTTTTCTTTACGCTATTGAATTCCGTCAAGAGATGATATCCCATATCTTTCATAGTATTTCTATGATTATTTTGCTTATGGTTCTATATTGCAGACTGTAGGGGGGTCGATATGACTCTTCAGCCTCTCCGTATCTCGATCTATAAGGTTTTTTGAACATAACCCTACATTATGTTCGGAACGCAGACCCATTATCAGTTTCAAGTCTTTGTTGTCCATCTCGAGAAAGTGTCTGGCCAGCTCGCTCACCGGACCTCACACCTCTCGATTACTTTCTTTGGGGCTATATGAAATCCGTACTTTTGAAGGCGTCTTATGGGTCTTATTCGAACTGCATCTTCGAATTATTGTGTGTTCAGAAATTACACCTCAAACCTTGTATAATGATAGGAAAGAGTTTACAACCCGACTATTTATTTGTCAAGAAAATGCAAGGTGAACATGTCGAACATATTTTGAAATAGATAATAACTTTCCGTCTTTAGTTATGAGTTAATATACTACTTCAACATGGCGGCTTCAAAATGGCGAACGAGTTTTGTGGTTATGGTCTGATTCTATTCAAAATTGGTATGTGGGGGTTTTTTACAAGCTTTTATTTAGTTTCACCTGTCCCGGTGTCTGTCCGTCCATTCGTCCGTCTGTCTGTAATCAAATCTTGCAAATTAAATTTGACCCACATCTAATCGTCCGATTAATTTGAAATTTGGCAGGTGTACATAATTACGGTGAAAATTCAACCAGTAATTTTTAACCCATTAAATGGGTTTTTTGAAGACACCAGGCAACGTATGTATTTTAGTGGATTTTTTTTCTCTTGGGTACCCAACAGGAATTAAATCGGAAATTTTTTGACGTTTTATGACAGAATAACTTTTTTTGACAATACTGGTTTTTCTTTTTTCATTTAATTTTGATACATTTCAGTTACATAGTTAAAATGTTTTCTATATTCTTCGGACACCTCCTTTCTTCTTAAAGGCGAAAAAGCTGGACATTGAATTGAATGAATTGAAAATATATTTGTCTAATAAAATATATATAATATTTAGACACTATTTTATTCACCATTTTTCCATTTAGAAATTTCAATTTTGAGTAGTTCAGAAGCAAATATTCCGAACAATTCGAAATAAATTTTCATCCTTTAAATATAAACCTCAATCTTCTATTAATGCGGGTAAATCAGACATAGTACAATGATTCATCATTACATCAGACAATTTTAAAAGAAAAAAAGTTTGCGTTCGTTTTGAGTGCACCATATTCTTTTTACTAAAAAACACGAGTTTTTGCTGACGTTTTGTACTGTCAAAATACGATGACGCTGGTTATGAATGCTATGCAATAAAGCGCGTATAGAAAATTAATAAAAACGCAAAAAAGCCATTTTCTACCACATATAACCTTTGGAGTTGGGGTGCTACCAGTTTGGATTGGGAGTTAAAAATAAACGGTTGGTTTTGATGAGGCGATCTCGCTTGCTTGTTAACTTTTTGAAAAGTCTAACTGGGCATATTTCTTCATTGAGTATATTTGGTACTAACCACTTACTGTCAGCCATTTTTTATGAACCTCCTTGGGTAGTTTTGGAGAAAACTGGTTTATATTCAAGGCGACCTATTGGTATTCCTTGATTATCAATTTCCTCCACAAAATATTCTATGCATGCTGCAGCTCTTTCATTACCTCTCCAGGCCAATTCACGAGCAGCGATGTAGGAAAACTTTTTTTGCAATCCCTCCGGGATGTTTTCATCACAAAGCTCAATATTTTTTTTTAACTCGTCTGTTGATAATGCGGATAAACATGTCTTTCTTTTGGCTGGGTCCTTTTGTAACTTCCGACGCTTAGCATTTTTTGCAGCTCTTGCGTTTCCAAATTCTATATCAGAAAATGAATTAAATTTGCGATTGTACACCTTTTAAAAAAATATTCTCGCAACTGCTTGGCTGTGGAATTCCATAAAACTTTTAGTACACTCTCCTTGAAGTCTTCGGAGTTCTTTTTCCGCATATTGAACCCATAGTCTTCAAGAATAGGTGCCAGTTCCTCCACAGGTGGATCCGCTCTATCAAAATCATATCATCATTTTTCTTCGGAAAAGTTTCTAAACTGCCTCCATATGCTTGACTTGGATTTCTTAGTATTCGCGGGTGTTAACTGCTGAATCTCCTGACGAATACTTTCTTTACTTTCTTGACCGAAGCGAAACATTTTTTTTACGTCGTGCCGCTTGACAGATTCGGAACTCAGGTACATTTTAGGTTAAAGTTTTACGTAGTTGCCATGGTAACAAAAATTAAGTCAATCAAAACATTCTATGTTTTGCTAGAATCCTGACGAAGAAAAAAATTGGCATTTTTGAGAGTCAAAAAATAAATTGTAAAATTATTTAATTTTCAAACACAATCTGGTGTGAAATTTTCTTACGGAATGCCACACGAGGTTAAATTATTTCCGGATTTTTTTTAACCTCTAGTGGTATTACTAGTGATAATGCATTATGAAATTTTTGTTCAGAAAAAAAACCAAAATGGCGTCTTCAATATGGCGGACAATTTTTGTGATTATGGTCCGATTCTATTCAAAATTGGTGTCTAGGGGTTTTCGGGGTCGGAGATTATGATTTTTTCGTCAAAATTCAAAACTAAATTAGAAATTACTAAACCAGTTATGTAACATCATAAATACTGAAAAATAAAAAATAAATAAACGAAACTTTTTTTTTTAAACAAGCAGTAATTATTGAATAAATGTGATTCTTTGTATAGATTTTCATAATTATATTTTCATTTTCAGACTGTGGAAGGTTACCCAAAAAACAATGTCAAGCTTTTATTAGTTGTTAATAAAAAAACAGAACTAAAAAGTAAAAAATAAAAAAATAAAAAAGACAAGCTTTTACTTATACAAATGCTCTAAAAAGGAAAAAAAATAATTTTATTCATTGTTTGATCTAGGTTATTTACACAGAACTCATAGAACTAGAAGGCTAATATAAGTGGAAGAAATTGATATGATTCATAACAGCATGTATAGATGGGACACAGGTAATCATGCGCATATCATCAACAACATTGCCAGTTCATGTACTTGTATGAGAATCTAATATAATGACATTATGATGTAATGTATTTACATTATATTCCCATTAAAAGAGCCGAAACTCATCAACTATCGATCACTCAGGATCATTAAGTTCTTTTGTTATATGTATTCAGAAGATAATATACAAGATAAGTGTAGCATATAACAACAGAATTAACCCTAATAAGAATTATGATTTCCTACAAACTCATTTGGCAACGCTGTTAACGTCAACAACTGTTATTTAGTCTGACGCCATTTTTCTTCAGAGCCGGTTTTGCGTTTGTTGTTGTTCATTTGTGTTCTTGCTTCAGTGTTTTTTAATTCCGTCCTATCCTAGTATATACTCTTTGTGTTGTTTTCATTGTGTTATCGTGTAGTATTTAAGAGACAAGAAAGCATACGACCTTAGATACATTCAGACATAATTCCACGGATATTAGTTTTGCACTACCGCTCGCTCGAGCAGAGGTTCTTGATGATTTTTTTGATAAAATAACTATAACTAATAAAAACACTTTTCAAAGACAAGCGTTTATTTAAGCCGTGTACTAAAACGTATAAAATAAGTTTAAGTCATCGCAGACAAATATTTAATTATTTTTTTAAGAATTTTTGGTTTCCAAAAGCTTGTCGCGCAAAGTGTTTATAAATGATTGGTTGATAAGTAACAACTTGTCAAAGTATTAATTTTATTACAATTCGCGCGACAAGCTTTTTGAAACCAAATAATTCAACAAAAAATAATTAAATCATTGTCAGCTATGACTTAACTTATTTTATACGTTTTAGTACACGGCTTAAATAAAAACTTGTCTTTAAAAAGTTTTTTTATTACTTATTTTATTTTTTGCTTTTTAGTTAGTTCGCCTCAATCTGTTCATTTCTAGTAGAGCATCGTTATTACAAGGTCTTTTCCCTGTAAGTTTTGAGCTGAAAGAAATCATGATCTCCGACCCCAAAAACTCCCATACATCAATTTTGAATAGAATCTGACCATAATCACAAAACTCGTCCTCCATCTTGGGGACGCCATCTTGAATTTATGAATTTAGACAAAAATTTCATAATCTCTGACCTCGACATCCCCCTTATACCAATTTTGAATCGAATCTGACCATTATCACAAAATTCGTCCACCATCTTGGAGCCGCACCATAATTACAAATATTGTCCGCCATCTTGAAGCCACCATTATGTTTTTTTTTCTAACTAAAATTCCATAATGCATTGTCTCCGGAATTATGAACACCTGCCAAATTTCAAACTAATCGGACGACTAGAAGTCTGTCAAAATTCACTTGCAAGATTTGACACGAACAAACTAACAAGTGAAACTAAATAAAAGCTTGTAACAAACGGATTCGCTTCACCAACAAAAAACTCAACATTTCTTTTCGATAGCCCATTACAGGTTTCTTGATGGGCACCAACTTTTATCAAGGATAAATTTCATTGTTATATCATGGAAAACGTTTCCATTTGTTGCATAGTTTTTGGGACACGCTATTGTCATAGCATTCACATTCAAATCCTTCAAAATATTTTTAATTAGTGCCAAAATATTTGTTTAGGCACTAAATCCTTGAAAATTGGTTTTTAATTTAACTTCAAAACTGCAAGGGAGACGTCAATTGTGATTGTTATTCTGTCCCCATCATACCTACCCATTCACTTGAAATGCATAAAACCAAATTCTCTTTGAAATGAAATATTATATCTTGTGAAATACTGCATACATTTACTTCATGTCAAATAAATAATTCAGTGAAGTGAAGTATTCTTTTAACAAGTCTTTCTTCCCGAAACCTTACAGAGAGTAGGTTCAGAAATTCCTCAAAATTTCAGTTGCACTCCACTATTCAATTCGAGCTCGAGTACCCATCTTTCGAAAGTTCTCACGTCAAAGTCGATATGTTTCAGTTAATAGAGTTCATACATTTCACTAAAACCGCCCCTGTCATGACAGCGGTGTTACTGCGCATACTCATGTGTGTACCATGCAGTACAGTAGGGCTCGTTCCAGCAAAACGGTATTGGCCTTCTAGTTCTATGAGTTCTGTGGTTATTTATTCTGTGAGTAACAGATTCAAAAGCTTGCCGCGGCAAGATTTTGAATCCGTTACTCACAGAATAACCTAGATCAAACAATGAAATAAATTATGTTTTCCTTTTTAGTGCATTTGAATAAATAAAAGCTTGTCTATAACTTTTTTTTTTAATTTTTTTCCGGATCAGCTCGGCAATTTTTTTAATAAAATGGAAACGGTGACAAATGTGTGCGTGCTGTCAAATTTCAGCCATAGATAAATGGCGCCAGATTTAAAAACTGAATATTCGCATTCGTATCCGTATTCGCGAATATCGGTGACAGATATTCGCATTCGCGAGTGCTGAAAAAATTATATTCGTTATATCACTAGTCCATAAACAATATTGGAGAAGCTGAGTCCAGTTAAATATAGAGTAAGCTGGGACCGACAAAGAATGCGAAAACGGATGTGATTCACGTGAGCCGCATTTTGAAGTATAACGATCCATGGAGTCCAGTTGTTGATAGAGCGTAAGCAATTATTTTTCATTTTATGTTTTGGTAGATGTTTAGTTGTTAAGAAATGTGCACGAACAATACTTCCGTCATGAGATTTTGATCCAAAAAAAAGGAGAAGATTCATGGAAAAATTAAACAAGAGTATAAGGCCATAGCCGACATGTCAATTCAATTTGAAGGGTGAAGTAGAAAACTACTATAGAAACTGTGCACAGTCTTTTAGTGGATGAGTGTTTGAATGAGGTTGAATAGAAATGAATGTGTTTAAATGTGAAATGCGAGTGTGGAATTGTTTTGTTGTATCCTGTTCCAAATCATAGGCAATTAATTTCAGGGTAAGAGATGAAATAAAGAATTGAAATTGTTACAAATATTACCGGGGTTACAATGGAAACAATATTATTTTTTTTTTCCATTACATTACTTTTATTTCATTATTAAGGATATAAAAAGATATTTTAACAAATGGATGAAAATGGAAAACTGAAAAACTAAAGGTGTGATTGGGTGTCCTCTTGCTCATAGAAGAGGACGAATGCTTCTCTACTTATAAGGGATTTTGGGGATATCGGTGATACTCTGGAGTCATTATACTTGTACCATGTGCCTGCATAAGGGTGCCTACAGTAAGCCGTGTAGTGTCCGCTATATATTGTTCCACTATGGTTGGACACAGCATATAAGTTGTAAAGACACGGTGTTACGTTATCTGCTGCATAATTTCTCATATCTGAAAGTAAAAAATACCAAAATTTACAACAACTTTATATTTTTTTTCCTGTTGCCGTTGAGACTTTTGGAGTATTCGGTCCCAATGCTTTTGAATTCATTGGAGACATAGGAAGACGAATAACAGAAGTGACCAATGATAGAAGAGCAACTTCATTTTTGATCCAAAGAATCAGCATTGCGATCCAGAGGGGTAATGCCGCTTCTGTTTTGGGAACTATTCCTTCATCACGTCAACTGAATGAATTATTTTTAAATCCTCAAAGGACGATTTTTCCTATGGAGAGTTCATATAAATCCCTTGGTTCAGTTCTTGATGATGACTTGTCAAAATCAACACGACCTTCCATATCTCCATGTAATTCTTCATCGAACAGCGTCATCTCCCTTCCACACAGATCCAGTGCCAGTAAAAATCATCGTATCAGAGAGCACAGCTCTGTTAGTTATAACACCATCAACTCCCTAGTACACGGAAATGCCAAAATTCCTGGTTTGAATGGTCTGAAAAACATTGGAAATACCTGTTTCATGAACAGCATTATACAATGTTTATCGAACACCAAATGGTTGCTCGAGTATCTGCGAAAAGACGAGTATATGGGGGATATCAACACAAGCATATCAAATATGAAGGGTGCTTTGATAAAACAATTCGAGTTAGTGATAAAAGGTCTTTGGTTGAAAGATTCGTCTGATAAGGTGGTAAATACTGTTACCTTTAAAAGCCAGATACAAAAATTTGCACCCCGTTTCATGGGGTACGCTCAACAGGACGCTCAAGAATTTCTCAGATATTTACTGGAAGGTCTTCATGAAGATGTAAACAGAGTGGCAGAAAAGCCCAAACCTACCTTGAAAGAAATCGATGAAATATTGAGTGACCATGAAAAGGCACAGGAGTCTTGGTCAAGATATCTTAGAATGGATAACTCGAAAATTGTTGATAATTTTGTTGGTCAACTAAAATCATCGTTGAATTGTATTTCATGTGGCTATTGTTCTGTCTCTTTTGACCCCTTCTGGGATCTTTCACTTCATATTCCACAGAATACTGGCCAGCTCAGTCTTTCACAATGTTTAGACTCGTTTACCAGGGAAGAAATTTTGGACGGCGAAGAAAAACCAACTTGTTGTAATTGTAAGGAAACGATAAAATGCACAAAGTCATTATCTATATATAAGTTCCCCAAAATATTAGTAATTCACTTGAAACGATTCTCGTCGATGGGGAGATTTATGGGAAAACTAAATGCCACCATTGACTTTCCTCTCGAAGGTTTAGATATGAGAAATTATGCAGCAGATAACGTAACACCGTGTCTTTACAACTTATATGCTGTGTCCAACCATAGTGGAACAATATATAGCGGACACTACACGGCTTACTGTAGGCACAATATTATATTATTCAACGAGCGAGAAATGTGGCCATTACTCGTGAGAATGTTTGTTGTTAATCATTCGAGCGAGTAATGGCTTTTTCTCGCGAGCAGAATACTATATTTTTTCTGTGACTTATATCAGGACTCTTTGAAAATAAGAATCATTTGTGAAGGAAATCCTGAAAGAGTGTAATCCATTTAATTGCATAATAGGAAGTCTTTATTGAATGAAAAAATCTATAATTATATTTCGAAAAATTTCATAACATAAACAAAATCATTCTTTGTTAATGAAATTAATAGTGAAATTGGAACAGTTGGAAATCATAACTGAAGGTATCGAGGATTCTATATCCAAATTCACATTTCCATTTTTTATTTACGAAGTGTTCTGTGCTATAAATGTTTGTGAGATGTTGCTGGTACTGGTAGACGGTTTCATTGAACCCAAGATTTTTTCTGCAGCATTCATTTTATTTTTCATCGAATCATCTATGTATCCTTCCGCCACAGATGTTGACTTCCATCCTCCATGCCTCTTCAAAGAAGTGATGTCTCCACCCGCACCCGCTAGCAGGGTGGCAGATGATCTACGAAAGGTATTCCCAGTATATAGTTCTGGATTTGGAAGTTTCAAAAATGTTGCGAATCTATTTATTCCAATTCTTTAATTGGTGCATTTACGTTTCTGATAATTAAAAAAAATGAATCTGTTAATGTATTACTCTGTCGTAGCGTGATATATTTAATACAAATATGGCGAAAAGACTCAGTTCCAAGTCCCCTATTTTCATACAGTGCATTTCATTCGCACGACAGGCTCCCATGATTCCTATGATCAGTGCAACCTTAAAAAAAGATACATAAAAAATATTTCCAATTTTCGTAATTTTATTAAATTTTAAACAGTTTGATAATTTTACGAAGTAGAGAAACCCAAAGTTGTCTCCACAATTTAATATTGCAATCGATTAGTTAAATGTTGGTGAAAAGGTAAAAAACCATCGATCAGACATGTTTCGAACCTCTATAGGTTCATCATCAGCGGAGTTTAAAATTCTACAATAAAAGAAGAGCAAATAAGTAAAACCATAGGTAATGCAGTACAATGTGTTACTTACATGGAGATGAGAAAATTATGGGTTAAACATTTTTATTATTTATAGTCAAGAGTTCATAATAGAAACAATTGAAAACATGAAGGTTTGCTTTTAAGGGTTGTATATCCCCTTTTTGAATTTAGGTAGGCTGAAGACATTAGATGATACAAAATAACCCGACGACATGTGGAACGTGAAACAATGGTAGCAATGAATGGTGATTGACAGCACACCAGGAGCCATCCATCAAGCAAACTTAATTGTCAAAACCCTACCATGGAGCGATGACAGGAGAACAACATGCACAGAACAATGATGAAATAGAAGCAAATCCAACCGAAGCAAAGAGTATTCCGAGCAAAGAGCTCAGATGTCACCTATCCATATTTATAACAAATATCTAATATCTAGGAGTAGCACATTTATGTATCAAATTAAAGATCAGTGCGTATATGACAGACTGTTTATTCCAACAAACGCCATGATGTGTGACCTATACTGAAGAAAGGAATAACACAACACAGAGCTAACCGGACTAACACCTGTCCAAACGAACACATCTACTATGACAGAAAACAATCGGTTTATCGGAGATCAAGTTTTTTAATTCCCTTACATTTCATTAGAATTCTTTCTTGCTTCTATTTCATCAATGTTCCGTGAATGTTGTTCTCCTGTCATCGCTCCATGGTAGGGTTTTGACAATTCAGTTTGCTTGATGGATGGCTCCTGGTGTGCTGTCAATCACCATTCATTGCTACCATTGTTTCACGTTCCACATGTCGTCGGGTTATTTTGTATCGGCTAATGTCTTTAGCCTACCTAAATTTAAAAAGGGGATATACAACCCTTAAAGGAAAACCTTCATGTTTTCAAATGTTTCTATTATGAACTCTTGACTATAAATAATAATAATGTTTAACCCATAATTTTCTCATCTCCATGTAAGTAACACATTGTACTGCATTACCTATGGTTTTACTTATTTGCTCTTCTTTTATTGTAGAATTTTAAACTCCGCTGATGATGAACCTATAGAGGTTCGAAACATGTCTGATCGATGGTTTCTTACCTTTTCACCAACATTTAACTAATCGATTGCAATATTGAATTGTGGGGACGACTTTGAGTTTTTCTACTTCGTAAAATAATACCACTCCACTTCGAGATACAATGGACTTCTACCACAGGTTAGTTTGATAATTGTTAAATCAGTGGTTGGAAAAGAAAAAAAATCTCGCCGGCGACAGCGTGATTCGAACTCACGATCACTGGTTCGAAAGTCCAGAGCTTAAGCTATGTGCTACCGAGGTGCTTGCAAATTAAAGTGATATGAAGCTATTCAAGTTCCTAACTAGGTTCTCTCATGTTGATAAGTGAACTTTTGAAAAAATATCAATTTCTTACCTTTGTCGCAAGATATATTTCGTCAGGTGCTTTGTTTATGAATGAATGTATTTCATCTGGGGTTAACGTTTGAGCCTTTCTTGGTATATAACCATCAGATTTGCGTTTCAAAAACGCACGTTATTTTGAATAACGTTCTATGTTGACGTCGTGGTTGATTAGAATGGTCCTTCTCAACATTGAATATTGTGTTCAAAGCGAGAACGATTTATATTTTTCAGATGATTGGGAAAAATATGCTAACAGTACATTTTCCGAAAACGATTTCACATTATTTTTCTTTCGCCAATCCATGAAGGCATATATCGTCTCATATTTTTTTCTGGATTTATTTGGTAATAGATTTGAAGATGTTATTTTCGCCGCACTACAAATTTCTGGTGGGGTACACTCGTTGTCGCTTTCCGAATCTATCTCTTTCTTCTTGTTTCTCGTTAGAAACTATAATATTTTACAAAACATCCTCTTTGGATAATTTCAATATTCATTCCAGACGACGTCAGTTCTTATCTAATGGAAAACGGCTGCCACTTCTGTATTTTCTTGATCAGCCAATTCATTCAACAATTGGACAGAACCCAGCACCGGTATGTAATCAGGAAAACTGTTCGTTACTGGCTCTCAGATTATTATGTGGGTCAAATGTTTTATCTATCAACATCATGATAAACGTTTGTTTATTCACCATTAAAACTAATTCTCGTTCATCCAAACATAAAATCTGTTGTCACACACTCCAGTGCTCTGAATGAGATTGATACATATATATGCTCTCCTGGGTAAATATGGAAATAACAACCCACTTACAGATCAAACTGAATATATCCCATACGAGAGGTATTCTATAATATATAACTTAACGAGCTATATCTATGTCATCGAAAAACTGATCGGAAAAACTTATGAAGGATAATAGAAACCCTTAAAATGAAGCCGTAACCACTTTGGTGGAATGGGGAATGCACAGCAAATATAGAAAACCGTACGAAGGCTTTGAAAGAATATAAACAAGCAAGCAATTTGGAACATCATATAAAATACAATAAAACATGTGCCGATACGAAAAAACTCCTTAAAAATAATAGAGACGTAGCTGGCGTGCCTACTCATCAGTACGGAGTAGTCAACCAGCCAAAGGTCCAAAGAACTCTGGCTGAAGTGAGACACAACGTAAACAAACCATCATCGATCTTGTAACACCTATAGGTACGCCGGAAAAGATAAACTTTAACTGGCGGTACCTAGTGACAGAAAGAAATACTCCGAAAATCTCCCACCTCGATAGGTTTCTAAATAGAAGATTCCTTCTCAGTAGGAGTGGCAAGCCCGTCTAGCATATAGTGAAAGATAAGTGCCATGTGAAGTGGAATGAATAGAAAAATCGAAATAAACGGTTTTCATCACATAAAGGATTCAATATAAAATTGAACCAGAAAATGGTAGATCGCAGGTGATGAGGGCCAAGAAGCCTGAAACCGGTATGCGGATTGTTAGGTGAACACGACATAAATTAAACATAATCGAGCTTATCAGAAAGAAACATTTGCATTCAATGTCCATTGATATTATATGGAAGTATGCATGGATTTTCAGGTGAATATCATTCAACGTTCTGCGTGGTATTTGCCAGGAAAGTAGTTGTTTTTCACCTGAGATCTACCATTTTCTGGTTCAATTTTATATTGAATCCTTTATGTGAAGAAAACCGTTTATTTCGATTTTTCTATTCATTCCACTTCACATGGCACTTATCTTTCACTATATGCTAGACGGGCTTGCCACTCCTACTGAGAAGGAATCTTCTATTTAGAAACCTATCGAGGTGGGAGATTTTCGGAGTATTTCTTTCTGTCACTAGGTACCGCCAGTTAAAGTTTATCTTTTCCGGCGTACCTATAGGTGTTACAAGATCGATGATGGTTTGTTTACGTTGTGTCTCACTTCAGCCAGAGTTCTTTGGACCTTTGGCTGGTTGACTACTCCGTACTGATGAGGGCCAAGAAGCCTGAAACCGGTATGCGGATTGTTAGGTGAACACGACATAAATTAAACATAATCGAGCTTATCAGAAAGAAACCTTTGCATTCAATGTCCATTGATATTATATGGAAGTATGCATGGATTTTCAGGTGAATATCATTCAATGTTCTGCGTGGTATTTGCCAGGAAAGTAGTTGTTTTTCACCTGAGATCTACCATTTTCTGGTTCAATTTTATATTGAATCCTTTATGTGAAGAAAACCGTTTAATTCGATTTTTCTACAGCTTAGTTTAATTGTTATGTGGATCGATTGAGAAACATAGTTATATAAAAGTAGCCCAAATTTTATTTCATTCCAATAAATAAAAAATAGAGAAGCAAGAGAAAAGTCTAGGTAATATTGAATATTGAAACCTAAATTAGTAAGAATAGTAATAACTACAGGTGAAATCATTGAAATGTATATAATAACGTCAAAATTGACATATCTTCATTTTCCCGCACTAGTGTGGAAACGTAAATTCAAGACGGCTGAGTCATTCTGGAAACTTTTACAGAAATACATTTTTCGCATATTTTCATTCAACCACCGAAGGGTAGAACACATTTCTTTCCAGGAGACGACGTATTAATATAAAAAAACATCAAAATCCCCAGTTCCCAGAGGACCAGATAAAAATAGGGCTTGTTATAAGAGTCCATAAATGTATTCCTTTCGTATCGGATGAAATAAATATAGGATCCATTGAACTTTGTTGGTCTGGAACATTTTTTATCGATATCTCACTCGCGAGAGGTCTCGTAGTCTGTGTATAAAACGTCGCCTATTAAAGCGAGAGCAATGCCATCATTATTTTTCAGATATGCGTGACATTTCTGAAACACATACGGCAGAATTTTCATGAGGTGTATAATGACTTTCATTCACAATATCAGTTTTTTCCATATTCAATAATTTCTTTTGTTCCAAAGTTGCAATAGAAATATTTCATTTCGGCAAGTAAAGGACTTCGAGGGTTACCCATAATTACTTACTTGCCGAAATGTTTATGGATAACCTAGAGAAATCGATTCATAGACATCCACTGATGAAACATTTCTTGTATTGGTATCGATATGTGGATGACATTTTGGTATGAGAGATGAGAGATAGAGAGAGATAAGTGCCATGTGAAGTAGAATGAATAGAAAAATCGAATTTAAACGGTTTTCTTCACATAAAGGATTCAATATAAAATTGAACCAGAGAAAGGTAGATCTCAGGTGAAAAACAACTACTTCTGGCAATCACGCGAACGTTGAATGATATTCACCTGAAAATCCATGCATACTTCCATAAATACAATGGACATTGAATGCAAATGTTTCTTTCTGATAAGCTCGATTATGTTTAATTTAGTCGTGTTCACTAACAATCCATACCGGTTTCAGGCTTCTTGCCTCATCAGTACGGTAGTCAACCAGCCAAAGTCAAGAACTCTGGCTGAAGTGAGAACAAGTAAACAAACCATCATCGATCTTGTAACACCTATAGGTCGCCGGAAAGATAAACTTTAACTGGCGGTACCTAGTGACAGAAAGAAAAACTCCGAAATCTCCACTCGATAGGTTTCTAAATAAAAGATTCCTTCTCAGTAGGAGTGGCAAGCCCGTCTAGCATATAGTGAGAGATAAGTGCCATGTGAAGTGGAATGAATAGAAAAATCGAATTTAAACGGTTTTCTTCACATAAAGGATTCAATATAAAATTGAACCAGAGAAAGGTAGATCTCATGTGAAGAAAACCGTTTAAATTCGATTTTTCTATTCATTCCACTTCACATGGCACTTATCTCTCACTATATGCTAGACGGCTCCCTACTGAAAGGAATCTTTTTTAGAAACCTATCGAGGTGGAGATTTTCGAGTGTTTCTTTCGTCACTAGGTACCGCCAGTTAAAGTTTATCTTTCCGGCGTACCATAGGTGTTACAAGATCGATGATGGTTTGTTTACGTGTCTCACTCAGCCAGAGTTCTTTGACTTGGCTGGTTGACTCCGTACTGATGAGGCCAAGAAGCCTGAAACCGGTATGCGGATTGTTAGGTGAACACGACTTAAATTAAACATAATCGAGCTTATCAGAAAGAAACATTTGCATTCAATGTCCATTGATATTTTATGGAAGTATGCATGGATTTTCAGGTGAATATCATTCAACGTTCTGCGTGGTATTTGCCAGGAAAGTAGTTGTTTTTCACCTGAGATCTACCTTTCTCTGGTTCAATTTTATATTGAATCCTTTATGTGAAGAAAACCGTTTAAATTCGATTTTTCTATACATTTTGGTATGTTTCATTGGTACCAACAGACAATTGGATACTTTTCATAAATACAGGGTGAGTCAGAAATACTTTGACAAACTTCACGAGGTGATTCCTCACAATATTCTGATATGAATTGTCCAAATAAATATATGCCTGGAAACGCTTCGTTTTCAAGATACAGGGTCTAAAGTTTTATTTTTATTTTCGTTTTTTTTAAATAACTTTCGAAATACTGTCCTTAATTAAACGAAAATTGATATTGAGCGGTTTTTTGATGTGTCGAATTCGAACTTGATGTTATTATTGCTCTTACTCGTAGGGGGCGCCACCTACACGTCTTTTTCTTTTTTGAAGATTCATAACTTTTTTGAGTGTACTTCTAGCACATTTTTCAGTAAAAAAATCAATTCCCCTACCATATCTACGTAAAAAAGCTACCCTTGTTACAACTCGCTATGAGCAACTGTTTTCTAGATATTTGTCGATTATTTGATAATCGATGCGTGAAGTTATTACCATTATTTTGCATTTTTCACAAGAAAGCTCAGGAAATGAATTTGACGTTTGAGTAAGTAGTTTTGGTTTTTTGTAGGGGGCGCCACCTATTCTATTTATTTTTACTCGTTTGAAATAGTTATTTTTGTATCAAGGGTGCAAAATCTGTATTTGTTTTAATAAAATTTGCAAGAAATATCAACATTTCATTTCAAGAAATTTTGAATATGTAGAATAAAATAAAATAAAGGGAACTAATTTGTATTCGAATGAATTGTTCAAAGTGTCCACCTTCAGCGGAGATACAGGCATTCAGTCTTCTAGTCAATGAATCTCGTACCCGCTCAAAAATTATTGGTGTGTTTCTTAGGCCCGATATTATAATGTCAGTTTAAACTCTTGAGTGACGTCATCGAGTTTAAACCTTAAACCCTACCTCAGGTATGGTTTAAAGGATTGAAAACGTTTAAGTAGGTTAGCCAACAGGACAAAATCTAACAAAAATTGACATCTTAAAATCGAGTCTAACCTTAAAAATTTGTTTTGAAATAAGCTATACTTTGTAGTTGGAAATACTTAATACTAACTAAATAAAATGGACTTCATTCAAGATAATATTTTTGAAGTGTTCGAAGAGGTAATGTCGGATAATGAAGAGGAAATCATTTATTTGGTGGATGTGCCAAGGGCCGCTCGCAAATTTAAAATTAGGCCTATCATTATGAAGAATGGAATGACATAGAATTTCTAAATAGATTCAGATTGTGTAAGCAAACTGTTGACAATATATTGACTCAGATAGAGGGTAGATTACAGCACCCTACTAATCGGTAAATGAAATATTTCTCTTCAACAGCTTCAAGTGTTTTATTAAAGTCAATTCAGAAACCACGCAGTTGAACCTTTGCTGCAGTTATTGATGGTGCTTAGATTTTATGCTACAGGGGATATGCTCAGAGCAGTTGGTGAATTTGGTGGAATACATGTATTAACAATGTCACGAATAGTCAAACGTGTATCCACAGCTATTGCAGCTTTATCCCGAAGATATATTAAAATGCCTTCTTCGGAGGAAGCACGCAAGTAACAAAAATAGAATTTCATGATATTGCCAGATTTCCAAATGATTTTGCTCACGTCACTTTTCACAAAACGAAACAGTTATTACGATAAAACACCATAAGGCCAAGTGACAGATGACATTTATATACATGGAAAATAAAAATCTTATGTGTTTTTATAAAATGACTTTTTCACCAACTTTGGTTTAAACTTGAAGATGAACTGGTTTAAGGTTTTCGGAGTTTAAACTGATATTATAATATCGGCCCTTATTGTTTCACAGGCGTCTACTATTAGGTTTCTTAGATCTTCCTCGTTCGCTACTGGAGTTTTATAAACTAGTGACTTCAAATGTTCCCAAAAATAAAAATCTAGCCGGCTTAGATTGTTACCCTATATTCTATTCAATGGGCAGTAGCAATTAATTCCTTTTTTTACACGCTTTATATTAGCTTCACTTGCATGTTTGTTTGTAACCGACTCCTTTGGGCGCGATTTTGACCCACTTCTAGACGTACGAATGATTTGAAATTTGGCAGGTGTACATAATTCCGGTGACAATGCATCAAGAAATTTTTGTTTGAAAAAAAACAGAATGGCGGCTCCAATATGGCGGACGAGTTTTGTGATTATGGTCCGATTCGCTTCAAAATTGGTATCTGAGGGTTTTCGTGGTCAGAGATTATGATTCTTTTGTCAAAACTGAAAAATTCAAGATGGCGGCTCCAAAATGGCAGACGAGTTTTGTGATTATGGTCCGATTCTATTCAAAATTGGTATGTGGGGTTTTGGGTCAATTATGATTCTTTGTAAAATGAAAATTCAGATGGCGGCCCAAAATGGCGACGAGTTTTGTGATTATGGTTCAATTCTATTCAAAATTAGTATGTGGGGGTTTTTGTTTGTAACCGACTCTTTGGGCGCGATTTTGGCCCACTTTAAACGGTCAGATTCTATTCAAACTTTGTTGATTTATCGAGGACCGATGACAATACACTAATTTGATAAGATTATTCCATTTATTAATTTGCAAAATAAGATTTGTTAATTTATATAACTTTCATAAAAAACTAAAAAAACACGCATTTATAAATAAACCAAACTAAAAAGTAGGAAATAAATTATAGATTGGAAAAACTAAAAAACACGCTTTTTTAGAAAACCAAACTAAAAAAATAGAAAATAAGAAAAAAAATTATTTTATTTAAAAAAAAGCGTGGGGTGCATGGTATGAATAATTATATAGTACATTACACACCTAGGGCAGTAAAGTGAGAAATATCAGATCACAGGTAATTGTTGGCTTTTTTTAAAATAACGCTTTTTTTAAAATAACGCTTTTTTTAAAATAATTTTTTTTTTCTTATTTTCTATTTTTTAGTTTGGTTTTCTATAAAAGCGTGTTTTTTAGTTTTTTCTAATTATTATTTAGTGTGAACAAAAACGATCTGTCAATTGTTTTCAGTATGGGGGTATACTCGAAAATACAAAAATATACATATTTCAAACAGAGAGAGTCATCAAGAAACAAAACACGTTATTTCGCCAACAATAGACTGAAACTATGATATCTTAACAAAATATAACTTATTGGTTTTGAAATAGTGATGGAAAAAAAATCTGGAAAAACGATTTTTTCTACTATGCCCCGTATACACCCTAATGTACTATCATCAATGAGATTATAATTGAACATGTTCATGAGTTCCGATCAATACATTTTCATCCTTACTCTGTCAATCCTACCCCAATACGACGTTTTTACGAACTTTGGCCGCTTATATCTCAGTAACTAAACATACAAAATCATTTGAACTCACACTTTTTTCATATGACCCATCCTAATATAACATAATAAAATTTCAGCCAATTCGACCGAGAGCCAATTTTCCATTTGTTTCTGTGCGGGGTTCTTTATCATACAGTCACTTTGACAGATTCACTTTCGAATTCAACTAAATGATAAAAAAAAAGTTAGCATCGAATGAACAAGTCGAAACAAAGTGAACAAAATCATATTCATACCTACGTCAATCCACAATGATCACATTTGCCAGTAGCTCCTTGCTAGTCCAGTACGGTTCCCAACTTTTTTTTGTGAACTCATTACCCTTGGATAATATAATTTCCATAAGCGCGAAGGCGTTGTCGTGGAAAATTATTCACCTAATGAATCGTAAGCCCACAATCGAGGATTCTGAGCTAAGCTAGCATTTCGCATTCCTTTGATTACAGCTATTTCCACGGTTCACAAAGTCGAGGATACGAGTATTATTCTCCAGCGTTCTGAACGTTTATACCAAACGAAGAATAGTGAAATATATATTCGTTTGGAATTGCTGGGGGGAGTGCAATTTCAACGAGTATTTCTGAATCTGTTTCAGTTTCAAGAGATTGACATCCTCATTTCAACTAAACAAAGGCTTAAAATAACGTGCATGTTTTCATTTGATATTATGAGAAACTATAAAATTTTTTGTTTTTGTATACGCTCCACAAAATGACTGCTTTGGATTGTGAGAAGGGTCCGCAAAATGCCACTTTAGTGGACGTCATGGTAACACTTCAGCAGACTCTTTTTGTTCAACCCTTTGGAGCTCAGTGGTATAGTTTAACCATTTTCAATTGCAGAAGCTTGTAAAGGGGTTTCTTCCCCTATTATCAAACTTTGGCGCATTTCACTATTCTCGGTTTTCCTCGGGCGCCACCTTTAGCTTTATAGTGCTTTTGCTCCGGGCAGTCTCAGTGAAGAAAGACACTCCAGGGGTCAATATAGTCGTGACACTGTAACAGGGCCAGCAAGGCAGGCTTTAATTGCCTTCAACTGGGTTTCGAACCTGGGTGGCGACTGCACACTAGATGTTAAAATTCTACTCAGAATAGTCAATGAAAGAATACTCAAAACAGGATAAACAGGTATATTAAAAATAATGAAATACAGTAAGGGCGGCTGACGGCGGCCTCAAGTTATCACATCAAATAAACACAGGGCAAGCACTAAATAGCGACACGAAGCGGGAAGCGTGTTTTCAAGCAAGCGGGGTAAACTTAACAAACAGAAGCTCTTGCGGTGGGGGTATCGTACGGACTCGTATGCAGAAATTACCAGCGCAGCTTTGAAATGCATATGTGCCTCTTACGGCTTTGGTTCGATCATGCGCACATCGCATCGGTGGTACTTACAAAACATTTCCTGATGTCTTTTACCTGATACAACATATTTACCAATCTCCGATCTCACTGCTTCGGCAAGGCCCGGGACGGTCGTGGACTGCTTCGGTCTTTGGCTCACACTCTGGATACTAGTAGGACGCGTGACTGCTTCTGCTGGGCTAGGCAAGCTACTGAATCTTTGAAATATGTCTAAACGGAACTACGGCCGGCTTCTCCCTCTTTTCCGAATACCTCCCGATCGACTTATATGCGCGCGCCGTTTTGTGGACTCTGTCGCTTGCGATACAAATTATACTTTCACAGAATAATAACCCAGCTTGTAAAATCCTTCGTGCTGTGACGTCAGCTCGGTGCGTGCGTCTTTGTCTCGACTCAACTGTACTCTCGGGCTCTGACGGAAAACTCCACGTGTTCCGTTCAATCCTCGTGGAATTCTCCTAAGTGGGAATCTCGTGGCGTGACGTCAGCTCGGTATCGTATGCTCTTGGTTCGACTGGACTGCTGGCTCGGGCTTCTATCGGAGGACTGCCTTCTCTCGTCGGCGTTTGAATATCGCCCAGCTTGCTTGTTGAAAATGTTTTCTCGAGAGTCGATAGCCGGCGCAGGTTATACTCGTGCGTGCTATGTTAGCTACGCCTGGCGTTAGTCGCGTGGTTTCCGGAAGGCGTTCAGTCTGTTTTATTAGGATATATGTAATCCACGGATTTATCACGATCACGAATGGCATTTCTAGACCTATTATTACCGTCAAGCGGAGTTTAATTCTTTACAGGGAGCTTTTGTCTGATAAATATAACGGGGAAATAGTAACTTCGTTACAAGCTGTTTCTATACTGAGCAAATCAAAAACTCACTTCGCTAACACGAGCTTATATGCAAAGAAACGGAACGAAAATTAATGTGTACTACTCGTAAACATTCTCCGTCGTCGAACGGTAGTTCAAAAGAGCCGATAGTCAACGTGGGTTTTCTGTGACAGCTGTTTGAGTGACCGCAAGCCAATGATAATGCTTGTAGGTGTGTCTATACGTTGAGACTAATGAATCACCAGCTTCAGGAGGTCTGAGTAAATGAAAGCCAGTAGCGTCTCTGATCTGGGATCTAAATGGGTTTTAAAATATTCTACAGTTGTGTGGAAAATTGATGGAAAATATGTCTTTTTTTCGACCATGGGAAAAGGAAATTATGATGATCTGATTGCCTATTATCAGTAGTAATACCACTAGTGGCTGAATTTTCGCGATAAGTCTGTCGATTTATTTCTAAACGAAACTGAGTTGCTTGAAAACACCACGAGTCCGCAGGACGAGTGGTGTTTTCTTCAAGCAACTCAGTTGAGTTTAGAAATAAAAGACAGACTTATAAGATAAATTCAATCACGAGTGGTATTTTATTAGACTATTTCACGAACAAAATGAAAGGTCAAAAAATTTTAATTCGGCAGAATGAGTGGAAGAAATTTAATAATAATAAATAATTCAAATTTAATTATAAGCATGAAATATTTATTTAAACTATAAACGATTTGTTTCAATTATAATTTGTTACCTATAACAGAAAATAATTTTTTATGAACACGAGCATAATATATTATTCTCGACTATAATTATTATAAATGGTGCAATTGAAAAAATTTGAATAGTATGACCGTTATTAGGTGGCTACAATGTATTGTTGGTATTATTACTTGATGTACTTGAAGTACTCCTAAAAGTATTCACTATACTCTGATGATTTTCAGCACTAAGATGTAAATACGGTTTCATCGAGTTCGAACTTCCATGTCCAGTAATTTCCATACCTTGTTGTTCACTAACGCCGGATTGTAGTAACTGACTAACTGCAATGGCACGATTAAAGTAATTTCTTATTTTTAGTTTTCTAGTATCTAATCCTATCTTGTCTACAGATAGTTTTGATATTGTATTAATACCAATAGGGCAATTCTTGTACCAATTATTATTATTATTATATTTATTCCACTTGCCATTCACTGTCAGAAAAAGTCTGTCATTGGTAATAATTCCCCTTTTCGATATAAGTTTCCGGTATAATCTCACAGGACACATATCAGGATTTTTCAAATTTTGAGTAAGCCATTTAGTATCTGCACAGTTTTTATCACCACCGTGGCGGGTTTTGGAGAATATCGGGTTATATGCAATTCTGTTTGTTAAACAGCCTTTGTTGTCAGTCTCTCCCTTAAAAAAATGTAACTTGGAAAACGTTGCTTCGTTACCTCTCCAAGCTAGTTCTACGCAGCTATGTGAACAAACTTCTTTTGGAGTCCCTCTGGCGTGTGTTCGTCCCATTGTAAGCACATATTTCTATATTTTCTCTTGCTATCTCGAGCCGCCCTCGCCTCTTCGAACATTATATTTTTGAAGGGATCAATATGTCTCTGATACTCACAAAAATATTTCTCTTGTACTTATTTTGCATTAGTGTTCCATATGGTTTTGATAACACTCTCCTTGTAATCACTACCATCAATTTTTCGCATATTGAATGCCCAGTCTTTCAGAATGAATGCTAATCTTTCGTTGCTATTTTCTGCATCTAATTTGTAGTTGCGTTCCGCACAGAACGTCATAAATTGTCTCCATATATAAGATTTTGATTTTTTTGTGTTACTGGGTATATTTACTTCAAAATTTTGGTTTATTACTCCATTTGAAGTAGTACCGAAGCGACTCATTTTGACGTTTGCAGCTACAATTATTTTTGGTCAAACTGTCAAACTTTGCATTGCGATCCGTATCCATGATTACGTCGTTGAAAACACCATGCTGATAGACCAATCAGAATTGAAAGACAGCTGGTGTTTTCGCGATAATACAAGCTGTCTCTGGTTTTTGATTGGTCAGATTTTGTGAAAATTCCAAGGTGCGTGGAATAGTCATCATAATTCAATTTTCCCATGGTCGAAAAACGCCATATTTTTCATCAAAACACAACAGAGCTAATGAATATTCTTAAACCCATTTCGATCTCAGACCAGAGACGCTACTGGCTTTCATTTTCTCAGACATCCTGAAATACGTATACAGGGTGAGTCAGTAGTACTTTGACAAACTTCAGGGGGTGATTCCTCACGATATTCCAATATGAATTGTCCGAATAAATATATGTCCGGAAACGCTTCGTTTCCAATATACAGGGTGTTGAAGTTTTATTTTTATTTTAGTTTTTTTTAAATACCTGTCAAAATACTGACCTTAATTGAACGAAAATTGGTATTGAGAGATTTTTTGAGGTGTCGAATTCGAACCTGGTGTTATTTTTGCTCTTACTCGTAGGGGGCGCCACCTACACGTCTTTGTCTTTTTTGAAGATTCATAACTTTGTATGTTTGTACTTCTAGCACATTTTTCAGTAAACAAATCAATTCTTCTATCATATCCACGATATTCCAAGCTGAAACACATGCTATCATGGTATGCATTCAGAAGAATCTAGAAAGTGGTTATAGGAAAAAACACATCTACATTCTATCTGACTGTCAAAGTGCTATCAAAGCACTCAACTCTACACAGATAAAGTCCAAACTGGTCTGGGACTGCCTCCAGAACCTCATCGAGCTGGCAAAACACAACATGGTCACCTTGATGTGGGTGCCAGGTCATAGAGGCATTGAAGGCAACGTCAAAGCGGACCAGCTAGCTAGACAAGCATCTGAAACGCTATTCACAGGGCCAGAACCTCTGCATGGGATTAGCAAAAACCGATGCAGGACCCTAATCGACGAGTGGATAAAAAGAAGACACCAACAATATTGGGATCGAACTGTCGGGCAAATACACAGCAAAGTCATGGTAGGGCATCCAAACCGGACCCTGACGGCTGACCTTCTGAACCTGAACAGAACGAAGGCTCGTATAATAATAGGTCTGTTGACTGGACACTGCGGCCTAAGAAAACACCTTAACACCATGGGAGTACGCAGGGAAACCGTGGAGTGTAGGCTGTGTGATGAAGAGGAGGAAACAGCCTCTCATATCATCTTCGACTGTGACGCCCTAAGTAGTAGGCGACACAGAACCTTTGGAGAGATCAGCCCGGAAACAGGCATGAATCCGAAAAACCTTATCAACAGGTTTCTTAACCTAATTAAAGGCACAAACCTGTTTGAATGAGGAACCACTGACGACAGAGTGATACAATAGACCCCAGCTGGTCGCAGTGTCAAGGGAAGCTAAGTGCCAACCCTGTCTCTGGCTCGTCAGCCTCAAACCAACCAACCATCTATCATATCTACGTAAAAAATCTACCCTTGTTACAAGTCGATTATTTGATAATCGATGCGTGTTGAAGTTATTACCATTATTTTGCAATTTTCACAAGAATGCTTGGGATATGAATTTGACGTTTAAGTGAGTAGTTTTGGTTTTTTGTAGGGGGCGCCACCTATTCTATTTATTTTAACTCGTTTGAAATAGTTACTTTGATATCAAGGGTGCAAAATCTGTATTTGTTCCAATGAAATTTGTAGAAATATTGTCACAAGTTAGGGAAAATCATTTTTTACTTTCCCAAATTTCCAGTTCATTATTCAAAATTGATAAATCATATCACCTTTCCATAACATCCAAATCAAAACATTCAATAACAAAAACTAGGCCGACAATCCAAAACATTTGTGGGCAGTTTTAGCGACCTAGAAATTCCAAATTAAAATATAACAAAGCAGAATTGCTGAATTGCTAACCTCGATCCAGTTGATGAATAAAAACAATTAGGTTTCGAGGTAAGCAGAGAAAGATAGGGGAGTTAGTAGTTGTCAGGTCTTGGTGTGTGACACAAGTAGTCCAGAGTCGGGAAGTGCCCCTCCCCTGAGAGAAAGAGCTGGAAGCCAACGAAATGTAGTTTCTATTTTTGAGCTGCCGTTCTGGCAGTGTTGTATATATAGTCCTTAGTTGTAAGTATATTGTTGTATATATTTATGATAGTAATAAATATTGTATGTTTGTTTTTGAATTCTGAGTTCATAGTCTGGTTATCACAAAATCCCTCTGAGCTACCAACTCCCTTTAAGGCCATTATGGCCATAGATATATGACAATATCAACATTTCATTTCAAGAATTTTGAATATGTAAAATAAAATAAAATGAAGGAAACTAAATTGTATTCAAATAAATTGTTCGAAGTGTCCACCTTCAGCGAAGATACAGGCATTCAGTCTTCTAGCTCAAAAAGTATTGGTGTGTTTCTTATTGTTTCACAGGCGTCTACTATTCGGTTTCTTAGATCTTCCTCGTTCGCTACGGGAGATTTATAAACAAGTGACTTCAATTGTCCCCAAAAATAAAAATCTAGCGGGTTTAGATCTGGGGACCTTGGTGCCCACGCCTGGTTAGGTTCTTCTACACCCCTACCGATCCATCGATTTGGATAGACAGTGCTAAGGAATTCCCTGGCTACAACGCTAAAATGGGCTGGAGCCCCATCATGCATGAGCTACATGCGAATACGAATTTAATTTCTAATGGCACATTCTGAAGTAGTCCCGGCAATTTATTTTCTAGAAAGCTTCTATAAGTTGCGCCATTCAGTCGGAATGGAAGGAAGAAAGGACCTATCAAGTAATTATCAATTATTGCCGCCCATACATTTACAGAAAATTGATACCGATAATGTCTTCAACTAACTGCGTGCGGATTTTCCAGAGCTCAAACATGGTTGTCATGGAAGTTTGCCTCGTCCGTGAAGAGTACATAGCTTAAGAATTGAGGATTTCCAGCCAATTTTCTCAAAAACCACTGACACATGGTAATGCGTTGGAAAAAGTCTCGTGGCAAGAAAGCTTGCACCCTCTGAATATGGTATGGATGAAATTGTTGATCGTGGATAATTCTCCAAACTGTGAACTGAGTAGAATTGAGAGCTTCAGCAATTATTCTTGTACTTGTTTCTGGATTCTCCTCGAGAGCGTTCAAAACAGCTTCTTCCAATTCTGGGGTTCGGACTGCTCGTGGTCTTCCAATAATATCAGCTGTCCTCTTAAAGCTACCTGTTTCTGCCAAACGACGGTGGAGACTGGTAAATGTTGGAGCTGAAGGCAGTACTCGATTAGGAAATCGCTTCGCGCGCTTTGCCATCCGCAAGGCCATAAACGAAATGCATATCGGCTAAATGAGCATTCTTGTTTAAATAATCCATTTTTTCAAAATTAGTGTTTTAAACCTTACAGAATCTTCAACAAAACAACAAAACGTTTACCTGTCACATAATGTGTAAATACCAAAACTACTTACATAAACGTCACATTCATTTCCTAAGCATTCTTATGAAAAATGCAAAATAATGGTAATAACTTCAACACACATCGATTATCAAATAATCGACCAACTAGAAAACAGTTGCTTATAGCGACTTGTAACAGGGGGAGGTTTTTCACGTAGATATGATAGAGGAATTTATTTTTTTACTGAAAAATGTGCCAGAAGTACGTTCAAAATAGTTATGAATCTTCAAAAAAGAAAAAGACGTGTAGGTGGCGCCCTCTACGAGTAAGAGCAATCATAACATCAGGTTTGAATTCGACACCTCAAAACACCTCTCAATACCAATTTTCGTCAGTATTTCGAAAGTTATTAAAAAAAAACGAACAATAAAATAGAACTTCAACACCCTGTATCTTAGAAACGAAGCGTTTTCGGACGTATATTTATTCGGACAATTCATATTAGAATATTGTGAGGAATCACCTCCTGAAGTTTGTCAAAGTACTTTTGAATCACCCTGTATACGGAAAGAATATTTGAAAATGAGCATTCTCTGGAACATCGGAAAAATAGAAAAACTTTTATATTGCGATCCAATACTTTGGGTAACATAGATTCTTCTTTGGAGCATCAGTATCTTTCAGAAAGAGATTATTGGAGACAAGCTTTAAAAAGGGTTCTAGCTGCAATTGAGTTTTTACTAAAACAGGGTTTAGCATTTCTTGGAAGTGGAAGTTCAGAACATGTTGGACAAGAGAGTTCAGGATCAGGAAACAGAGGAATCTACGTAGAAACCCTCATTCTTATCGCTGAATTTGACCCTTTTCCAAAAAATAATTTTGAAACAAGTGCAGATGAAGGTAAAGGTCATGTCTCATATTTATCCAAAACTATTTGTGATGAATTCATAACCTGTATTGCTAATTTGGTTAGGAACAAAATGGTTGGAGCGTTTAAATCATCGAAATATTACTCTATAATTATAGATTCCACTCCTGATGTGTCATACATAGATCAACTAACTTTCATATTTCGTTGTACCCTAATGGATGGTAGCATTGTTGAACGGTTTCTTAAATTTGTGTGCAATGTTGGCCATAAAGTTTATGATATGGACGAAGTTATGATGAAAACTTCAAATGATTCAGAATTAGACATGAATAACTGTAGGGGACAATCATATGATAATGCCAGTAATATGTCTGGTGTTTATTACGGATTGCAGCAAGGAATAAAAGAACGGAATAATTTGGCATTTTATATCCCCTGTGCTGCTCATTCGCTCAATTTGGTAGGTAATTGTGCTGCAGAGTGTTGCCTCAGGGCAACAAATTTTTTTATGTTTGTACACGAATTATATATATTTTTTTCCGCTTCCTTACATCATTGGGAAATTGTTCGGAAGGGTCTCACGGAATTGAAATCCAAGCTTCTCCCAAAAAAATTATCCACTACTCGTCGGTCGGCAAAAGCAGATGCTGTTGAAGCCTTGCATGATGGTTATGACTGTTTCAAAAATTCTTCAATAACAACAACTTATTGATGATGATAATCAGGAAGCAAGTATTTTATTAAAAACTATGGAAAAATTAAAAACGGGTGTATTATTGGTGATATGGAATGATATTTGACAAAGCAAATAAATCACTTCAAAACATCTGCACAGACGTATTTCCTGTGTTCCTGTGGTGAAACTTTATGATTCACTGATATTTAAATAGTATTAGGAACAACTTCGAATCCTATGAAATTCTTGGAAAAAATTTTACAAAATGCTTGGTATATGAAAGCGAAATTAAAAGAAAAAATATTATCAAACTAGGGTAGTGGTGAAACAAGGCAAAATGCCGTCGATTTACAGGGGCAAATGATATGAAAATCAATGTGTTTTTTATTATCATTGATACCATGATTGCATAGTTGAGTAGAAGAAAATGTCCCTATACGAAACTATCAGATAAATTCGCATTTTTGAAAAGCTTATCGAAAACAGATGGAAATGACTGCTAAGACACTACTTGATACATACAGTGTCTAAAGTCCGTTCTCCCGCCCCTCTACTAATTTTTGAACCAGCACGTATATCGCAACGAAATTTGAAGGGCTTAAATAGGAGATAAAAACCTACTTTTTCATGAAAAAATCACAGCTGAAAGTTTCAAAATGGCAGCTGAGCGCCAACTTCAATATTTTTTTTATAGAACATCCCGTATATTATTCCATTTTCGAAATCTGCTAATAATTCTCAACAGTTTTCTCTAATACACAATTGTTTTCGAAATTTATTAACGTCTGAGAAGTGACATTTTGGTCATTTCAAACCCAACCAAAAACACTAATGTTGCTCTCAATCAAGTTTGCATCGGAATAAATCGTTGTCGCGGTAACATCTTGTTTACTGTCAAACTGAACTGCTAACTGTCAAAAAGTCGGTTGAGCTCCAAAATCCTTCTATGAAAAGTGTGATTATGGCTCGTGGTTTAGACGATAAATTTGAAGCAGTTTTGATATTTGGAGAAGCTGGAAGAAATTATCATCTAGCAGTCCGTATGTTTAATGATAGATTTCCCGAGAATCCTATTTCAAGGTCATATTTGCGTAAACTTTTAAATAAGCTCCAAGCAACTGGTACGCTGAAAGATGCTACAAGATCGGAAAGACCACCTCTTTCAGAAGAAAAAAAGGTAGAAATTGTTGCTGAAATGGTAATCAATCTGACTCAGTCGACGTCTGCAGTTGCTGAATCCTGTGGAGTCCAAGAAGTGTCCAAAAATTCCTAAAAATAGAAAAGTTTCATCCGTATAAAATGAAAATCCTGCATGCTCTCACGGAGGGTGATCCAGACCGGAGGGTTGGATTTTGTGAGTGGTTAACAAGAGCAACTGTAGGAGACCGGGGCTTCCTAGAACGTGTATGTTTTGCAGACGAATGCACGTTTTTGCTTAATGGAAAAGTCAACAAACAGAATGTACGATACTGGAGCGATACTAATCCGCATATTTTCAGAGAGGGACATACCCAGGTTCCTAAAAAATGTTTGGGCAGGAATTTTGGGCAATCGCGTTGTTGGACCGATTATCATCAGGAGTTCTTCACAGAAATCTTTTAGAAACTGAAATTGAACCTCGAATAAGACAAATTGTAGTAAACAATGAGGAAGAGTTTGAAAATCGTGAAATCATATTTCAGCCGATCAAAATGGGGAGGTGTATTTCGATCGCATGGCTAGAGAGTTCCTCGATACAAACTTTCCTGGGCGATGGATAGGTCGCAGGGGAAGTACAGAATGGCCACCAAGTTCTCCGGATCTCACACCTCCAGATTTTTTCCTTTTGGGTATCGAAGTAAAAAATCTACGCCAATGAATGCCAAACAATAGAAGAGTTGGAACGCAGAATAATAGATACATGTGAAGAAATAGATTAACAGACTTTCATCAACGTGAGAGAAGCTATTTATATAATAGGGCACTTTATTGTCAAGATTTAGGAGGGAGCCACATTGATGAAATAATTGTTGGGGTTAAATAAAAGTGTTATTCAAAAATGAATTATAATTTTTTGGCTAACTGATTTGTTTTGATTGTGAATTTACAGAACACATTCGTAGGCTTCGAGATTTTCCGGTAAGCGGTACTGTTTATCCTTTATAAACTCTCCTTACGCCTTCTATTAGTCGAATTCATTGAGAGATTCAACTACAAATTAATAACAACGTTTAGTTAGCAAAATGTTTTACCAGAACTGCAAATTCATTAAGAACTTTTGGATACCGAAAAAGAGCAAGGTGGCTTCATAGGGTAATGCTTGCATCCCGGAGCCCAACACTTTGTTATTTCGCTTTAATTTTCACTGAAACACATTAAAGATGCTCAGGAAAAAGATCTCTTCAAAAAATAAACATACGATTGAGGTTCTGTTATATTATGTTTTTTATCCGTGAATCAATCATGGGGTGAAGTGAATAAAAAGAAGTATTTGCTGGTACTAAGCTATTTTTAAGTAGTAACTGCGATTCTGGTAAATAAAAATGTAAGTAAAACTAACCCTAGCATTAACTTAGGAATATCATGATGACTAGTTATTACTAATATTTTAGGTGAATGAAAATGATCGGTCGTAGTAAATACTTGAAACTTTTCAAGTCTTGTCTGGGGTATACTAGTTTTCAGATTAGTTTCAGCTATGGCGATGTTCGTGCAGGTTCGTAAGATGAGAGTTTACCCCAAACGTAGACGGATTGACAACTATAAGCAGTTGTTACGATTCCAAAATGAATCTTTAGATTTTGTGACGTCCATTTTTGGCCAGAAAATATGGAAACTAGAGGTGGAGCACTTTCGTCCAGGCAGAAGGTGGAAATACTGTTACGTTACTTCAGTGATCTGGGTAAACTTTTAGAAATCTCATATATTTCGCCTCGTTAGTAATGGATTCATTTTCCAGCAACACCCGGTGAAATGAATGATGCTAAGGTTTTGTGGATGAGGTTTTTTCAGATGTCAACTATAATCGGAGCATTGGACTGTACCCATCGAAATCAACAAACCTACAATGCAAAGTGATGAGCATACATGTTCAAGTAATGTGCAATGCAGATGAACAATTCACAAGCATTTCTGCCGAGTGGCCTGGTAGTGTCCACGATGCCAGAATCTGGAGGACAAGCCCTATAAGAGGTATAGGGTCTAGGTAAGATGGTGCTGTTTGCTTGCTAGGAGATTCCGGATATGGGATATCGCCATGGCTTATAACACCTTTCAAGCCTCCATAAGATGGAGTGGATCGTCATTTCAATTTGATTCATGCTAGAGAACGGTGTGTGATGGAGAGATTGGTTGCACAGCTGAAGAAAAGGTTTTCCATTCTCGGTAACTGTGTGAGAGGGGCATTGGAGAGAGTCCCAAAAGTGATAATCTCATGTGCAGTACTTCATAATATTGCAAAACATTTGAATGACAATTTTGACTTCAATGAAGAAAATAATGAAAAGGAAGCAGAAGAAGCTGCTATTGCAAATGAACAGTATTAAACTAGAGCTTCCAAAGAGAGGGGGATACAGATGCGTAATGAAATGAAGCAGTTTCTCAACGAATAATATGTTTATTTCACTAAATACATTATATATAAATGAAACAAATAAAGAACATTTTCATAAGCTCTGGTATATTATGAAATCTCCCATTTCCTGAGTAGTTTGAATTGATTTTGTACAATGTGCAGATTTATCTGAACCTTTTCCACATGTATGTATTTTTTGTTTTATTTCTAATTTTTCAATTTGAATTTCCTGTAACTTCAATTGTTGTAACAAAACAATCAATCCTTTGCAACTGAGGTAATGATAAATCTTTTGTATTATCACTTCCATACTTCGTGATGATTCTTTCACTTTTTTTCATTTTCTTGGAAGGCATATCACTTAATGATTCTACTACGTTTTGAGAATGAAATATGGTACTCCCCGTTACTGTTTCATGTCCTACCGTAGAATCTAGGGAATCCTGCCCCTATTGTTTGAGCTTTATAGGCTTATTACCTGTTGCAGTTTCGTCAGTTTGTTCCTTTATACTTATTTTCATATTGTTTAGTGTTTTTGAAAGCTGACCGACTTCCACTTTCTTCCCTGCAGCACGTGAAAAATCCTCAGCTAATGTTTTCCATGTCTTCTTCTTTGCATCTACCACTGATGGTATTTTTGACTTTTCTAGAACAACAGGATTTTCACGAATGAATTATACAAACAAGCTCTTGTCCAACTGCTTCCCCAGTATTACTACCTATCTAGTATTTACTTAGAATATCATGATATTACCAAGTGTTTACTACCTACCTTTAGCCAATTGTTATTCACCTCCATTTCAGAAAATTTCAAAACTAGCTAGCCGTAACTAACAAGTGTTCACTTGTTTTCATCACTCCGCCCATTGTTATGTGATTCAGTTTGTCTGGTGTTTTCAATCCGAAATGAGCAAGAGTAATAACAAACAAATAATCATTTTCTCTAGCCTCAATTTGAACACGAACAACTCAACAAAATTACTTGTGGGCTTTTTACAATACTCTCCAGATGACCATTCATTTCATATTTATCTCAACTCGTGCACACAGTTAATACAGTATCCCGAAAGGATAAAGGAAGCAGTTCTACAATCACGACTCGTTCGCTGGTTTCTGGACTTATTAACTTTTATTGCTTTAGTAAAAGTACTGGAGACTGTGTTTACGGCTTTGTGCTTCACGAAGCCCAACTGAGACTTATTGTCCTCGGAAAAGGGATAATTATCTGAATCTTCGGGATATCCATCGCACTCCATTTCATTATCAGACATTATTTTTTATAGGACGGGGTTGATTTCGTGAAGACAATCATGCTTTCGTATTTATAGAATCCATGGAGATTTAGTTGCCGCTTGGTGTCGCACTAATAATCTCAATATACCCAAAAGTCCGTCGTTACATTCACCAAAAACGCATTCATATAATTCATAATTATAACATTGATAATACCGTCATGGAAAGATGTTCTAAATTCAAAAACCAGGGAACCCTTAATGACGAGAAATTGAGTTCCATTCCTCAGTTGTTCCAAATAATTACCCCAGCTTCAAGAAAAAGATTATTCGTTTAAAAATTGTTGTATCTTTGAAAATATGTAGGCGTAGGCTTCATAACTTTGGAGTCCTATTTTTAGGTGCCATAACCCTGCAACCGAATCATCTACGAGAAAAATCGATGACTGTTTACTACTAAGTAGTAGATAGTAGATTTGAAATATCATCTCCCTAAGTTAAGGTGGGCGTTCAATGTAGTGTATTTTTATTTCAAGTTGCATCGAGAAACGGTTACACTTTGAGAACTCAAATTTAGTAGGTGAACTCAGAAAGGATTATAGTACTATTTGAAAATATCGAGATTGAATTATTTTCGAAAATTGAGATTCTTTTTGTAGAAAATTGATGGAAATACATATTTTTTTTTAATTCAAAATAAAGACCCATGAAAATAGTTTAACTTCCGATTAAAAGCAAATCTCCAGACAATTTCGTTTGGGACATTAACTTGAAATACGAAAGGGGCGGCGAATAGCTAAATTCAAACCGAGGAATAGTTCCTTCTTTACCAACCATTCTTAGTCCAGCTGTTTTCGGATAGAGAGCGCCATTGTAAATTTCATTCTTCGAGGGCTTACTATTCTTCAATGAAATAGGAATGTAATTTTGATAACGTCTTTAGAAGTAGCAAGATATAGAAATTGAAAGTTTCGGATTCGGAGATTATTCATAATCGTATCATGGAGAGTAATTTTTTTTTTTTTTATATGTTCTGGTTCCCACGAAAAGGGATATCCTGTAATGTTCAGAGAACATCGTGGGAACCAAGGGAAAGAAGGTAGGAGTTGGTGTTCTTCTTAAATTTCTGGAGGTTGTATGCCTCGGGGAACACCTCCCTAGGCAATGAGTTCCAAAGCCTCGCAGTTCGTTGGATGAATGAGTCTTTGGAAAGTGATGTTCTGCAGGTCTCCAAAGTGACCACGAAGGGGTGTGAAGACTGAACTTGACGGGTTAATCTCGAAGAGACTGCCAAAGGAGGAACGATTGTTGATATTTCAGAAGAGCATCGCCCATGAAAATATCTATAAAATAGAGACAAATCGCCAACTTTTCTACGGTGTTCCAGACAAGTGAGCGAGTTTGTAAGCGAGGCATCACCGACGAGACGAATTGCCCTTTTTTGGACAGAATCCAATAGCTTCAGGATATGTTTAGGTGCCGCACTCCAAATATGGGAACAGTATTCCAGGACAGGTCGGATCTGTGCCTTATAGATCATAAGCAGCTGACTGGAGGTGAAAAAGCTCTTGGCACGAAACAAAAAACCAAGTTTTTGGGATGCACTTTTGGCAATGGACCTCACGTGATTTTCCCAGGAAAGGTTATTGCTGATAGTAATACCAAGCATCGATATGGATGACTTCAGTGGTATGGTTACTCCTGACAAAGTTATGTTGGGCACAGTGAGATCGGCTTTTCTAGAGAAAAGACATGCTTGTGTTTTGTTTGCATTGAATTCTACCAAGTTATTGGATCCCCATTCGAGAATTGTTGCTAAGTCCATATTTATATTGTTAACATTTCTTCCTCGTTCATTTCTGGTTTCACGGGCTGATATAGGGGCCCTGGAAGAGAAAGCGGTATGGAGGGTACTATCATCGGCAAAGCTGTGTACGGGACATGAAGTTGCTTTCAACAAGTCGTTGATGTGAAGTAAAAATAGTGTTGGTGCTAGAATGGATCCTTGCGGAACACCAGCATTTATGAGTAGAGTGTCAGATGAAACTCCATCGACCACTACATGGAGAGACCTGTTTGAGAGAAAACTAGCAAGCAGAGAACACAGCTGAGGGGGCAAGCCATAAGATGGAAGCTTGGCGAGGAGTCCCTGGTGCCAAACTCGATCGAACGCCTTGGAGATATCTAATGCCACAGCTAAAGTTTCTCCATACTTTTCAATAGATAGCTGCCATATATGTGAGACGTATGCGAGCAGGTCACCAGTTGATCTCTGATGGCGGAAGCCATATTGCCTATCATTGATAATTCCTGAATCTTCCAGATATTTCATGAGCTCGATGTTGATGGCTTTTTCCATGACCTTCGAAATAATAGATAGCAGTGCGATAGGTCTGTAGTTGCTAGGTAGGGTCTTTTTGCCTTTTTTAGGGACTGGCTGTACTCTTGCAATTTTCCAATTGGACGGAAATACTCCCAAATTGTAAGAGTGGTTGAACAACTTGCAAAGAACAGGTGTTAGTTCGGGGCACATTTCTTGAGAACAATCGGCGGATTCCGTCAGATCCACAGGCTTTGTTGGTGTTGAGACCCAGCAAAATCTTCTGATAGTACGTTGGCGAAAGGTGATCTCGGCATGTGACTGTCAATAGGTGTAATGTTCGGGGGTTGTTTTCACGAAGAATCCAGAGTGGAATTTCCAGCAAATAGGTGCGCAAAGATATTGGCTTTTTCCTGGGCAGTCGTTGCTAGTGTTCCATCTTCTTTGGTTAGGGGAGGAAAAGAGCTGGAAGTGAAGTTTCTTCCCACAGCTTTAGGAAAGACCAAAATGAACGGGATCCGTTGGGACATTCAACAAGTTTTGATCTTATTTTGGCATTATGAGCATCTTTTGAACATTCTATTGTCTCTTTGCATATGCCTCTAGCCTCAACGTATGCTGCTCTGGTCTCAGGTCCCGGATTTTTTTGCCATCGATGGTATGCTGCCTGTTTGGAAGCCACAGCTCTAGAGCAGTTTCTGTTAAACCAGGTCTTATCGGATGATGTTCTTCTTTCGGTATTCGGTATGTAAGTTTGCATCCCCAACATGATGATTTCAGAAATTGTCTCAGCACATCGTGTTGGATCTACTGAAGAGAAACAAACTCTCTTCCATGGAAACGCTGAGAAAAACATACGAAGACCTTCCCAGTCGGCCGAATTGTAATGCCACATGAGACGGGGTGGTATTGTGCTGCTCGATGGTAAATGGAAAGAGCATGTTGTGGAGATGAGGGTGTGATCAGAGTTTCCAAGTGGGGCACAAACTTCTATTCTATACGGGTCAGGATTGGTGGTGAGGAAAAGATCTAGTGTATTGGCAGACTGGTTGTTGACATCAGGGATGCGGGTTGGTAGCTCGACCAGTTGTTCTAGACCATGAGTGATGGCGAAGGCCTCGGCTTGATTTGGGGAAGGATAAATAAAAATCAACAATTAGTAACGGGGTCCGGAGGTTCAATATGTATAATATAACGGAACTTCTCCTGACTGATAACAGGAACACGAGAAATAAATTTTTTGAACTTCCCTCTGAGGATAGTGCACCTCTTTGGCAGTTAATTTATTCAATATTTCAGCTAATCAAATGCATTTATCTAACCAATCAAATCCCAATATCAGCGAATAGGTATACACCATATGTTGCTAGTATATCCGCGAATATACACCCTACTTATTTATTTATTTATTTATTTATTTAATGGTCATGAAAGATACAGACAGACAAAAGTCCACTAAAGTACCTACATTATTACATTTAATTTTACTTATACTTAAACTTATATACTAATACTAATACTAATTTCAGACAGCAATTGAGACAAAGTAACAAAGATAAGGTGGTTTTTTGTTAGTTGTTTGCTTTTACTAATTTAAGCAGAAATTCTTTGATACATGAGTCGTTTCAAAGTGGTCTTTAATTTTTGGTGGGATTTGGAGAAAATATCGATTTGATCAGTGTACCTGTTAGCATTTCGAACAATTCTACATAGAGGAGAGTTTTGAGACGAATTAGTTCTCCGAAATGGTATGCGAAACAAGTGGCTAGTTCTAAGTGGCCGAATGGGAACGCTGATTTGAATTTGATTCAGTATATTAGCATTATCTACGGAATTTGAGATGATTTTGTGTAAAAATAAAATATCAGAGATCACTCCTCTACTCGATAGTGATATAATATTGAAATGTTTTCTCGCATTTTCAATGTCGCCGTTGTAATTGAAATTTTGTTTAAAACAAATATTTGACAAATTTGTTCTGAATGTTTTCCAGGCGGTTTATATACGTTTTGTATTGAGGACTCCATATAATAGAAGCGAAATTTAGCTTACTGCACACAAATGCATACTTGCTATAAAACCAGTAGGCATTTACCATAGTTTATACCAAACCTATCAAAATAATTCAGTTACTGTTAGATGACGTCCAAGTCACTATCAAATTAAAAAATGATGTCCAACCGTTTCGGAAACACTTCCTTAGAAGAAATTCGAAAAAACGTAGAAAAACATAATTACGAATATTAAGGAGAAGAAATATTCAAGTCGTTCAGAATGAACCGTAAAAATGCCAAACATATTTGAAACTGCTTTTTTGTGAAATTTTCAAAAATTATGAGCTGCAACTTTTAACTCTGAAATCTTCTGTTCTAAGAATTCACCTAGTGAATTATGGCATCCAAAGATTATTCATTGATTTTATAAAAATCGGTTCATTCCCAACGACTTATTCAAACAAAGACGAAAGTCGCAATCAAAATACATATGAACCTGGGATTCAAAACTAATATATGACCGGTTGACATCGCGACATTTTCAAAACTTTCATTAGAAGAATATCAAAAGTAAGAATCCAATAACGATTCCTCTGCCGCTGGAATAGTATATTCTGCCGTAAAATCCGTAAAGGGGATTTGACCTTCAGAGGACAACCCAACTGGCATGTTGCAAAGCCCGCCAATATAATTACGAATCTTCAGGTTAATTTTTTTAAACTTTGTTGGACCTCTTAGTGATGGATATAATTACGTTGGATTTCATTTTTAAAGAATGTTATTTCGAAATAACTATTTCACGAATCATTTCTTTTATGTTTTATGAAAAAGGGTTTGTTGGTTTCAGTCAAAATTCTGAAAAATTATTAATGGAATGAGTTTATAAACTTTATATATAATAATAATAAATAAATATATTGTTATATGTATTTATTATTATTATAATTATTTTTTTTGTGGCATGTATTAACGAAAGACGATTTTTCTAATAAAAAAATTTAAGATATTTTGCTGTAATGTGATTTGATAAATCTTTTTTCTGTTTGCACTGTGACAGATATTTAGCTTGGTTGTGCTGTTCAGCCAAGTTTGTCGACTCCTTTAGCTTTATCACCGTAATTTTTTCTCATTTCGTTTTTTATTACAATCCCATCTTTCCACGTGTGTTCAAAAGAATATAGAATCAAATTTTTCGCTGAAAAGATTAGGGGATGTGTCAATAAAATAACAGAATAATAATACAAATAGACATGTTGTCTTTTTTCAATCAATCAATCACTGTAATTTTTATCTTATATTGGTGATGGAACAACTTCATCATCATATTGCCCTTTTCCTTTTTTACAAGCTATCATTGCAATGTTTCATTCAACTTCACATGTGTATGTATGCATATTGTATGTATGTATGTATGTATGTTTAGTTCAGATCTTGAAAGTTAATTTTGACCCACTTCTAGTTGTCTGATTAACATGAAATTTGGAAGGTATTCATAATTCCGGTGACAATGCATTATGGAATTTGTGCTAGAGAAAAAAAACAAAATGGCGGACGCGTTTTGTCATTATGGTTCGATTCTTTTCAAAATTGGTATGTGAGGGTTTTCGTGAAAAAAGGTCACGATATTTTTTGTCAAAATCCATGAATTCAAGATCGCAGCTCCAAGATGGCGACGAGTTTTGTGACTATAGCCCTATTCCATTCAAAATTGGTGTGTGGGAGTTTTTGCGGTCGGACACTATGATGTTCTTGTCTAAATTCATGAATTCAAGATGGCGGCTCCGAGAAGTGTTTTGTTGTAGTGAAACTCTGGACAACTTTCGTCCAATTTCAATAATCAATACATTCTCTAAAATTATAGAAATCTTACTGAAAAAGATTAGCATACTATTTTCAATCTAACAACTTCCTTGACAACACTCAATTTGGTTTGAGCCAAAACAAATCCACAATAAGGGCACTGCTGAAGGTCGTTAAAGATATTGTTGATGGTCTTGAGAACAGGCAACATTCCATTCTCTCCATGTGTGATTTGTCCAAGGCTTTCGACTGTGTCTCTCACGACCTACTTCTAGAAAAGTTATCATATTACGGGGTTAGAGGAACACCACTCAAACTGATGTCATCGTTCTTAAAAAACAGACAACAACTGGTTAAAATTCAAAATACAACATCTGAACTCAGGATATTGAAACATGGAGTTCCTCAGGGCTCTGTCCTTGGACCCTCACTCTTTATTGTTTATATAAACGACATCTGTCAGCACATGCTACAGGACACCACCTCCATTCTTTTCGCTGACGATACATCACTTAACAATACTTCTCCAGATTTTTATAGCCTTAAAATTCTAGCTGACAATTCGATTGACTTTGCTAGAAATTGGTTCTCTGCTAATTTTCTACAACTCAATGGTGAAAAACGCAACAGCTGATTATTTCCAGTAACAATAAGTACACCTTAGCAGCACACTGCAAGCTTCTTGGAATTACAATCGATGACAATCTCAGCTGGTACTATCACACTGAAAAACTGAACAGCGAGCTTTCTAGTGCAATATTCCTCATCAGAAGATTGAGATATGTTGTAGGTTCTGAATTATTGAGGCAAATATATTTTGGTGTGTTTCATTCTCGAATTAGTTATGGAACCATTTTATGGGGAAATTCCAGCAATGCGGTAATCATCTCCAGATCCCAGAAGAAGGCTATTCGCCTTCTAGCTTCCGTGATCAATGTCATCCCCTGTTCATTGATATGAAAATAATGACACTGCCATGCATTTATATTTATCAAACCCTCTGTGAAGTACACTCAAACAAAGGAAGTTATACTCTTTCGTCTGATATTAACAAATACGAAACCAGATCGGCAAACCAAATAGCTCTTCAACGCTTCAGGCTCACTAAGTCGAAATCTAATTCTCTGAATTTGAAACTTTATACTAAGTTGAGCTTAGAAGTGCGCGCCATGAATGAAAATTGTTTTAAGATTAACGTGAAAAGTTTCCTCATAAATAAATGTTTTTATAGTGTAGAAGAAATTCTGAATGCATGAAAAATTTTTACATAATTTCTAACATTTATGTATTTATTTATGTTTTTTTTACAACAAAATATTTTTAAGTGTTATTTTTAAACACATGTATATGTCGATAAATGAATCTTTTTACATATTATCCTATCTTATATATTTCACATATTATTTTCCATAGATAATATTTCTGTACAAACTGACGTGCTATAAACCGATGTGTAAACTAGCCAAATAAAGTCTATTCTATTCTATTTTATTATGGCCCAATTCCATACAAAATTGGTATGTGGGGGTTTTCGGGGACAGAGATCACGAATTTTTTTGTCATTAATTCAAGATGGAGACTCCGATATGGCGACGAGTTTTGTGGTTATAGCCCGATTCCAATAAATATTGGTATGCGGGGGTTTTTCGGATCGGAGATAATGATTTTTCTGTCAAAATCCACGAATTCAAGATGGCGGCTCCAAGATGGTGACGAGTTTTGTGATTATAGACCGATTCCATTCAAAACTGGTGGCGAATTGGGAATTCAAGATGGCGGCGTGTTTTTATATTAAGGCCCGATTCCATTCAAAATTGGTAAATGGGTTTTTTGCGGTCGAAGATTATCAATTTTTGTCAGAATTCAATTGTATAACCTAAGTTATTCTGTGAGTAGCATATTAAAAAGCTTGCCGCGAATATAAAATAGGTATTTTTCCGCGGCAAGATTTTGATTCTGCTACTCACAGAATAACCTAGGTCAAACAATTAAATACATTATTTTTTCCTATTTATTGCAATTGTATAAAAGCTTGTCTTATTTTTTTTTCAATCGTTTTTATTTTTTTTAATCGTAAATCACCTTACTTTGTAATCTCTTCGTTACTTTTGATCTACGTCACAGTGTGTTCCTTTGCCTGTGTAGAATTAAGGTTTATTATTATTATTCTACGTATATGGAAAGTTATGTTCGGTAGAATAGAATATAGAAACTTCTACAGTGTAGAATACAGCGAACGCCATTATCGTATCTATTTACGACCGAGTGAGTTCACCCATCTGGAAATTCAATTTCGGTTTCCCCATTTTGTTTGCGCATCGCTCATATCAACAAATGTTGTTTCATGAACTTTGTAATGGAGCACATTATACAAACAAGAGTATATACAGAAATTATTCATATTTACTCTCAGTCGTTTTGATAATGGGGCACTCAAACGGAAACCGGAAATTTATCGTGAACCCGAGTTGTATGACTTTCAAACCGTTCGATTCGTCAGAAAACTATATGATCCAATCAATAGGGACTGGAAAAGGTCTCTGCCTAACAGAAAGTGGGGTAAAAATCCCTTTGATATATCTTACTTAGTTCCAGACCCTGATAGATGATAGACATATTCACCGTGAAAATAATTTTCACTTATAATCTCCCTAGAGCATGAATGATTGCCGGACATATTTTGAGTACATGAATTTTTTGAAAATTATCACGAGTCGCGAAGCGACGAGGGATAATTTTCTTTAAAAATTCATGTACGAGACAAATTTCTCGCAATTAATTCAAGCCCCCACGGATTCGGTAAGAAAATTTTATACCGGAATTATATTTAAATAGAAAACATTAAGTGAATATTTATTTTGACGTTATTCACAAATAAATAGAAGGCTGTGTGGAATGGGAGTTTTGGGGATCTTTTTTTTCTCATTTTCCCCGTTCCCTAGTTGAATAAAATATATGATATCAGATAAACTATTGTGTAAAATTAATTGATTTCATACAATTTTTTTACTAGGTTTCAGGGAAATGTTAATATTGACTAAAAATGGAAGTGGATACGTTTTGGGGATCTTTTTTTTCTCATTTTCCCCGTTCCCTAGTTGAATAAAAATATATGATATCAGATAAACTTTTATATAAAATTGATTGTTTTCATACAATTTTTTTTCTGGGTTTCAGGGAAATGTCAATATTGATTAAAAAAGTGGATGTTCGTATTGCGTGATATTTTTTTTTATTTTTCCCGTGCCCTAGTAAAATAAAATTTATAATATCAGCTACATTATTATATAAAAATAATTGATTTCATATAATTTTCTTACAGCAAAAAATATATAACTATACCTGTACATATATACTTAAATATTTTTCATATGCTTTCAGGTTTAAATCTAAGAAAAATAATATTAGCGGTATCAATTTGTTTTTTAAATAATTCAGGAAATCGGGATATTTTATTTTTATTCTAAATAGAATGTTGTTGGCGTATGTTGCCGGTTAAAAAAATATTTTGTAAAGTTGGCCATGGATTTTACATTCACTACTCCTGTCAATCAATATTTTATTTTTGGCATTATAAGTTGTTCATATACAAGTTAGTAAAAAATATATAATATTTATAATGAAATATAATTATAATATATATAATGAAATGAACTCAATCGTATGAATTGTGTTTCTTTTGCAAAGAATCACAGCACATTAAAATGTACCATAAAAATGTAATATATCTAACATACCTAGTGGAAGAATCTGGATTAAATCCTCAGCAAAAAAACTCATTTAAAGAGATTGGCAACATTCTGCGAGATATTGTGCCTTCTTTTGGGCACAAATCTAATACTCAAAGAAATAAACGGGGATCTCTGTATTATTTTCATTTTATGAAACACAGGCATATTGTTAAAAAAAACACCGGTTCTGTGTTTTATTCACCACTTAGGAAAGAGGAGGTAGAAGTGGAATTTTTGAAGAATTTAAAATTAAATAATGATATTATAGAATGTACACCTCAATAAATTGTTGTAATATTTCCAACTTATAAAGTAAGTAAATAAAAAATATTGTCAATATTATTTCAATATTATTTTTGTCTAATTATATATGATAGCTGTCATGTGCCGGGAAATTTCCACTTATTAATTTTACGTCTACATGCTAATGTGGATGAAAAATTTTCAGAAAATTTGCTGGTTACCATAGTAACAATGTCGAAATAAAGCATCTGATTGGTTGAAAATGACTGGTATGAAATTTTCCATAAAACTTGATTCCGGCACCGGAAGTACCTTTGTAATTTTGTTATTTTTCTCGTAAAAACAAAAAGAGGAACCCCTACCTATTTTTCCTTCGTACTATAGAAAATCAAATTTTCGATCGATTGGTGTGAATTTCGTATACAGGGTGTTACCAAATAAGTGCAAAAGTTTTCAGGGGGTGATTCTTTGTCGAAAATTGAAGAGGGTCTCTCATGTAAACAAAAGCTCTTGGGCTTTTCCTTGAAAACATGTGGTAGAAGTCCATTATTTCTTAAAGTGGAGCGGTATGATTTTACGGAGTAGAAAAACTCAAAGTCATCTCCATTTTAATATCGCAATCGATTAGTTATGTGATGGTAGATTAGTAAATAACTATCGATTATAACATGTTTCGAACCTATATAGGTTCATCATCAGCTGAATGTAAAATTATACAATAAACGAAGACAAAGGAGGTAAAACCATAGGTAGTGGAGTACAATATGTGTTACTTGGAGAAGAAAAAGTGATGGGGAAAACCATAAATTATATGACACAATTACATGTTCAGAACAAACAATAAAAAAAATATTTGCCATTCAAAAAATTATTTCCCTTTTTTTCTTTCTAGGGAGGCTTGTTCACAGCCTGATTGTGTTGCTCAATATGTCGAACAGAGTGGTAGAAAAATTGAAACAAGTGTTTTGGAACATGTTAAACTAATTGAGAGTTCTAGAAACCGACACATAGATGATTATAACACTAAAAGTTCATTTGCTAACCATATTCTTAATCACCATCACAGCTTTGATATTGATACCGATTTAGACATTTTGCACGTTTGCCAAACGAATCGATAGAATTAATTAATTTTTGTTGTTTGCCTTTCAAATGAGGTATCACTTGTCATTTGTTGCCATTTAACAATTTAGGGGTGGCGGCCACAGCTCCGAGGGATGGAATGTATTTCGGGTGAATTTCATCGCGAACGATGTCCCCCTCGAAAATGTAGTTGAGGTGTCCGAGCATTTTCATATAATTCGATTCTGCCGACCTACAGAGCCGCTGTTTCGTTTTCAATGGCCCACGCTGTATATAAGTCTAGAATCACCCTATACCTTTCGGTAATTAGATCCTAGAAATTGGCTCTTAACATTTTCTTTGAAATAATCAGCAAAATCTCATTTAATGATACAATATTGATTTTTATGTCTTATAGAAAGCTATCTATCAGTTTTCCATTCCTCTTAGAATGGATCAAGTTCATTTGGAGTTTTAAATTGTGAGCTTCATCGTCTGCTATTAATTCTTGACGTGGACTCATTTTTCCAGACACGTCTGAACTTTTAATTGGATTACCCAATGCCTTTGTTCGTCCAATTCGTATTCCACTATTTGCTTAGGATGCATCAAGTCGCTCGAATGGTGAATGTGCGAAAATGTGACCCATTCGTTAAGTTATTCCAGATTTTAAATTCCAAATTCAACGTTGGGGGCTGACAGTTCATTTATCAGACATTTTTCGTGAGATAAAATATCTGAAGAGTTTATATATATATATATATATATATATATATATATATATATATATATATATGTATATATATATATATATATATATATTTTTATATATATATATATATATATTTTATATATATATATATAAATATATATATTGTTATATTATGAAGGACCTGTAATTTATTTTAAAAGGAAAAAAAAAATAATTTCATAAAAAACCCACAAAAATAATAATTACTTACTAGTTAGTAGTTCAAGAGATATTGTTTTTACATATTTTAAAGATTCTTTTTCTTTTATGAAGCCTCTGTATGATATTGATAGATAAAAATATACAAATACTATAATGCAATCATTTTCATACATTGTCAAGATCATTACAACCTATAATTGTTCAAAAGATAACAAAAAAGTCTAGATTTACAAAATCATCCTGAATAAAATATGATCAACAAAATTATAAGCTTGAAACATACAGTATATGAAAGTGTACCTATCTAAAAATAGCCAATGGGAGAACAACAAACTTCTTGATGACAATAGCCAATCAGGGAACAGTATGGTGAGATGTATGATTTGAAATTGTGAGAAAATAAGAACGGAAAAGTGTCACAGACAATTATCATTCAATATTGTACATAGTTTGTAAGAAAAGAAAAATATTTTAGTCAAAAAGTTTTGACAAATAACCCCAAAGAGTGAAAATGTGACAACAAAGTGCGCGAATTTGAAAATTCAAATGATATGGAAAAAGGGAGAAATGATATCCAGGTGATAGAAAACAAAGCCACGAGGAGATTGAAAACAATTTTGAAAAGAACGCCACGTTTGTGCTTTAGAGAAAGAAAATTCAAAAACTTCATCAATATAGGGTAGTTTCTTTATTAGAACTCAATCAACTCAACTTCAGGAGAATTTCAATAAAAATAAATAGCAGCAAACGACATTACCTTTTATGTACTCCACATGAAATTATTTCAAAGCTGATTTCTGGATTTGTATGGTTCCTTTTTGGTATTGGAGAGCCTGAGAGCAGTACGTTGAGGAGGATTCAATTTCTTGGTGCATATTGTAACAGCGACAGTTCCAGCGTCAGTTATAAACTTTTCTAGTGCACATCACAAACTGAATAACCTCACAAATAACTCGTATCATATCAGAAGAACTCTATTTCACTTTGATATTGAATTACTAAAGAATTTTCAACCTTCAAAGTAGAAAGTGAGGTTGTGTATATTTTATTCGTCAACGTTTCTCGTAATTGTATTTGAAAATTTGTAAAATGACCATAGTATAAGTTATCTATCGTAGGCCAGGGTAACATAAGTTTTTCCTGAATAAAGGAAATAATTGTTTTTCGACACTTTTTGGTTTGTTTTCCACAATGATATGATCTGCAATCTTACTTGTAAACACTGAATAGAAATTTGACATCAAGCAGTGGCTCTATTGCCTGAACCGGCTATCTGAGACGAAAGGCGTACCAACTGAGTTTAATTGTGGTAAGAAAAGTGATAACAATTGGCAGCAACCTGACGAGAAAACAGTGACGTTAGCTAGCAATTATTATTACATTGTAATATAGTATACAGGGTGAAAATAATTTATCTATCATATCAATTTGAACCCAAGAGGGACAAAAATTATCAACAACATATTATTTTTACAAATCACATTTCATAAAAATTTGGCTCACAACTATGAACAGAAATTATTAGCAATCATTTTTATAAAACAATTAAATTTGTTATATCATTATTTCATTACAATTTGGCACCCAAAACGTGGGGAAAAATTCACTACAACTATTGTTTTTACAATTTATTATAACATAACAATATATATATATATATATATATATATATATATATATTGTTATATATACATATATTATATATATATAGAAGAATCCTTTCTAAATTCGGGTATGCAGGCAACAAGGGGATGGAAAATAAAGTGAACTATTTCTTCTATTCACGCTTTCGAGTCATTTATTGTCTCTTCATCAGGAACTCTACAATGAATTAAAATTGAACATTATTAATTTGAAAAACGATTCGGCATGTGTGTACTTACGAAAGTGAGGTTAAAAATCCCTTTCACTTGCCGCAATTTATAAAAAATACCATGTCACAACAAACAACACTCTTGGTATAGTCATATATAGTTAAAAATTTGATCAAAATTGATCATGATTACTTAAACATAAGTGCACAAACATTTTAAAATTCCAAATGGGCTCTTATAGAGGTCATGTTGGATTCAAGAGGAAGTGGTGAATGATGAATGACAATTGAAGTATTAAATAGAGTTGACAATTGACAAGTATGACAAATTGATATTTTTTAATGGGTAAAAATAATACCACCAAACTTCATTTATTACTTCAATAACATACCTCCATAAGAGCCCGTTTGGAATTTTAAAATGTTTGTGCACTTATGTTTAAGTAATCATGATCAATTTTGATCAAATTTTTAACTATATATGACTATACCAAGAGTGTTGTTTGTTGTGACATGGTATTTTATAAATTGCGGCAAGTGAAAGGGATTTTTAACCTCACTTTCGTAAGTACACACATGCCGAATCGTTTTTCAAATTAATAATGTTCAATTTTAATTCATTGTAGAGTTCCTGATGAAGAGACAATAATGACTCGAAAGCTTGAATAGAAAAAAGAGTTCACTTTATTTTCCATCCCCTTGTTGACTGCATACCCGAATTTAAAAAGGATTCTTCTTTAACTTAGACAGTCGTCTAACCTTCACACCTATATATATATATATATATATATATATATATATATATATATACAGTGTGTCTCACTTCTCATGGAAACACCCCCATATTTATTGAAGTAGAATATACCGATTTTTGTGAAAAATAATATTAGGGGACAAGATAGGCTCAAAATTCTTACGGATTCGTGATCAGGACATCAACTTTAGTACCAACCATATTTTCGCTGAAAAATTTCCGAATTTGTCTCACTTCTCATGGAAACAACTTCGTATTTTCCGTAATTATTGTAGTAGAATTCTGTCATTTCCACGATCGTTAAATATACAGAGGATGAGTCTAAATCTCTACGGAGGTGTTTCCATGGAAAGTGGGAAAATTCGAATTTTTCCGAACTGAAATATTCTTCAGCAAAGGTGCCTATTGGTTATAAATTTGATGTCCTAATTACGAATCAGTAAAATTCTCATTTCGTTTTTAGATCGTCAACATCCATAAGGACGTCATCGAAAATGCGTTCCATCATGCTGCTACAGTGCAGACTTCTCTTCGAAAAATCGTAAATGAATCAGGGACGCAGATATCAATGCGAAATTCCATAACCTTGTAGAAAATAGTAATTTACGTAACAAGTCCGGAAAATAGGTTTTTTTCGGACGAATAGATAAAATTCTAGGACGAGCTATAGGCGAGTCCTGGAAGTCTGTGGGTCCAAAAAAACTATTTTCGGGCGTGTTGCGTACAATATTTTTTCGGCAACCGTGTAGAATAACAAATCAATGAGACGACATATTTCTTTATTATACAATGTAATTCTTATTTGAATTAAACAGAACTTTGATTTTTCAGGTAATAATTGTGCTGTAGCAGCAGCTGCTATATTGGAAATTTCCCAAGGCACATTTTCAAAGTCACTATCGCTGCTGCTTTCCACATTTCATTGCGAATTGCGATAAAAAAACATGCAAACTTTTGACAACTGATTTCATATGAACTGTCAGCCGTTATTTCGTTGCTATGGTAATGATCAACTGCATTTATCAAAACCATACCTACCAAAATTTTCATATTTACAATGACAACAACGACGTGATTCTTCCCGGCCTAGTCCGGGAAGTACGTACTTCCCGGACTAGGCTGGAAAATGCTACTTTCTCAAAGAAAAAGCGTCCGGGAAGTGGGTACATCCCGGACGGTTGCCGAAAAAAGAATTTCCTTTCGAATGACGAGATGCACGATGGAATCGGATTACGAGAAATATTTTTTCTCGCTCCAAAGTGAAAAAAGTTATTTTTGCTGAGGCACCGGTGCAGACTTCTATTGGAAGAATCGCAGAAACATCAGGGACATAGTGATCAGTGTGAAATTCCGGAAACTTATGCAAAAAACTATAAAAAAAAACGATTTTTGGGTTGTTTTCGGGAAAAAAATCATTTCCGGTTTTTTTCTAGAGCAATTCAGAATGGCCAAATTAGCCTAGAAACGGAATTTCGTTTCGATACGGAAAAAAATTATTCTTCTCCTTCGAAAAATCAAAGTGGTCGTATTCCGGTTTAAACCAAAACAGTACGCAATGTGCACAAGAATTCATTTGTGTTTTAAAAAATTTGCCGTTTTATCAAAAAGTTATTTATAATACATTATTATATCTAGTACGAAAAAGCCCGCACAGTGGCGGTTCCAGAATACAACCAGAATTGAAATTTACTACTTCATTCATAAATGCGGTTAATTTTTTCTTCTACTTCTGAAAATACGCACGGAACAGATCAGTTTTTAGTTTATAGAGCCAGCAAAAGACAAAGGTAATAATGTTCAAATTTATTAACTTGATTTCTGATTGGTTGCTAATTAGGATATTTCATTCACCAGCCCATCAGAAAACATAACTAGAATCTAACAAACTTTCATTCGTAGGCAGCTTCGTAAACCGTGCATGCGAGATTCTTTCATGGCATGTTCTAAATGTCTAAATTCCTACAATGGTCGTGATATTATTTTTCAAAACAATGTTCAATTGCGAATGTTTCCCTTTCCAATACTGTTTGTGTTATTTGTTTCTTACAAGTACTGTGATAATTATGATAAGTGCCTCAAAGCAGAGTATGAAGTCAACTAGTTCTGACTTTATCACCAGTTTGGATATAACAAGGTCAGTTGGGTTCTTCACTGTGCAATTGAATATCTATCTCAGGCAGCCTGCAATGTATACATTCACCACACAATCAGTTCAACATTCTACATTTTACAAATGTCGAGTTAAATTTTTATTGCATTCGGCAATCGCCAAAGTTTTCCTCTAACTTTCCAAAATTTTGTCGAATTTTACAAAGAACAAAATATATTTTCCAATTTTCTTTTCGGATTTTTAACCACTGTAATTCGTAATAAATGGCATTATACACTCGTCATTCACGGGTGTGCAAGAGATTAGATGACACCCTGTATATTTCTTTAGTGAAAATTCTCGAAAAATTCCTCGATACATTTCTATTATTCCTAATAATTTCCTATAAGACATCGGCGAAGATATATCAGATTTTTTGAAAAGTCATGGAGTGGTAGATAGTAAAATCAGCTTGGAGTACATTATTGCACTTTTCTCCATACAATTGGTCAGAAAGAGAGCGTGTGCTAATTCCTTACGTTATTTGAAAACAGAAAGTCCCTATCAATATGTGTCGTTAATTCTTCCTGGTTGGAAAACAGAATATTTGGTGTTCTATTAACTTTGGCCGAAACTTTTGCGACAACCCGCGTATCTATAAATTCAATCCTGCGCTGACCAACGACTTATACGGATATGATGGTATAATTTTTTCATTTATGAGTTGGAACTAATTCAGATTCTAGTAAAGGAATTGTATGGAATACAATGCATTGTAGAAATACAGCGAAATCCGTAATCCAACTCTCTTAACAAAGGACTCTTTGTTATCATTGTCCGCCAAACGTTCATAAAGAGCGGAAAACTAAAATGAAAATATGTTTTCCTTCCATTTATGGTACAGACCAGTTTCTGGAGTCAGATAGAAGCTGTATAAAAAAGCCTTCAGAATGTCTTTTTCAAGAGAAAATTTTGAAACAGGAATTTTCAAGTTCACGGAATTTCGTTTTGACCCAAATATTTCTAGAACTATCTTACAAAAAAACAGAGGGAATATTAATTCAAAATCCTAAAATTCACAACGCTATCACGAAAAATCTCATTGGATAGCTATTCGGTGTTAATTAATAATAATAAATAATGCATATTTATGTAAGAGAATATCCAGTGGATTGATATTATATAAAAATTAGCTTAGCAAGCAAGAAATTATTCGTAAGCATTCGTAACCGTTTTCAAAATATACGGGGAAGATCGAAATGGACCGTTTTCTTTTCTTTGCGCTAGCGCCTCTATTTTTAGGAATATGGAAATGTGTTCGAGAAACTTTCTTCTCTGTTCTAAATTTGCTTCGATATCGTGTTCTTTGATTTTCAATATGACGTTTCGTTCTTCGGGGTTATAGATGGATGGATAGATAAGCTTTATTGTCTAAATGAAAACAATTGTCGACAAAGTCAAAATTATCAAAATGTGTTCAAATGATAAATAATTAATATGAAATGTACATAGATATTTTAATACATTACGATCACATGTAAATAAGAACACTAATTCTAATAGTAAATTGTAAAATTACAAAGATCACATAAACGAAGTAAAATGTAAGATATTTCACAGAATATAGAACGACTAGAATGCGTATGCAAGATATTCCTCCAAATTGTAGAAGCATTTCCCCATGAGAAGTGACTTTCGGAAACCTCTCATATCGTTAATTCATCTGATTTGATTCGGTAAATGATTATAAATCTGCTTGCTTCTGTAAATCAAACACTGTTTCGTAAGAGTAGAAGTGGGAGGTGGTAAAGCAAGTTTTTTTTCCTGATATCGGTTAGAGTTGGAGTTTGTGAAATTTTCGCTGTATTTGTTAACCGACGAAACCGAAAAGGAGGAGGTTCTCTATTCGACCCGTATATTTTATGTTTTTCCATCATATTTTTTTATGTATGATCACGCATAACTTTTTACTGAGGCGTCCGATTCCGATAATTCTTCTTTCAGTAGATAGGGTGTACTTCGACTTTGGTCTAATTTGAATTTAAATGATGAAATCCACCCCTGAGGGTAGCGAAATGAAGGATATTGATCACTCACCCTCTGAATTCTGGTCCGTTAACCGATTCTATCTTTGTACTGGGTTCTTCGATTTGGATGATTCTTTTTTTAATAGATAGGGTATACCTTATATTTGGATTTCGAAAGAGATTAGCCACCCTTACGGGTAGAAAAATAGGGGATAATTGATTTTTCACTAGTGAACATTAGCACACACATACGTAGTTAACAATGACAGATCGCTACTGACATTATTCTTGTTCCGTCAAAATCAGTATATTTTATGAGAGGATGGAATGATATACAAAGTCATGAAATAAACTAACCAGAACAACGAGAATAATTTATATTACAACAAATAGTAAAAGTAGATAATCATATTATTTAACTGGTAATAGTTGAAGTAACGTGGGTAAGTAAGTATTTTGGAAGTAATCAAAAAACAAGTAGGTAGTAATTGGTAGATTTTAGCCTCAAAAAATTGAAAAATAAAAACTTTTTAACAGAAAATCAAACCGACGAAATACGGAAAGGAAAAGTAACAAATAAAAACTTTTTAACAAAAAATTAAACCGACGAAAAAATCAACTGAAAAGCAAAAAATAAAATAAACCTCCTTAGTCTAAATGATAATTGAGCTCCTAAACTAATGTAAGTAACTGATTTTGAGTCGGCGCCAAATAAACTAGCAATTGAATTAGGTGAAGCGTAAAACGATGGCAGCGAGATGCACGGCTGCGTTTTGATGACTTCTTTCATAGATAATGATCTTCGATAATTGTTTGTTTGGCGCCGACTCAAAATCAGTTACTTACATTAGTTTAGGAGCTCAATTATCATGTAGACCAAGGTTTATTTTATTTTTTGCTTTTCAGTTGATTTTTTCGTGGGTTTAATTTTTTGTTAAAAAGTTTTTTATATCAAGCAAGCTGTCTCTAAAATGAAAATTTCATATAACGTCAGTAATTTGTTGTTTGAAAAAATCGGCCTGCAACGTGACCAAATTCGTTTTTGTGATGTTCATTGTCAGCATATTTGCTTCGCACCACAATTTGATTTTTTCTACATCTGCATGAATAGTTTGAGCCAAAGCAGTACGATCTTCATTTTGCCAGAGGATTGTGGTATCATCAGCAAACAGTGTGAGGTGTCCAGAGATATCTAGCTTGGCTATATCGTTAATGTATAGGAGAAAGAGAATGGGACCTAGAACTGAGCCCCCGTGGGACTCGTACTATTCTTTTCCGGCGTACCTATAGGTGTTACAAGATCGATGATGGTTTGTTTACGTTGTGTCTCACTTCAGCCAGAGTTCTTTGGACCTTTGGCTGGTTGACTACTCCGTACTGATGAGGGCCAAGAAGCCTGAAACCGGTATGCGGATTGTTAGGTGAACACGACATAAATTGAACATAATCGAGCTTATCAGAAAGAAACATTTGCATTCAATCTCCATTGATATTATATGGAAGTATGCATGGATTTTCAGGTGAATATCATTCAATGTTCTGCGTGGTATTTGCCAGGAAAGTAGTTGTTTTTTCACCTGAGATCTACCATTTTCTGGTTCAATTTTATATTGAATCCTTTATGTGAAGAAAACCGTTTAATTCGATTTTTCTATTCGTACTATTCTGTCTAACTCAGAGGTATTGTTGCCTAGTATAATTCTTTGCTTTCGATCAGTAAGGTAAGATCTGATCCAGTCTAGTGCTGATCCGCGAAAACCGTAATGTAAGAGCTTTTTCAATAGTATTTCATGACTCATGTACACTCCTTCAAGAAAATCAAAGATTGCATTGTTTGTACCCTTGTTGTTTTGAAAACCAAACTGTTCAGGCGCCAATATATTGTATCTCTGCAAGGAACCCATCATTCTACATTTTACCAAGTCCAAGTCCAAAAGTACTTTATTAAAATATTTACACATAGTTCTTACACAACTAGACTAATTAATATTTACAGTATGTACATTCAATTTTCCTTTTCCTCCTTCGGATGGTGGGTGGGAAGGGGAGGGATTGCAGCTTTTTGTAGGGGGAATTGTCAACTATCTCCTTGCCCTCCTGATGGGGGCGAAGGGACAGCCCCTGTTGCTGTTAGCAGGTGCCTGACGAATTTATAAGTCTTGTTATGCTTTGGTTACCTAAAATATCTAGACGCCTCCTGCCTAGGCTTATGCGTCTCTTACTTGTCTACTTGTATATGAAAATTAAGACTGAATATTGAGTGAACTTTCCACAATTATGCTCTCTTTAAGCTGGAAAATTGAATGAAAACCAGTTACTAAAAATTGCGTTTTAAAAGGTATTACCCTATTTGGGTTCTTTATTGTTTATTTATTTCAAGTTTCAAATTTGAAGTTACTGTTCTATCTCCCTATAGGGTTCTGGGTTTTGATATATTACTCCGTGTTTTCTTCACTGGTCCGCTCGTACGTTTGTGATTACTGCTGTGAGCGGACTTTTAGGGATATGGTGTCTATATAGAATGTGTCTGATATTTTGACTATAAAGTCTTCAAGTTTCTCTACGTTTGCTATCTCGCGCAGGTCATCCAGCCGGATGTATCTGCTACTGTTCGTGACAATACGATGCGCTTTGTTTTGCAACCTTTCCAGTCTCGACATCTGCGTTTTGGAAAGGCTACAAAAAACCGGGCAAGCGTATGTTATAGCTGGTCTAATAATTTGCTTATATATTCTCAGCTTGGTATCTAATGATAGGCTGGAATTACGTGCAATGAGGGGATACGTTCGCTTTATCGCGGCCGCTCCCCTCTGTAATGCCAGCCCTATTTGCTTGTGCAAGCTCATACGCTTGTCCAGCTGCACTCCCAGGTATCGCACTGAGGGCGCCTCCGTCACTTTGCTTTTTCCAATCCTCAACTTCCCGAGGATCTTCACATTAGTGAATTTCCTCGTGAAGTTGATGACCTCGGTTTTCTCCGAGTTAAGCTTAATCTTGTTCTTCCCCATATATGGCATGACCAACCGATTCAGATGAATCTGGAGCTGCATGGCAGTCACTTCGCTCTGGAACGAGTGGGCATAGATCGCGGTATCATCCGCGAACATAGCCGTACTCGTCCGAGCGGAGGTCGGAAAGTCATATGTATACAGGGAATACAAGATTGGTGACAGGGAAGACCCCTGTGGGACTCCTGCTCCAACTGTATGCTCTGGCGGGATAATTCCATTTACATTAACCCTGAAAGTCCGCTCAGTCTAGTACGAATCTAGAATTTTTATTAGGTATAAAGGCATGCCTGCCTCTGCCATTTCAGTGATAAGCCCTTCTATCCAGACCGTATCAAATGCTTTCTTTGTATCCAACAGGACCATAACTGTGTTGTGGTCTCTGTGGGAAGCTTCCTTCACCCCGTGAACAACCCGGGCTGCTTGCAAGGTAGTCGAATGACCTCTCCTGAACCCGAATTGTTCAGGCGGGATAATTTTCCGCTTTTCCTCAAAGCTCGCAACAGGATCTTGTCGACTACCTTGGCCACCACGCTGAGGAGCGAAATAGGCCTATAGCTGTCGATACTATTCTTGTTTTTGCCTGGCTTTAGCAGGGGAACAATTTCTGCTTTCTTCAGACAGTCTGGGTAATACTGCCATTTGATAATCGCATTGATGATGTAGATCAGCTGGACTACTGACTTTCGCGGGAGATTCTTGAGCAGGACAGCGTCCAACTTGTTCCTCGGCAACTTGTTGATCACACCCAGAACTTCTTCGTAACTTGTAAGTACATTTTACAGTTCCGGTTCCCCAAGGTAGTGTCCTGGGTCCTACTCTCTTTCTCTTATTCGTTAACGACATCTCCAATATTAATCAACAACATTGTACTGTACAGTTTGCTGATGACACGTCATTCATTTTGAGTTCTGCTTTATGTGAAGGGTTATCTGACCAAGCAGGTACTGCAGTTGCAAATATGCTTAATTACTGCTCCAGAAACGGCCTCGCACTAAATAGCAACAAAACAAATACCATTGTTTTCTCGCTTAGAGAAATGGATTGTAGTATATTGGTTAGAGCAAATACTAAATCTATTGTACAGAAACAATCAGTCAAATTCTTAGGGTTGAACATTGACTCCCAATTATCCTGGAATGATCATATTGACTCTCTTTCAAATAAATTATCCAAACATTGTTTCGTTATTTGGAATCTCAGAAATTTTGTCCCCATTAATATTTTATTAAGCTACTACTATGCCTATGTCCACTCAAGTCTAAATTATTGCTTAGTTTGCTACGGTAACTGCAGTAGATTTAATGATCTGTTGATTTCGCAAAAAAAGATATTAAGAACCATGTGTTTTAAAAAATATGATGATTCTTGTAAGCAGTTATTCACTGAATTACAAATTCTAACTGTGATATCCATGTATATTTTGAATTGTGTCACATACATTAAGAATCATTACCACAAGTTTCACAAAGGGATACTATTCGCATTGCCGCTGGTTTTACTCTTAGACAAAATTATAATCTGATAATTCCTGTTCACAAATTAACATCTGTATCAAATGGACCTCATATTATGTCTATACAAATATTTAATAAACTTCCAATATTCATTAAGGAAATGTCTAATCACATCAATTTCAAAAATTACGTTAAAAGCATTCTCTTCAAAAATGCCTTTTATTCACTAGATGAATATTTTCAAACTGATCTGGCTGCTTGACATACTATTTTACTGTGTATACTATATATTTATATAAATATATATTTATTTCTTTAATTGTTTTATATCATTATCTCCTACCACTACTATTGAATTATTTTTATGTACATTCAATATCTTTTTTCTCACATGTATATTCCATATTTTATCACTTGATTTTTTAACTCTTATTTTTACTTGTGTATTTGACGATTTCCATGCTTGTAAAAAAGTCTCAGGAAAATAAAGTATTGAATTGAATTGAATTGAATATATATATATATATATATATACTTATTTCTTTATATAACATGAATATTCTGGTAATTATATCTTTAAATTACAAGCTGATGACATGAACAAACAACTGTTTTAGAAAAATTCCGTGTGACTTATTCTTAATTCAAAAAAATTCTGAATAACAAAAATATATATCTAAATACGAAGTTTGTGGCCCAAGCAGATCTCAATTCCGAATAAACCAAATGAATACTTCAGAAAATACAATACTAACAAAAAAAATAGAAATTACAAATTATTCCAATGAATACTTTGCTAGTGTAAGAATATATTTAATATTGAAAAATATCATGTGCATATATCGAAAATCGAGATAATAATGATCAAAAAACAATCCAAGAATAAAAAGTCTCCTGGTCAAAATATTATCCGATAAGAAAACACCCAAAAATATATCTGAAGAAATTTTGCGACCATGATAAATACATGTTTTGATGCAATTTTTTGATATTCAAGTCGGAGTAGTCCTTACCTATATTGAAAAGTGGATACAGATTGACAGCGATATAACCGTTTCTCTCATAAATCAAGAAGATATTGAAGTTTCTAAAAAAAAATATTTCAAACCATTAGTATAGCTTTAGAAAGGGATGATCCACAGAGGACACCATTCATAACCCAAATAGCATTTTCAGTGGACGGAACGCACCAGCCACGATTCTGGAAAACTTTGAAGTGTTTGACCACAACCACTGCCACGTAATATACGCGGCGGCTACCAAAATGGGGAACACTTTTTTGGTGACTGATACGTATACTGCATAGTATAGCAGTGACGTCAGCAAAACTAATAATTGTTCCTTCACTTTTCAGTGTCAGTACACCATTAATGTATATTGTAAACAATAGGGGACCCAACACCGTTCCCTGTGGGACACCGTAAGAAACAATTCTGGATTCGCTGACAAGACTATATGGTTATATACGTTACCCCTCATCTCATATGTATGAAGTTTTTGTAAAAGTATCTCATGGCTAACAGTATCAAATGCTTTAGAGAGGTCGACAAAGATGCAAAGTGAGAGTCTTAAGCCGAAAAGACTGTCTGTAAGTATGCGTATTTTGTTTCTGTAAGTATGCGTATTCGTCATTTTATAATTTTTTCCACGATTTTGGTAATATTTGAGATTAAAGTTACACGTTTCAATCCACAAAGATTTTTTCAATATTTATTTCAGGTTTGTTTTTATTACAGACGGAATAAACATATTTCCAGAGATTTGAAGAATTCTCTTCAGTTTATTCAATAGAGTTTCGATCGTTGTCTTTGCGGGATTTGTCAATCAGTTTCTTAATTCTATTCGAATAACTTTTGACAATATCAAACACATTTTTAATATTTCTATTATTTCGCACCTGTTCATATAATTCGTTCTTTTTTCTTAAAGATGTTTATAGGCCTCTAGTTATCCATTGTTTTTTGGGTAAACAAGATATGGGATTTTTTTTTGCATTGTTGTTAATGTGATTTTTCAATACTTATATTAATGAATTTTTCCATATTTTCTTCATAATGCAAATCCCGCCTGTTTTCTTGCAGTAAATCTCTGCGCAATTTTATATGTTCCGATTTTCTTGAGTCTGATGATTATGGGAGAGTGGTCAATGAACTCATATTCCATGATATAAGATTCTATTTCTTCCTCATTGGTGTTGTATTGTATTTAATCCATCGAGCTGAGTAGCTATTGGACAAGTCAGGTGGTACATGCAGTTTTTAGTAAGAAAATTACAGATAATAGACAGTATACTTAACAATCACTTAAAACATATATATGTAAATAAACTATACTAGATTGACAATACAGTAAACAGTCACTTAAACACATGTATGTAAATAAACTGAGCCAATACAGGATTATCAAAGTAGTCCTTTATACTGTAGGGACAGAGGACGAGAAGTATTTTTATTTCAGTTTGAATATAGGCAGTTTATCTATTTATTTTATCCCTTGAGGGAGGACATTATAAAGTCGAAGTCCAAGGATACCTGGTGATTTTTGGGATATTGTAAGACCGTTTGGAATATGCATTTTTTTTCTAGTGTCGTGTTTATGTATTGAATCATTCTTGATTAATTTTCCACGCTGTCTATGAATATAGATCAAGAGTTTATGTATATATATATGTATATATAATCCATAGAAGGGTAATATTTTAAGTCGTTTGAATAATTCCCTACATGAGGTTCCGTTTGGGGTATTTGCTAGACACCGCACAATTCTCTTTTCGGCAACAAAAACATTCTAAACGCTAGAAGAATTTCCCCAAATAGTTATTCCATACGCAATTCTACATTGAATTTCACCAAAATAGAAGAGCAGCATTCCATGAATATCCAAAAGGGATTTTAAGGATCTTAATTGGAAACACTTAGTGTTCAATTAGTGTTGTCATGTTTTAGAAAAAATATAGGTCGATAAATGTTTGACTTTCTGGTGGCGTGTAATTGTTTATATATGAAATGTATCCAAATGTATTTAAGATATTTTTAAAGTTTTCCATAACTTCGGTGTCATCAGAGGGGCGCATACTTATTTTTTAATTTCATAGGTATATCATGTGGGATATTATTTGAAAGGGATTGTTATTTGGACCACGAGAGTATTTTTTTCATAATTTCAAATAGCATATTCAAAAAGATATATCGGAAAATATGCAAAAACAAACCATTTTTCTCTTATTTTTGACACTACTGGATCCAAAATTTTAAATAAATCATTCACTTGAAGTTTGCAATAAAAATTTAAAGAAAATCGTGGGTTTCATAGATTCCAAGAAATCAATTTTAGAAACTTATCATTTAGGGAATCTTCTGCTTTTTTGGATAGAAACTTTCAGTTTCAGGAAATTGGTAATACAATTTTACTCCTTAGTAGGTTTATATTGCATTATTTTCCATATTTTTTTTTATATACAATAGCGATTTTGAACTCTGAACAAACTAGATTTCCAATCTAAACTCGTTCTTCAAATGGGATTCGGTTATCGGAAGGATTAGGAAGCTTTACTCGGTATACGCACCACGAAGAGACGTTCCAAAGCTCCAATCTACTGCCCAGTGATTTATATGAATTAAATAAAAACCTGTTTCGACATTTGATTGTTTTCTCGGCGATTTATTATTTATTTTGTTCCGGCCAGCGCAACGTTCATTTGATCACACAGACAAACATGAACTGTCGTGTTGGTTGATTTATTACGAGCTGCTCGAATCGGATTTGTAACAAATGAATCGTTAAATAGGAACTAAATTTTGTAAGAATTATTGATCTATTTTATCTTGCGTATTTTTATCTATTTATTGACCATTACGAAACATGTAAACCAGATCGAAAAATGGAAATGAATGTTGATTGATTAGGACGCCTAAATTCATATTTTGAATCATAAAATCTTCGGAATCTTTCTGTTTCTAATATCCACTTTTTTTTTATAATCCGCACAGAAACCGATTTAACATTGTAGAGTCGGGGACTCGGGCTAAACGTGTTTTCTCACTACGAGTAAAAAAATATTTTTTGTTTCTAGTATTATGGTTATTATTCGTAAATCACCCTTTTAAGGTTTTTCAAAATACTAAAACATTTTTTTGTATGTCAAGCAAACGGGATTTTCCAAACAAGTTATAACTAGGCCCGTCGGCAACTTTTGGAATTAAAAAAAACCGTAAAATACAACTTTTACGGACTTGTCCGTAAAGTGTCATCATGGCAACACTTTACGAACTGAATTTTATTCATTCATAAATAAAACATTTTGCCGCAGAAGAGATAGGTATTTTGATTTACAATACAATACGATATTTTTATTTCCTGAGACTTTACGAACATGGAAATCGTCAAATACAAAAAAATTGCAGTTAAAATTAAGTCATAAAAATTAGATGTACATGTAAGAAGTCAATAGGAGCGGTAGAAGAGAATCACATAAAACAGGTGAAAAATAGTATAAACAATGAAATAGTACACAAGCAAACATTCATGATGTCAAGCAGCCAGATCAGGTTGGAAATATTCATCTATTGAGTAAAAGGCATTTTTGTAGAGAAGATTTTTATCACTATTTCTGAAATTGATTAGATTACAAATTTTCCTGATGAATATGGGATGTTTATCATATAATTTTATAGACATGATACGAGGACCGTTAGCTACAGAAGTTAATTTGTGAATAGGAACTATTAAATTATAATTTTGTCATAGAGTATAACCAAGAGCAAGACTGGTAGTATCTCTTTGATGAAACTCGTGGAAGTGTTTCTCAATGTTAGTAACACAATTCAAAATATACATGGATATCACAGTTAGAATCCTCAATTCAATAAATAACTGCTTACAAGAATCACATGGTCCTTAATAATTTTTTTTTGAAAATAAAAAATCATTCAATCTAGCATACCGTAGCAGACTAAGCAATAATTTAGACTTGAGTGAACATAGGCAAAGTAAGATATTGATGGGGACAAAATTTCTAAGATTCCTAATAACGAAACAATGATTGGATAATTTCTTGGAAATAGAGTCAATATGGTCATTTCAGGATAATTGTGAGTCAATGTTCAACCCTAGGAAGTTACCTGATTTTTTCTATACGATTTAGTATTGGTTCTTACCAATATACTGCAGTCCATTTCTCTTAGAGAAAAAACAATGGTATTCGTTTTGTTGCTATTTAGTAGAAGATCATTCCTGCAACAGTAATTTTGCATATTTGCAACTTCAATACCAGCCTGATCAGACAGCCTTTCACATAGAGCAGAACTAAATATGAAGGACGTGTCATGCAAACCGAATAGTACAATTTGGTTGATTGATATTAGAGATGTCATTTACAAATAAAAGAAAGAGACACTACCTTGGGGGACACCTGTTGAGATGTTACGATTCTCAGAAAAATATGTGCCCGACTTGAGCCTAACCTTAACAGATTGAATTCTGCAGTTAAATAAGTTTCAATCCATTTAATACTTTGACCACAAACACCAAGGTCGTAAAGTTTATCAAGGAGAAGTTGATGACTGATGGTGTCGAATGCACAAGACAAATCAAAAAGAAAACTAATCGTTATTTCACCCTTATCAAATTTGGATAAAACATTGTTGACCAGAGAAAGAGTAGCATCTTGAGTTGATAAACCAGCTTGGAATCCATGTTGGCTCTCAGAGAGTGAGTTATACTTATTACAGAAGGATACAAGTCTGTCCAGAAAGGATTTTTCGAACAATGTAGAGAATGAAGACAGCAATGCAATACTCCTGTAATTGGAGATTGAGTGCTCATCATTTTTTTTTTGTGACCAGAAACAGCAATGGCGTGTTTGAAACATGAGGGAAATGAACCCTCAAGGAATGATAAATTCACCAAGTATGTAAGTGGTTCGATGATAAGTCAACAAAACTTTACCAGGCAATTCATCAATGCCGCTAGATTTCTTCTTTCAGAATAAAATTGCCAATGGTTATTGTTGCGGTAGGTACAAACATGATGACTTTTACACTTTCTTTCTTCGAACAATCGTAAACAAAATTATAGTAAATTCAAACAAGATATAATCCACTTACAAGAATATACGAATAATGGTTTAGTTTGGGTTCAAATCAAGTTTCGATTTTCACACCTGAACCTACATGAATTTATTGGATGATAACAATTTATATTTCATTTATTCCGAATGTCACTTACTATTCAGGCTTACCACGAAGTGGGCGACATCTAGAATTCACGATTCGAATGTTAAACTAGGGGAAAACATGATTTTGCTTTATACTGAATATATTTACAATTTTCTTTCAAATTTGGAGTATATTTCTGAATGGTTGTCATATTTACTTACAAGTTTATTATATTCAATTATCTATATCCCATAACACGTTAGTATAGTTAGATCCTGGAAAAAATGCCTGAAAACGCGATTAGAGAACATAACAACAAACGCAAGTGTTGTTGACATATTTGACATTTGGCACGTCGGTAATAAAAAATATAATTCGATATTTCACATGGCCTTCTGCCGGTGCTGCCCACAAATATATTTGCGTATTGATAGCAGAAATAAAATAATAGTTCCTACATGAAACATTCTTTGGAAAGCTTATACAAAAAAATATTGTATGCAACACGTACGCAAATGTTATCTTCAATTTGATATAAAAATGAACAAAAACAGAAGATTCATTAAGTGACATTCCATCAAAAATCTTGGAGGCTGCCGATTTTATAAGTAGCCAGTTAGTTCCAGAAAAGTCTGGCTGGCGTTACAAGAAAGAATTTGCAGCATTTGAGTTGTGTTATTAGGAGAAAAATACCAGTGTGCTCATCATATTCTAAAAAAACCTTCAAACACTCTAATACCAAACTCCAGCTCCCCATCGACATCAGTTTCTCGCGAAGCACCATCCTCACCTGTCAATAATTCAGCGAAAATGCAACAAAGCTTTCTGTCATGACACATCTAAGGAGAACCGTTCGGCGTTAGAATTTACATAATGCTACCAATTATACATTTAATTTTAATTTAATTAGTTTGAATTGAAAATGAATAAAAATTATATCCTCTTTTTCTCATAAACATTTTAGATATAATATACTCGTAATGTTGTACCTAATACACGTGCGGAAAAGTACCACTTTCCGCACTTGTTAGGTAAATAACTATCATTCAATATTCAATTGATAATGTTTCACTTTCCAACACAGAATTGTTGTCTGAAATAATCGAAAAAAACTATCAATGAATTCCATCAGTTTCGAGTTTTTGTAATTTTTCAGTCTCTGAATTCCACTCACATCAAAAATCAAAATCAAATCAAATATGCTTTATTGTCTGAAGATGATAAATCTCATTGACAAAGACATTTATGAATAAAAGGATGAAGACTGTTAGGTACAAATACATATGATAAATAAATTGGTAAAAAATAAATAATGAATAAAAAATACTCAATAGGCCCACACGTAAATCAGATAAAATTTGGTACATTTTCACCGTGCTGGTTACTAATAAATATGCTTAAAAAATGAAATAGTTGTACAAAATTTATATTAGAATTATCATAATTGAAAATAGCTTCGTATTATATCAATTGTGCTAATCGACAAAACATATTAAAATCTGGTGAGTACTCTCTTTTGGAAAACATTCTTCTTTGCCTCATTCATCTTTATGAGTTCTTAATTAAGACTGGAATAGAAAATCAAATAACTATCTGAATGAAAATGCAAATTTTCAATTACAGATTTTTTCTTTTGAGTTAGGGTCTTTTCAGAATATCTATCAGATGTAGTTCAATGTCCAGCGTGGCTTTAGCCGGGGAAGTAGTTGTTTTCTGTTAGACATTCACAAAAAATAACTTCATTTTAGTCGTGGATTTTTCAATTCACAGAAAAATCTTTCTATCAATATTCAATTGAGAATGTTTCCCTTTTCAATATTAAAATATATTACAATTGACTCCTAAATAATTGGAGATAGGATACAAATTCCATAATATGAAAATCTCTATAGAATGTAGTTCATTGTACTCGTATATTATCATATTAAAGCAGATAAGAATGAAAAATGTGTTTATATTCCTTCAGCCACAGCCTTCATTCAACCAAACTTTCAAAAGAACTCCTTGGAGCAAGGAAACTTTCGAGACTAATCTCGCAAATAAAACACTGCCAAGTTCCAACATTTGCTTTGATATGAAACTTTGACAATAAAGCTGTTGAGAATTTGTTGTTTATTATCTTTTGAATCAAATAACCATTAAGAGCCTTATCTGAGGGACATTTTGTGTGTGGAATTTTGAACGACTAGCGGTGTTGGATTCGTTTCACAGGAGCCTTTTTTTATCAGCTTATTTATGGTTTTCAAAATTAATTTGAAAAGATCAACCTAACAAATTGGAAAAGATAAAAGAACCACGCACACATCTTATGGGAAAAAGTCTTTCGGTGAAAATGGCTGTAGCCATCCTGAGTAAAAGTCTCTATTGGCCCAACTCGATCGTATGACCAGATTCGGCGCCAAATCATGAATTTTGTGATTTTTGGAGAAATTCAGCTCAATAAAAAAATACCAATATCCCATTGATATTCAATATTGTGTGCAACTGGGCATTCCTAAAATTTGTGAGAAATATTTTTCCATAATACAGCAAAAAAACGCGACTGTTTTTCTACAGGGTAGTCAACAATATACTCAATTCTTCAGCGAATGAATTCGCCTACGAGGTTATAAGTTGGTTGAGTTCATCATTGAGGATCAATCAGAATGGTATGTTGATCGACCAAAACATAATAAAGCTATGAATACAGAGTGTTTATAATAATGAAGGTCCATATTATATACAGTGCCCGTCATAAAATTGGCTAAATATGGGAAAAAAATTATTGGATTTTCTGAAAAACTCTACAATTGAAAAAATCCGTTAAAACTTATATCACGTAACCCCAGATTTGGCGGGATTTTTTTAAAAAGTTGTGTGAAAATGGGTCAAATTGACAAGATATCGAAAAATGTTATCGGGAACATGTGTTTAGAATCTAACAAGGACCCCATGTACCAATTTTGAAACAGATTGAAAAATCAAAATCGCCATTTTATTCCTCTACCCTTACTAAGAAACATTATACATTCTTATTTTATCTGGAAACAGCTTCAATAACCTAAATCACATGAGTTTGCGTCAAAACTAATCAAATATTTGTGGGATAGACATTTTGCGGAAGATTAATTATGAAAACACGATTTAGTCTTGTCACTAAGTGTAGTCATGCCCTGTATAGTGATGCACATGAGCTCATTCAATATTCCCAACCCGTAAATAGAATTTAAATCAATTAATATCTGTATTTAAAACTTGATAATACATTATTTATCCTTATTGAATTTAGTATTGTTTAGGTGGATGTGCAAAAATAAAAAAACTCAATAAACAAACAATGTACAAATTTTTAATTTACTACGTGACCACCTTCGCGCTCCATACATAGAATTGTTCTGGAAAACATTTCGCGGCGAACATTTTCCAATATAAATAAATAATTTTATTTTCCAATAAGACATATAAAATGTATAGGAATAGTCAGTATACAATGTATATAAATAGTGAATATATAATATACAGTTAAAAGTAGAGTATTGTCAGCGGTAATTAACACACACACACATAAACACCTATGCTCAATGTACACATTTTGATAAGATCTAGCTAACTATTGAAATATTCTTCCAGCGAATAGAAGCATTTTTCAGTCAAGAATTTTCTCAAGGAGCTACTGAATTTTTTAATATATTTAACTTCTCTTAAACTTTCAGGTAAATGGTTGAAAACATACAAACCCATTATTGTGGGTGAATTACTTGAGACCTTGTATTTTGTAAAGGGAATATGGTATTTTTTCTTCTGGCGTGTGTTCACGGAGTGGAAGTCGCCCGTTAGAACAAACTTTTGTCTATTTATAAAAATAAATACGGACAGTTCATAAATATAGACTGACATGAGGGTCAAGGTATTCAAATGTTTGAAGAGGTCCCTGCAAGAATGAGTACTTGGAACTCCCGCTATTATTCTAATAATTCTTTTTTGTGTCTAAAAGACCTTTTTTGCCAAGGTGGAGTTGCCCCACAAACATATCCATACCTAATTCGTGACACAACCTGTGCATGGTATAGGGCCACTAGTTGGAGAATTTCAAGTATATGTTTGAGATTCCTGAACATGAAACATATAGAGTTCAGTCTTTTCATTAGGTTTGTACAATGACCCTTCCAACTTAAGTTAATATATAGTTGTGTTGATCAGTGCTGCACAATTCCTTGTACAAATTTCTTAATGTTCTACTTTTCGAAATGGGCGTTGTTTATAAACATTGCTTTTCAGGTAACCAATATTAAATTTCGCAAAGATAAATAATGTATTAAGTTTCAATTACAAATATAAGTTGGTTTAAATTTTATTTACGGGTTGAGAATTTTGAATGAGCTCATGTGCATCAATATACAGGGCATGACTACATCTAGTGACAAGACTAAATCGTGTTTCCATAATTAATCTCCTGCAAAAAGTCTATTCCACAAACATTTGATCAGTTTCGACCCAAACTCATGTGATTTAGGTTATTAAAGCTGTTTCCAGATAAAACAAGAATGTATAATGTTTCTTAGTAAGGGTAGAGGAATAAAATGGGATTTTCGATTTCTCAATCTGGTTCAAAATTGGCACATGGGGTCCTTGTTGGATTTCATTAAAAAATTTCGATATCTTGTCAATTTGACCACAGACAACTTTTTTTTAAATTCCCGCCAAATCTGAGGTCACGTGATAAAGTCGCAACGGATTTTTTTGTTGTTTGAAGGTTGTAGACGATGTGATAACTTGATTACTATCGTTTCGGACATCCATCGTCTTAATGTATTTGAAAGGTTTTCACGACGTTTCGAATGCTTGTATCTGCAATCGTCTTCAGGTGAATACTGACAAGTTTAAGTGCTACTTACCAATTTTTTTGTTGTCAGACATGCAAAACAAACCGCTATTAGAGTTTTTCAGAAATTTCTATAAAATTTTTTTTCCCATATGTAGCTAACTTTATGAGGGACACTGTATATGTATTTACTCCAAATCACGAATTTTATCATTTTTGGTTGAATTCAGATAAATGAAAAACATCAACATCTTATTTGTAATCGATATTCAACTCTTGTTCAACTGATCGTTGCTAAGACTCGTGAATGATTTTTCTATAAATCAAAAACAAAATATTTTCTACAGGGTAGTATCCAATATACAAAATTTTTAGGTGAAAGAATTCGCCTTGGAGACTATGATTGATTGAGTTAACAATTATTATCTTGGAGCCGCCTTTTTAATTTGATGAATTTTGAAGAAAAATTCATAATTTTCGACCCTGAAAACCCCCACATACCACTTCTGAATCGAATCGGATCATACGCTCGTTCGCTATCTTGGACCGCCATTTTGTATTTTTTTTACAAAAATTCCATTAACCGTCATTTTAATTTCATAAATTTTGACAAAAAATTCAAATTATTAAGTATCTATTACTCACGTTATTATATTATTCTTCTTTTTGTTGTCGCATCAAAGGTTAAAACAAAAAAGTTCAAAATAAAACGTTTGAAAAACTGTAACCCGAATATGAAACAAATGAAATAAACTGAAAAGTAAGAAACAAGTTAGGTGTTGATTGCTATCATCGTCTTATTTAATAGACAATTCTTTTGATTTGATATGTTAGATATTCCTGTTTATTTAGTTCTATTGAAGTCTTCTGGCAGTTCCACATTAATAGAGTTATAATTCAATTCAGATGCCATGGTCGTGCGTTGTCAACTACAAAAAGCAAACATTTGAATTTGTGAATTTTAACTAAAAATCAATGATTTTTGACTAAATTCATAATCTCCGACCCCGAAAATCCCGACATACCAATTTTGAATCGAATCGGGCCATAATTCAAAATGTTTATAAAATTTTTGACAAATTTATAATCTTTGATCCTGAAAACCCCACATACAAATTTTGAATAGAATCGGACCATTATCACAAAACTTCTCCGCCATCTTGGAGCCGCCATCCTGAATTGTTGAATTTTGACAAAAAATCACAATCTCCGTCCACTTAAACCCCCACCTACCAATTTTGAATCGAATCGTACCATAATCACAAAACTCGTCCGCCATCTTGGAGCCGCCATTTTCTTTTTTCCCTAACAAATGCATTGTGATCGGAATTATGAACACCTGCTGAATTTCAGCTCGATCGGATGTCAACAAGTGCTCCAAAAAAGGATAACAAATTCTGAACCGGAAAGAATGACAGAATGAATGACATACGAACGAAGCAAATCAAATAAAAGCTTGTAAAAATATATTTTGGGTAGACAATACACGACGACAATTCATTAAGATGTTTCAGACCGTTCCTATAGAAAAGGAATCCGATCAGGCACTGAGTAGCCCCTACGATATCAATAAATTTCCATATTTCCAATCAACATATCTCCATAACTCATTCCTTCCCAGTCATCTTGAGAATCCTCGAGAGATCCTTGCCAAAAAGACTCCCGAATATCTGATAATCCATTATGGATGCCATTTCCTGCCCAATCCCATAAGTTCATCAGGAATTCCATTTGCTCCATATATCATCATACGTTGTACGATAAATCGAGAAATATTAGGAATTCAAGGAAGATAGATTTTTGGCAAATCATGATATACGGTTAGATATGTAAATATCATGCTGAAAAATAGATGAATATATGTCCAGTCATCATCTCTCCATAGCTTTCCAAAGGTCCGTTTTTTCAAATGGTGCAACCCCTATTATTCTTTAAATCGCAAATTTGAATAATGTGCTCAGTTTAATTCGGTAAGGTCGTGAGTAAGGTTCAATTAACGATTTTTAAGAGTTTTTTCAGATTAGGTCACTAGAAGAATGATTCACTAATTAACTTGACTATACTCTGTCCTTTTTTCACTGGCAGCACGACTTCGTGGTATCAGGTATAAAATAAACATAATCCATAGGTGTTTCATTTCTTACCAAACTGTAAGACGGAAATTTAATGATACTTATTACGAACTTTTATACTGTAAACACGGATTTACTTGAGAGCAAGTTATGAGAATATGGTTAAATACCTACAAAATGAATATATAATAATACTAATACCCATTCCACTTGTTATTATGAAGGAATTGATGTAAATATTCGAGCACAATTACTATAGTAAATAGTCAGGTCAAAATAAATTCCCGAGATACACTTTAACTTTAACTGTACATTCGTTTCTAAAAATCGGACATTATTACAAAATGAGGGTAGGATAATGAATACAAAGTGGATGTACCTGCCCCATCAAAGGATCAGTAGTTGGTATTAAAAGCAAATAAATAAAGGAATTCTGGGTTTCCCCCCTCGGCTAGTTTCTACAAAATACAATAGAATACTGTTTTGCTGTTGAGGGAAGTCCCTGACGAGCTACTGCTCATTCTGAATACCTTTGTGATCTTTGAGTAGTGTTTATGAAAATGGCATCGGGTGCAAACTTACACCAGTTAAACCCAATACATTTGTTGCATACTCTGTAAGAGAAAAAACTATAGTGCTTAATGTGCATGATGCACTTGTTCATCAACAACCCACGAGTTGTTCGCCAGATAGTGTCTACATGTTCTAATAGACGGGAGTGAGTGAAAGAACAATTTACAGGTTTTTAAACGAGAGGAAAAGTGGAGTCATTAGGGTATCAAAACAAAATTCAGGAAGGAAGTCACTATCAATTGATGACTTTGATAGGACCGCCATCCGAAGGACTACTACTACAACTACTAGATGAAATAATGTTAATTCGAAAAATACATCGGATTTCGAAAAGGCTTCGATAACTCCTGAACCACCAAGCACATTTAAGTATAGGGAAATATTATACGGTTCGAAATGAAATGGTGAATTTCGTCACGTGGAAAAATATAGGGTGTTCTATTTGAAATAAAAAAGGTATTGGAGTTCAAATATGCGTGTTCCTGAAAGTATAAAACACACTGTATACTATTGATCGTCTACTCAAGCCACAGTAACAGCTGAAAGGGATTTGAGAGACCGGTCAAAATTTCGTACACCTGCTGTGGCTAATCCCAATAATACTGAATTTCTTTGACAACGATACATTTTGTGAAAAAGTTGAATATATCACAAACGGAGATAGTTAGGTATAGGGATACTTTTGCAAAGTCAGCTTATTTTTTCTCAAAGAATTAAAAAATGCAAGAAAATACAGGGTGATCCATTTAAAAAAATAAAACTTTGATATGTTACGCTCTTTTCAAATACCTTGTATAAAAATCATTATTTTCAAAATGTAGTTCAGATCGACATACATATACTTCTCCAGACCGTTTACTGAAAAAAAAAATACCATTTGGCCACGAGAGTCCGAGGCGTTCAGCTTGACTCACTCCTTATAAAAGCTTTTATTAAAATTTTGTTCTTAATCGTTTTTATTCAATTATTTTTTGGTAAATCATGAAATCCGTCATCTTATCGAATCGACAAAAATTGATAATCTCCGACCCCAAAAACATCCACATACCAATTTTGAATGGAATCGGGCCATAATAACAATACACGTCGCCATCTTGGAGCCGCCATCTTGAATTTATAAATTTTTTACAGAAAAAAATCATGATCTCTGTTACCGAAAACCCTCACATTTCAATTTTGAATAGAATCGAACAATAATCACAAAACTCGTCCGCCATATTGGATCTGCCTTTTGTTTTTTCTCTAGAAGAAATTCCATAATGCATTGTCACCGAAATTATGAACACCTGCCAAATTTCACGTTGATCGGACAACTAGGAGTGGGTCAACATTCACTAGCTTGATTTTTACTGATCATACATACAAATGTGAATTAAATACAAGCTTGTAACAAATAGTCCAACAGACAAAATGCAAACAAATATTTCACCGATTGAATGGACTTTCCAATACTCACAGCGGCAATTTTTCACCACAGACATTCTGTAAAATCCTCTCTCTTCCTTGAAATTCCTCATCTGCTTCCTCCGTTTCCGTCTACAAATCCAATAATGGAATCAATCAAAACTTGAGAATTTCACATTGAAGCATGTCACGCAACAAAGAATCCGCTGCATATTATTCGATTTAAATTTTTCTCGACGCTTCAGTGCTGAATTTTAATGATTCGTCAGATTTCTAGAGACGAAGTTATTCGAAGTGTTCATTCTTGTGAGACAAAAGATACTGTCGGGGGTAATACCTTGAGTGCTCCGAATACTATCGATAGTAATTCTGTCAGAAATCAACAAGTCCGCAGGACGAGTGGTGTTACCTCAAAGCAATTTGATCGAGTTCAAGATTTCTGACAGAATTTTCGTTAAAGACAAAAAGATAAAGAACTTTATTAGTACTTCCAATTGGAGCCATCGTTTGATGGATGTACACGCCAGGAACGAACTGATGTGCGAGATTAAAAAAATTCAAGTAACCTCATACATTTCACATGGGTTGCTCGTGAGAAAAAAAACCCTAAAGACATTCAGGATACGGAGTTGGTAACACACATCTCACATGACATATCAAAATATTCAAAAAAACTGTACTAGGATAAAATATAATTTTGCGACGTACACAATATATTGAAGTATTTGCACATAATTCATGTGGTATTACATACTGATATTATCCGAAGTAAAATTCGCCACTGAGTAATAACAATTTTCTATCATAATTTTTTTCACGCTTTTTTTTAATTGTCCGAGTCCCATATTTCGTACGTGATCTGGAAGTTTGTTGCAAATCTATGAGATTTTTCATATACCAAATCCAATACCAATTATTGTAAAATATCTAACTACATTCCGCATAGTATATTTCTATATGACTACTCCTCTAGAAATAATTGAAGAAACAAAAAATCGGTTGGCATTGATGAAATTCCTATTGCACTCCTGAAGAATGTAGCAGATTTGATAGCCATTCCTTTGGCACATATTATAAATCTCTGTTTTGGAACGGGGATCTTCCCGGAAGAATTAAAGATAGCTCAAATAAAACCTATATTCAAAAAATACTTTTTCACAAAAAATTAAACCGACGAAATACGGAACTGGAAAGTAAAAAATAAAATCAACCCTCTTAGTCTCAATAACAAAGCTCCTCAAGTATTGTAAGTACTAATTTTGAGTCGGCGCCAAACAAACAAGCAAATTAAATAGGTAAGGCGTAAAATGATGGCATCGAGTTGCGCGGTGACATTTTGATAATTTTTTTGAAGTAGATTAATGATCTTCGTTGATTGTTCGTTTGGCGCCGACTCAAAATTAGTTACCTACATTAGTTTTGGAGATTAGTTATTGAGACAAGAGGGTTTATTTTATTTTTTACTTTTCAGTTCCGTATTTCGTCGGTTTAATTTTTTGTTAAAAAGTTTTTATTTTTCAATTTTTTGTGGCTGGAATCTACTAATTACTACCTACTTGTTTTTTGATTACTTCCAAAATACTTACTTACCCACCTTACTTCAACTATTACCAGTTGAATAATATGATTATCTACTTTTACTATTTGTTGTGATAAAAATTATGTTTGTTGTTCTGGTTAGTTTATTTCATTACTTTGTATATCATTCCATCCTCTCATAGAATATGATGAATGTGATAATGACACTAGCGATCTGTCATTGTCAACTACATATGTGTGCCAATGTTCACAAGTGAAAAATCAAATATCCCCTTTTTTTCTACCCGTAAGGGTGGATAATTCCATTCGAAATCCAAATATGATCAACTATGAGTTATACCCTATCTGATAAAAAAAGAATAATCCAAATCGAAGATCCCAGTAGAAAGTTATGCCTGATAGAATCGGTTAACGGACCAGAATTCAGAGGGTGAGTGATCAATATCCTTCATTTTGCTACCTTTAGGGGTGGATTCCATCTTTTAAATTCAAATGGGACCAACTTCCACTGAAAAAAGAATTATCGGAATCGGACGCCTCAGTAGAAAGTTATGCGTGATCATACATAAAAAAAAATATGCGGGTCGACTAGAGAACCTCCTCCTTTTTGGTTTCGTCGGTTAAAAAAGAAAAAAAGATTACTTCAAAAACTTCGGACCTATCTCTCTGCTTCCTAATCTCAGCAAAATTCCAGAAAGACTTATTTATAAAAGACTAATGCACTTTTAAAAAAAAATTAAGTTATAACAGAATGCCAAAATGGATTTAGAAAGGGAAGAACAACAACATTAGCAATTCATCAAGCCTTGACGCACAAAATGATGGCAAATGCACATTAGCAATGTGCTTAGATCTTTCAAAAGCATTCGATAGTGTGGAACACGAAATATTACTGGACAAAATGGAAAAATATGGAATTCGGGAAGTGGCACACAGACTGCTTGAATCTTATTTATGTAATAGACAACAATTTGTAGTAGAAAAGGATGAAACTGAAAACCTCATCAAATCAGAGAAGGCTGTGATAAAGAGAGGGGTACCACAGGGTTCTATTTCAGGTCTACTCCTGTACATTTTATATACGAATGAACTTCCAGAAATAGTTGAACAAGCTGTTATATTGTACGCCGATGATACGTCTCTGATTATCAATGAAGATAACTTTTTGTCAGCTACTGCTACGGTCAATGAAGACTTGCAAAAGTTGAATGACTGGTTCTCAGAAAATAATCTCCTGTTGAATGTAGATAAAACACAAATCATGCATTTTAATAGACAAAACAACAAACAAAACATAGTGGTTGACAAGGCAGTAGTTGAGACATCCAGCAATATATCTTTCTTAGGGGTGATCATAGATCATCGTTTAGATTGGGAAGCTCATATAGATCAGTTGACTCAAAATATTCATATGCTTTATATGTACTCTCAGAAAATATTAATGTGCATGCTGCCTTAATATCGTATCACGCATATGTACAGTCTAAAACTCCGTTATGGAATAATATTTTTGGGAAACTCTTCCCACATACAAAGAGTACTTATTCTTCAGAAAAATTCGTGAGAAAAATTTTCAAAGTTGCTCGAAGGGAGAGCTGCAAACCCCTTTATATAAACAATAATATATTAACGGTTATCTCTTTGTATATATATGAGTCTATAAATTTTGCTTTGAATAATGAATATCTGTTTAGTGATAGGGAAGTAATTTAAGAAATGACAAAGTTAAATTTACGTATATTCAAAAAAATGTACAGTATAGTTTGGTGAGAATATGGAATAAGCTGCCAAATAACATAAGATTGATGGAAAATGGAGCAATTAAGAGGAGACTAAAAATTATCTTATGCAAAAATGCATTTTATAACATTGGTGAATATTCTGAACATGATATGGAAACTTTGTGATAATTGTATATGCAGATACCCAATGTTGGTCTATAAGAGTGTGTGTGTGTATAAGTAAAAGTATGTGAGAATATGTGTCAATTTATCATGTATATGTATGTGTATATACAAAGGTGTGTGTGTAAGTTTATATCGGTACCTATTAGAGTATGTTTATTTAGAAACCCATTATTTCGTTTAAGTCTGGTAATTGGGATTTGATTACTTTCCCTATTAATATCTGTGCAAGTTTTTCAATTGTATACATTTTCAATGATTTTATTATGACAGGCAGTATGGAACGACATACATGTAAATATTTTATCGTAATCATTGTAATTATATTTAAGATTATTCATTTGACATGTTCTACACTTCTATGAGGTATGTAAATCAACAGAACGAATAAAGATATATATCTATCTATATTCTCAAGTTGTGTTTCAATACTGACAAAGAATTGGCGTTCCTGGTATAGTAATTATGTTGATCTGAATGTTTCTCTAACTTACTAATGTTAAATTTAACGTGGATGAGTGTTTTGTATATATAAATGCACGGCAATGTTAATATTTTGTGATTCGAGAATATGGGTTTACAACTGTCTCTGTAATTTATTCCAAATATTAACCCCAACACTCGTTTTTGTTGTATGAATATTTTCCTAGAGTGCACCGAATCTCCCCAGAGAACTACGTTATAGGTAAGGTGACAGTAGACCAGAGAGTTATAAACATCGAGTAGGATGCTTCTTTCCAGTGTTTTTTTTTTACTTGCGAAATTGCATTGTAGGTTGAATTCATTTTCTTAAGGACATGTTCTACATGATTTTCTCAAGAAAGATGTTGACCTAACTGAACTCCCAAAAATGTTATGTGAGCTTTGTGTTCTATATCATCTATATATACGGTCTACATGTGGTCTACATTTGAAATTCATATAAATAATTTTATCAAGGTTCAAACTTAGGTCATTTTTTTGTACCATTCTTTTAAAGTTTGTATTACTCCATAGGATATTGCTTGTAGTTCCTCAATTCAGTTTTATTTACTTTTTGCAGCAAGATTTTGTGAAATTCCGTCACAAAATTCAATTAATGTGATTTTCCGATGGGAGGGAGAAATGAGAAAACATTCAGAGAGTGATATAATCATATCTAAGAATATACCATTCGTCTAGCATAATATTCCTTATGTTGTACAGGGCGTTGAGGAAAAAATGGGAAAAAAGTTGAAATATGAAATTGGTCATAGGTGGCTATGATTTGAATTTCTAGATCAACATTCGATTTTGAACAATATTTCCCTATGAATTTGAATTCTAACATGAGAAATAAAGTGATGGGATCATATTATTTTGAAAACATAGCACGCTTTTCTATCTCCCTCGTATAGGGTCATATAAAATTCAATGTTGGTGTTTGCATTTCAGATTTGGAATGAAGCAGAGGTTTTTATTACGAATGATTTTTTTTGAGAAATCAATAATAAAAAAGTTTTCCATATGCTGCGAACTTTATGCCGGACATTATAACTCACTGAATAACATACGTCGTCACACATCCAAAGCAATATTTTTTTATTTTTAGCGCTTTTGAATAAAAGCGTGTTTTTAAAAAAGTTTTTTTTATTAATTATTTTATTTATTCCGTTGAATTACTATCAAGTATTTTCCCTCCACAGAAAAAATATTTTCGTAGAAACATTAACTTGCTTCTTTCACTGTTGTATAGATTTTAATTTATATTCAAAGGTTGTGGGAGATAATCAACGCGTGAAACACATATAGATCAACCTAACACAACAAGATTAATTCGAGCCATCAATTCTCATTTGATTAAATATACACCATTGTGATAATTGCTGAATTTCATGAACATAGAGAGAAATCCCAGCACAAAAAATAGCCTACCATCCTGAAATACGCTGTGCTGTTTTTGATATGCAGATGTTGTGAATACGCGTGACATTTCATTTTATGTATTCAGCACAGTAAACACATTTTTCTCCATCATATATTTCAATGAACATACTGACATTGGTGACATGTTTCTGATATTCGATTATTTGAAATATTGCATGATATATTTCGCTGAAATAACGCGAAATGTCAGAGGATAATTCAAAGTCAACTTGCTAAAATAGGCAAAACAAACCCCATAGATAGGTTCGCATTTTTTTTAAGGATAATTAGAACAATTAGTATATACCGTTATGAAAACAAACATCTACAAATAAACTAAAGTACATGTAAACTCATCATAATTTATAATTCCACAAAGAACCCCTCACGAAAACATATGGGTAATTGGCATTTTTTTTTTAATTTTATTATGTTATTAGAAAAACTGTGAGTTCAAATGATTTTGTATCTATAGTTTCTGAGACATAAACGGCCAAAGTTCGTAAAAACGTCGTATTGGGGTAGGATTGACAAAGAAAAAAACTGATTTTTTTGTCGAAATAACACAAAGTAAGGATGAAAATGTAGTGATCGGAACTCATAAACATGTTCAATTATAATCTTATTGATGATAGTAAATTAGGGTGTATACGGGGCATAGTAAAAAAATCGTTTTTCCGGATTTTTTTCCAGCACTATTTCAAAACCAACGAATTATATTTTGTTAAGATATCATACTTTCAGTCTATTATAGGCGAAAAAAACGTGTTTTGTTTCTTGATAACTCTCTCTGTTTGAAATATATATAATTTTATTTTCGAGTATACCCCTATATTGAAAACAATTGACAGATCGTTTTTGATTCCAAAAAAATGAATTAATTGCTACTGCCCATTGAATAAAAGATAGGATAACATTCTGATGAACTCAATTGTTCAATATTACCTTTCATTTAGATAAAGGGTGCGTTACATTTTTTTTAGGTCATCTACAATGTTTTTATTGAATATCTATAAAACTATTCCGTTAATTTGGACCATATTTTACTCACAATATTTTGAAAATGTTGACTATCATATGCGATAGTTTTATCAACTTTGTATGTTGCGTTTTTAAGATATGCATTTTTGAAGTTTACGGTATTACGATATATGGGGTAACCTATCGATTCAAAATTTTATGGAACCTTTCGACACATTCAATTTTATTATAAAACTTTTCTAAATAAATTATTTGATACTATAAACAACACAAACCACAATCAACAACAATTTGGAACTTGACAGTCTAGACTCAAAAAAAACTAATTATAAATATCGACTTCTAACAAAAAAAAATTGGCAATTATAATATAACAAATCGAAATTGAAACTAATTAGTTATAAACAACATAATCAACAATTTACATAATGGAACTCTCAAAAAACAAACAATAACCAAAACCCAAATTCAAATAAAATTATTAATATTGTTATTGATTGGTCTATTTGCGCAATCTAAAACATTTCTCAATAGTTTATGGCTAGTGTACTTTATTGTTTCTATTTGAAATTGATATGCGTAATCCTGAACCTGGACTATTACGCTGCCGCATAGTGTCCAGATTTATGAATGCTATAAAGTATCAACTGTGGATATCCTTTAGTATTATTCCTGATGCACCTACAAATGAACGTATTCTAGGCTACTACTGTACCTTCAAAAGTGGAGCAAGAACAATGGGATGCTGTTTCCATATTTGCAGCCTAGGATATGCCCGTCATCAAGAAACAATAAAGTACCCTAGCTATGAACTATTAAACAATGTTTCAGATTGCGCAAATAGACCAATAAATAACAGTATTAATAATATAATTTGAATTTAGGTTTTGTTTATTGTTTGTTTTTTAAGAGTTCAATTTTGTAAATTGTTGTTTATATTGTTTATAACTAATAAGTTTCAGTTTTGATTTAGAGTTCACTACTACAATACACTATAAGATTTTCACTACTTAAGGGTTCACTAAAGCACGACGCGTGTTTCGCTATAGAATAGCTTCATCAGGTTCATTTCGATTTGTTATATTATAATTTCCATAATATTAATTGACTTTATAGAAATATTTTTAACGAAAATAATTTTTAATTTTTATTTGAATTTAAAAAAAAGTATTTCGGCAGCAAGTAATATACATGTTTATGAATATGTTGAAGAAGATTTGTAGAAGTAAATTCCTGTCAAAGTAAAAACTGATATTAATGATGAGTCATATTAATCTTTTCTGAAGAATTAAAATTATTTCCTGCTGTGTTTCTCTTTTCCAAGATAATATGTCATATTGGTGAATATACCATGGTATACATTAAATAACAGGTGTTGTCCAAGTTAATTTTCCAGACAAAAAATTGCAAATTACGTCGTACTGAGTTTTTTACAGTCTTGTTCATTTTGATTCCACCACGTAATTCTCGCTTTTCACAGAAGCTTTTTCATTATGGCTTCCGTGGCACGGCTTAGAATGGTTCAGATCATATCTAACAGACCGAAACTGAGAAAAATATCATCAGGTCCTAATAGCTCCTAGAAGAAAACAATTCTACGTGGAGTCCCCCAAGGGTCGGTCTTGGGTCCTATCCTCTTTTTGTTCTATGTAAACGATATTTATTTATTTATTGATACACTGTTCTATAGGTTACACCTAACTACAGAACAGGAATATAAGTTACAAATACAGTACAATACAAAATAACAAAGTAATAATACATACCGAGATTAACTGTTCTACTTATGTATTTATTTATTTTGTGCTCATATCGTATACCTTTTATACTAATCATTCACTGTCCTACTCTTACTATAATATTTCAAATGTAACTATAATAATAATAATAATAAGTTTATTCACTAATGTAAAAACAACAAAAATTAGATATAATACGATACAATAATACATTTCATGACATTTCATCTACTCAATTCTGAATAAACTCAGTGGCTCCCATGAAGTTTCCTTGTTATGGGAGTATTCCATTTACATAATCATGTTATTGCTCAGAACATATATACGCAGACACACACGTACACATACAAAATATGATATATGAATATAAGTAAAAGTATAAGTAAAGTACCTACTCATAAGTAAATTTGCAAAAAAAAAAAGAAAAAAGAAGAACAAAAAATTCTTAACAATATCTAACACACATTTACCAAAATTCATAATATTATTCATCATCTGGTATTGAAGCTATTTGTTTGTATTAATGATTTTATTCGAATTATCGATTTTTTTTTTGTATAACTGATGATTATTTATATTCTTTATGTTTTGTGGTACTTGGGAATATATTCGGGGGGCTGTGTAGAGGTGAGACCTCTGACCGATTGATTTCGTAACTTTCAAGTTTCGATTTTCTGCAGCTTTTTTGTATCTTGTGTTATGTTCGTGGGAGATAGCAACTAAGTTTTTTTTTATCCTTCTGTTGGAGACATAATATTTTGTAAAAATATAATTTTGATATATCAAAAATTGTATGTAACTATATTGATGACTTGTCATAGCAGTAAGGTGTAATAGTTTGACCAATAAAAAGTCTATTTGAAGGTTGTAGACGATGTGGTAACTTGATTACTATCGTTTCGGACGTCCATCGTCTTAATGGATTTGAAAGGTTTTCACGACGTTTCGAATGCTTGTATCTGCAATCGTCTCCAGGTGAATACTGTCAAGTTTAGGTGCTACTTACCAATTTATATGACTGTCGGTGCAATGATGCGTGTAATTCCGCCAGGTGCAGTGGTGCGTGTAATTTTGCGCGGTGTGGTGGTGCGTGAAGTTTCGCACCTCTGCAGCCCGCCAGAAAGAGCAATCAGTGGTTTCCATACGTTCTTGATCTCAACGCTTGGTTGACTAAAGGCGTTATTGGATTCGATGTAGGTGGCCTCTTTGAACTTTCGTTTGAACCAATGCTCCTCTCTATGTAGAACACTTGCGTCGTCCCATGGAACTCGATGGTGCTCGGTCCAGGCGTGGTCAGCGATTCCTGATTTTGATGTTTCTCCACGTTGAGTCCATTTCTTGTGCTCATCCAATCTTACCGATAACGGTCTCTTTGTCTCTCCAATGTAGGAATCTCCGCATTCACATGGAACTTCATAAATGCAATTCTTACTGATTTCATTTTTGTTGTCAGGTTTGGTCTTGGTCAGGAAACTCCGTAAAGTACTGCCGGATTGGAAGCAGCTCTTGATGTTGAACTTGTTTCTATTTCATGGAAAGTTATCATCATGGGAAGACACGAGATTATTTAATGTCTCGGAAGAAGATGGTGATTGCTACGAACAGCCAAGCACGTAAATTTTGATTTTTTTTATAGCTGTATAGCTATACTGGATTTATCTGGAAGGTTTACACTGTTTGCAGATGACACTACTGTTTCTTGGCACAATGAATATCGTGCCTTGGTCCACTCCATTCCAATAGATATAAAAAAATGAAAATGTGGTGTGATGCCAATATGCTGACACTGAATATTTCGAAAACAAACTTGATAACATTCAAATGGACTTACATCTGGTTACTTTAGGATCTCAACTGATTACGTTTTTGAGTTAGAAAATAAAATGCATTCATTTGCTTGTCCCTATGCGAAATCAGCCGTTGAAGAGTAGTAGGATTATCTTGTGGGCTAGAAACATCTAGTATGCTAAGAACACATTTCTTTGTTTTCAACATAAACAATTTTGACACTTCTTTAGTAGATAGGTGATATTATTTACGTTATAAAAACTTGTTTATTAAAAAAGAAACAGTAAATTTTACAAATGCCGATTTAGCAGACATGTATGGGCTTGCTGACGGGAACGCATATGAAGCCAGGCGACTGTATGAAGAGCGCTCACTGATGCTCAAACGATTTCAAGCACCCACAGAAGGTTATGTGAAACAGGAAGTTTTGAGCCAAATCATCACTTGAAAGGAGCACATCGGACTGCAAGAACTCCAGCAATTGAGGTAGCTGTTTCAAATTCAGTTGACGAAAATCCTGAAATAAGTACGAGGCAAGTTGCCGATAATATGAGTATCGCCCATATTCTAGTATGGAGGATTCTTCATGATTATTTATTATATCCCTATCACATTCAACGGGTTCAGGCTCTACTTCCTCGAGACTTTCGATTATAAGTGAATTTCTGTCAATAGTTTCTCCAAAAAGTTACCGAAAATCCTTTATTCGACAGGGAAATTTTATTCATGGACGAAGCTAGTTTTACTAGAAACAGGATCAGAAACTTTCATAATAATCATTTTTGGGCCGAGAAAAATCCGCATGCAATCGTGGAATCTCATCACCAGGAGCAGTTCTCATTGAATGTCTGGGCTGGAATTATTGGAGATTACCTAATTGGACCTTTTCTTTGCCACGCAGATCGAATGGACATAATTATCGCCGATTTCTTCAAGATAGTTTGTCAATTATGTTGGAAGATGTTCCTATTTTAATGCGAAATCGCATGTGGTTTATGCACGATGGTGCACCTGCTCATTTTAGTGCTCTGGCACGCGAATATTTAAACCAAAACATTCATAATCGCTGGATAGGTCGTGGGGGAACAGAGTCATGGCCAGCTAGATCCCCAGACTTAAACAGTCTTGATTTTTTTTTTTGAGACATTTCGAGACTTTGGTGTACAACCAATTCTGAGGAAGAATGCGAAACCGCGTAATAGTTTCCTGTGAAGCAATAAGGAATACTCCAAGAATTTTCCAAAGAGTACACGAGTCAATGAGAGGGAGGGGTGAAGCGTGCATACTTGCAGGAGGCGGACATTTTGAACAATTAATTTGATTTTGGTATTTTTTGTTCATATTAGTTATGTTTTTAAAAATAAAAAATATATTTTTATGCGTACTTATTACAGAAACTAAATAATAGTTACCATAAAATTATAAAAATCTTACCTAGATCCTTTGGCTACCACAATGGTGAAATTAAGACCGAGAGAAAAAATTGAATAGGGACAAGCAAATGAATGTATTTTATTTTCTAAATCGAAAACCGTCCGCCGGGCGAAAAAAAGGAAGGAAAAAAGACGTGGCCTATCATTATTTTGAGCAAAAATATCTCAGGGAATGTCAACAGGGACGCCACTGATGAAAATTTAGAAATCCTTCATCATGGAAACAATTTATTTTTATACGTACTTTCCATGAACCAAAATTGAAAAAAGCCAAAGCGGTTTCAGAGATATTGGGGAAGAACTGATTTTTTTTGTTAAATTTCAACATTCTGTATCTCAGAGATAAAGCGGTTGCGGACCTATGTTCATATGAAGAGTTTGTTGGAGATTACGACAAAATATGAATTATTTATATAACACTCTCTATGTTATATATTTTTTGTGTTGAGAAGTGTGCTATGTAGATATAAAAATGACATGTAAAATTATTACTTTTTGACTTCTGTCGATGATATTAATAAAACGTGTATATTGAGTAAAAAGGAGTATATCTAATAGAATATCTAACAGGTTGAATAGAATATATCCAACAGAGTTGTTATTGAAATCATCCAAGGATTAATGCCCTTTAGGATCAGCATTCAATTGTGAAACACCCTGTATAAGTGTGTTTCGTCTTTTATAGCATTAATTGATTCATGAGTACGTATGTGACGTACCTATTGTGGTAGTTTTGATTTGGACTTTGTCGACAAAATGTTACGATTTTAGACAATGAAGCATATCTATCCGATAAAATCATAGCAAAATCCATGGAATTTTAAATGCTATAACAATCCATGGAATAAAATTTTTATTCTGTTATGGAATATAATCATAACTTAAGTTTATAACCATATCATGTCACTGACATTTTTATTTATATTTGTTCTCATATGTTGGTATTTTATATGCCTATTATGCACATTGTTTTTTTATATTTGTTTTATGTTTTATATATTGATCTATTCATACATTGTTGCTGCTATAAACCATATTCTTTATGTGTCACATAGTCAATAAACTACTTTCCAATGACGTACATCACCTTATTCTTTCGTCTTAAGTAGAATGAAACAAAATGATTGGTTCCGTCTTCGCACAGGGAGCTGCAAATACACATATAAATCGACATCCATTCCCATTTCCGAAACTAAATTGCACATTTATACGACACTTTGTCGCGTCAAAGGCAAATAGAAGACCCGATGAAAATGCAGCTCGGATTTATTGCTGAATTATCTGTCTTGTAACGAATTTATCGGATTTTCCATTTGAAGCGGAATACGTGTCTATAATCTGAATTCATTTACAGATCACCTGCTGATGAAATACTGAGCATATCAGAAGAGATCACAAAGTTCAAGATGGAGGGGTATAGGAGATTCCTGTAATTGGATTTACCACCCTCTCTGGGGTGCAGGTACGTGTTTATTTATGTTTTCTCTTGAATTGATTGCTTGTGAATGTAATTCATACCAAAGATTCGTAGTGAACAAAATGGCATTGCATTTCTACCTCTTGTAATTATACCGCAATTATTGCCACGCCTACTTACTGAAACGTTGAGCATACCATCACAAAACATGGATTGAAAAAAGAATGCAGCATGGAAGACGATGAGAAAATTGTTAGGAAGGAATTTCATATCGATATTATTGAGTTTTTTGGAGGATTACTCTGGATTTTAATGCAAATTTACAGAAATTCCATTAAAGGGGCGCGTGTTCCAGAGAATTAGTTGATTCGGTTAACTAAAAAGTTGAATTGATCAGTCTGAAATAACTAAGCGCCCAACAAAAACATACCGAAGAAATAAATAGAATTATAAAAGAACTGGCTGATAAAAACTATTCACGTTATACGGTTAAACCGACTAAAGAATAATTGGAAGTTTTGTCGTATTACGTCAGGGAAATATACCCGTTATAATACCTACATTACATCTAAGAATATTAAGGATATAAGACTGGAATAAAAGAGTTCATATCAACAGAAGGGCGGTAATCGGCTGATCTCGATATCTCTCTAGGTGTACACCATTGTATTCTTATTCTACGTGTCATTTTTGATCACTCTGAATCACGTTTATATGTTCCTAAAATCTACCGATTTTGAGTTATGTCGATTTTATCCAAATAAGTTAGCACTCATGATTTTCTATTCTACAATTATAATTTTTGGAGCAACAGCGTTTAAATATTTATTATAGTGGGCGAATATATAGGGCTAAAATCCAATTAGCATGACAAAGTTTCATAAAGGGAGTTGCGGAAACACGTCAAACAGGGTGAGGAAAAAAATTCAACCGACGGAAAAATGAACTGAAAAGCAAAAAATAAAATAAACTTTCCTAGTCTCAACGATAATTGAGCTCCTAAACTAGTGTGAGTAACTAATTTTGAGTCTCCTGAAAACAATGGAGAAAAGTATAGAATTTTATATAAGAAGTGAAATCCTTTTGGACAGACCGCTTCACAAATAACAGTTCTCCTATCAAGCAGGCAAATCAACAATCAATGCTCTAGGATGCAAAGACATACTTGGCCAAAGAAATGGCTATACGTGCATTCATGGATATAGAGGTTGCTTTCGATAACACCTCGCATGACTCCATCATCAGATATCTAGAGGAAAAGAATATACACACCTCACTGATCAGATGGATACATGCAATGCTGAAAAGCAGAATCATTGAAGCTGCTCTCGGAGAGGTAACGATCAGAATGACAGGTGGGGTTCTATTGCCTTTGCTGTGGTCACTGACCGTGGATAATCTGATAGTGAGGCTACATGAATCTGGAATTACGACTCAAGGGTACACCGATGACCTGGTCGTCACTATTAAGGGCAAACATGACAGGATAATATCCGAACGCATACAGACAGCCCTAAATATAATCAGAAGATGGTGCGCAAAGGAGGGATTAAATGTAAATCATAGCAAAACAGTGCTAGTTCTATTCACAAAGAGGCGTAAGTATGAAATGAAAGCCCCAACCCTGAATGCAACTCACCTAACTTTTTCCAATAAAGTCATATACCTGGGCGTCATAATCTACCAGAGACTAACATGGAACAGTCATTTTGAAAATATTCTTTCCAAGGCTACAGCGGCAACCTGGAAGTGCTGCAGAGTTTTTGGCACGACAAGGGGTTTGATGCCGAAAATGATATAGTGGGTATATCAAACGATTATCAAATCCATGTTCACCTATGCCTAATTAGTATAATGGCCAAAAACCAAACAGTACTTGGCACAAATCAAGCTGCAGAGAGTGCAGCGGTTAGCCTGTCTGGGAATCACAGGGGCAATAATAACGTGCCCCACATCTTCCGCCACTGCACTTGTGTGTAATGAAAGAAGTGGCAAAAACTGCATTCAGACTTTACCAGGCATCGAATTCGAATGCTGGAAATCTGATTGGACATCTGGAGATCCTGGAAAATATTCCCCTAGAATCCAGGTACAAGCCACTTCGAAGTGAATTATGAAGTGGTTATAAACAACCACCATATATCCACAACGAATGGGCCGCAACTAGAAAGAAAGTATGGTATACTGATGGTTTCAAAATGGACGAAAGGGCTGGAGTGGGAGTAACGGGTCCTAATTTTAGGCTCTCGAAATCACTAGGCAAAGCTCCAACAATTTTTCAAACAGAAACCCATGCTATAGAAAAAACACTCAATTTTCTGGCCCGGAACACTTTTGTGGTCTTTCCAAAGCCCACATCAACGGAGAGTTTCAGCGCTGGGGAGCTGACTAAATTAAAACCCACTGGAATAAGGTTCCAGGGCAAAGACAAACGAAAAGGCGTTTGAGCTCATCGCCGAAGAAAGCTGGACAGCTTCTCGGCAAGAAAGACTTGAAACTGGTAACGGGAACTGGACATTGTCCTCTGAGGTATCACCTCAAAAAAATGGATAGATCAGTCAGTGAACTGTGCCGTTACTGCAAGAACTTTGCTGAAACTGCAGAACACCTGCTTCGCGATCACTAAGCGCTGTTTTGCAAAAGGCTTCTTCGAAGGGGTTTCACTAACGCCCTCAGGCATCAGGAACTTAGCTCCCAAGGAACTGTTACGCTTCACAAGGAGTCTCGGAATCCCGGGTCTTGAATAGATGACAGGTAATGTACAAAAGCCCTCGCAGGTCGGGGTACGGAGAGGCTGAAGATTCATATCGACCCCCCCTACAATCTACATGGTGTACATGAATGACTTGTCAATTTCAAACGATGGAAAATTCATAATTTTTTTCAAAATGTCTCCTTGTAAATGAGTAGCCTATAAGATGTGGGATTCCATTTCACTCTAATCTGTATTGGGTTGCCCCACACCTACCCTTTCATAGGTTTTGAGAAATTTGGGATTTTTTATTCTTCACACGATTAACCTGACTTCCTAGTCATAAGAATTAATTTCAAAGTGGCTATTTAGCCATGTGACTCAGTATGTGAATTATTATTATCCGCTATTGAAATCGATCAAAGAAGAAAATGTGTCAATTAAATTAACTTGTTCATGAACTATTATCAAGGAAGTACATCGGATGTAATGCAATATCTAGCGTGGTTTTAGCCGGGGTAGTTGTTTTCTGTTGAATATAACAAAAAATAACTCCATTATTGTCGTAGATTTTTCAATTTTCATAAAAATATTTCCAGTCAATATTCAATTGAGAATGTTTCCTTCTTCAACAATATGCCATTGGCAACAAGTAACTCACACTGATACAAACTTTGATAACTATTCAAGGAGGCAACATGAGAAAATTAAATGGCCTCGTGAAAGATAAATAAATTCTGGATGTAGTTCACCAGACGATGTATCTGTATAAAATAATCCGCCAACCCTTCCACTACGGGCCAAACATCCCCCATTGATCTCTTTCATCGACATATAAATGCTGAATTCCAGATAAAGTCTGCACGTAACATCGCAACTGTGACCAACTTTGCAAGGCATTCCTTCAAAGTTTGGAGCAAATACTTCTCGAGTCCGACATTAATCAGTTCAAAGAGCTCGAGATTCATCAATTCAAATAGCTTGACCACATGTTAGGAGGAATTGTAGACAGCTGGAGTTTACAACGCCGACAGAGTTATTTGCCAAAGCTGGAGGTGAGAGCCCAGCTCAAGCTGAATTATGAGATGATTGAGGCACGTGTAGCATTAGAAACTGATGAATCGTCAAACAAGTTTAGTGTACAGTGGGAGGCGAAGACATTTTCTCGTAAATCCACTCAGAAATGATTTTATGATTCCGTATTTGCCTCGATCGAATTGGGGTGTTAATGAATGAAAAACAAGAAATTCATAGATCTCTTGACTGTCTACCTCATCACCATCATTGTCAACTTGGACAAATTTATATCTCTGTTTAGAATCGAAAACTAATCCAGTTTTTGAATAAAACTGAGCCTCTCTATAGGGGTGTATCAGTGATAACTCCCACTCCCAAATCACGAAGTTTTGGAGAAAGTACTGTATGAAATTAGAGTCCTTAAAAGGATGAGGGTTGAAAATTGCTATTTGAAGTCTTTGTTACAGATAAAGGAATACGTGTTTCGCTGTTTTTGGAAATTGAACCCTTGAAAGGGTGAAATGGGGAATTGAGTGGGGATTGGAAGTTTGTATGGGTGTCATAATATATATATATATATATATATATATATATATATATATTGTTATGTTAAGAAGGACTAGGTATATAGTTTAAAAATTAAAAATAAATAATTTATTAGAAAAAAAACAACAAAAATAATAAATATTTAATAGTTAGTAGTTCATGAGATATTGTTTTTACATATTTTTGAGATTCTATTCACTTTCTGAAGCCTCTGTATAACATTGATAGGTAAATATATGCAAATACAATAATGCAGTAATTTTCTTTCATTTTCAAAAATCATTCCAACATATAATTGTTTGAAATACAACAAAAAGTGTAGTTTTACAAAATTATTATGGATTAAATGTGATCAACAAAATTATAATGTTGAAACATACAGTATATGAAATTGCATATAACTAAAATAGTCAATGGGAGAACGAGAAACTTCTTGATGAAAATAGCCAATCAGGGAACAGAGATGGGTTGATGGAAGATTTGAAATTGTGGAAAAGTAAGAACACAGATAATTATGATAAAATCTTATATTTAGTTTATAAGAAATGTAAAATATGTTAGTTGATAAGTTTTCTCAAATAACACCAAATTAGTGAAAGTGCGAAAAGGAAATGCGCGATTTTGAAAAATTCAAATAGAATGACAAAACAGAAATCGTATCCAGGAAAGGAAAAAAACAAAGCGGGAAGAAAAAAGTTTAAGAAAAAAAAAAGGCTGTTGAAAATTTGAGAGAAAAGAAATACCGGATTTCCACTGATAACAAGAAAGATTTCTAACAATAACAAATCAATTTAACCTTTTTGCCAAAAAAATAATTAAGGATAAAAAAAGAATACCTTTTTGTTTTCCACATGAAAACTTATCCAAGCTGATTTCAAGGATTTTGGAGAGTTCCACTGCAATAGAGAGTCCCTGAGAGGAGTAGATGAAGCAGGATTACAAAGAATCACCAGGAAATACATCAGCGACAATCCAACTCCAGGTATAAACTTTTTGAGTGCACATCACCAACTGAATCACTTTGCAAAATAACTCTTATATCTGAAGAGCTTTGTTCAATTTTGGTATTGAACTATAAAACAATTTTTCAACTTAAAAGAAAAAGTGAGGTTATATTTATAATATACTTCATTGTTTTTCATTATTTTCTGTGAAAATTCGTCAAATGCTCATAGTTTAAGTTATCTATCGCAGGCCAGGTCGATATAAGTTTTCCTGAATAAAGGAAATAATTGTTTTTGATAATCTCTGGTTTACTTTCCACAATGATATGCTGATCTTCCACCTATAAACACTGAACTGAAATAGTTATTTTGACATCAAGAAAGGCAGAGTTGCTCTGTTGCCAGTACCGACTCCTGAGGCATAGGCGTTCCAACTGAGTTTAGTCGTGGTGAGAAAGGAAATAAAAAGCAGGGAGAAAAAAGAAAAATATGAAATTTTAGAAAATCAATAGGGCAATGGTATATAAGAATGATTTCAAAGGGAATTACAAAGGGTAAAAATAATGAAAATTTTACAAATATTTAGTAAATTTATTATGGTATTGGGTGAAAGAAATAATTTTACAAATTTCATTGAAATAAACCTCAAAACAAAACAACCTATAACATATAATAATAAGTAGCTTCCTACGCGGAGTGAAGTAATGTGGGCAATTATTAAGTATAAGTATAAATAAAAATTATTATATTCTATCCAATCATACTATATATACATATATATATATATATATATATATATATATATATATATATATATAATTTATATATAACATATTATATATATATATATATGGATATAACGAATTGATATATGAAGAAATGGGCAGCTCAAATATAAAAAGTCATTTTTACGAATAATCTAGTCCAAAATGCAGACGAAAATAGCTACCATATGAAGATTTTAAAAAAAATCCATTGAGTAAGAAATATGTCAAGAGATACCATAAGAATGCATGAGACCTTATAAAAAAATGTTTTTTATGAACTAAACCATCAACACATATGATCCATGCTGCGTGGGATAGAAAACTGATTAGGAAGTACATCATAAATTTCTAAGATTTATTACAGCGATTGAAAGTGAAAACATGTTCACGCTTTCCGCTAAGAAATGAAACCTCTCATTTTGATGCATAAAAACGGCAATAAATAATTACTGAAAAACAAATAACCACTCTCAAATATTTTTTTTTGAAAATATAATTACCATCAGCTGTGTGCACCCTGCTAATCAAGGATGTAATAAAAATATCAACATTAGAAAAACAATTCTTGTATTATACTTATCCCGAGAATCTAGCATTATAAATCAACGACATAAAGTTGTCATCACTAACTGATACATGGGAGACTAATGACCAGCGCTTGAAACCACGAAGTGATATAAAAAGGGGTAAACATATTAATTCGGGGCATTAAAATCAGATCGTGTAGTTAGACCAGATCTTATCACTCGACATCTGTTCGAGTTGTTCAGTTATGTAGTTGTTATAAAAACTTTTTAACAAAAAATTGAACCGACGAAAAAATCAACTGAAAAGCAAAAATTAAAATAAACCTTCTTACTCTAAATGATAATTGAGCTCCTAAACTAATGTAAGTAACTGATTTTGAGTCGGCGCCAAACAAACAATTATCGAAGATCATTATCTATGAAAGAAGTCATCAAAACGCAGCCGTGCATCTCGCTGCCATCATTTTACGCTTCACCTAATTCAATTGCTAGTTTGTTTGGCGCCGACTCAAAATCAGTTACTTACATTAGTTTAGGAGCTCAATTATCATTGAGACTAAGAAGGTTTATTTTATTTTTTGCTTTTCAGTTGATTTTTTCGTCGGTTTGATTTTTTGTTAAAAAGTTTTTATTTTTTACTTTTCAGTTCCGTATTTCGTCGGTTTAATTTTTTGTTAATAAGTTTTCATTTTTCAATTTTTTGTGGCTAAAATCTACCAATTACTACCTACATGTTTTTTGATTACTTCCAAAATACTTACTTACCCACCTTACTTCAACCATAACCAGTTAAATAATATGATTATCTACTTTAACTATTTGTTGTAATATAAATTATTTTCGTTGTTCTGGTTGGTTTATTTCATTACTTTGTATATCATTCCATCCTCTCATAAAATATACTGATTTTGATGGAACAAGAATAATGTCAGTAGCGATCTGTCATTGTCAACTACGTATGTGTGTGCCAATGTTCACTAGTGAAAAATCAATTATCCCCTATTTTTCCACCCGTAAGGGTGGCTAATACCTTTCGAAATCCAAATATGAGGTATACCCTATCTATTAAAAAAAGAATCATCCAAATCGAAGAACCCAGTACAAAGTTATGCCTGATAGAATTGGTTAACGGACCAGAATTCAGAGGGTGAGTGATCAATATCCTTCATGTCGCTACCCTTAGGGGTGGATTTCATCTTTTAAATTCAAATGGGACCAAATTCGAAGTACACCCTATCCACCGAAAAAAGAATTATCGGAATCGGACGTCTCAGTAAAAAGTTATGCGTGATCATACATAAAAAAATATGATGGAAAAACATAAAATATACGGGTCGAATAGAGAACCTCCTCCTTTTTGGTTTCGTCGGTTAAAAATTACTATTATCGACTCTGTCGTTGTTCAGTTAATACAATGTAGTAAATCAAATTACCAAAGCCCACTTCAAAACGAAAATAGTAATCAACGTAAACAATGAAAGTTATAATTTCGGTAGCCGCATTTAAATTAAATACAGAAAACCAGAAATTGCAGTTAGTTAAAAGGAAAAAGTGAACTGTATTATAATAAGTCAGGGTTGGAAAATGAGTTCAGTGCGCGTCAGATGAGATCGGTACTAAACCTGCGAAGTAATCATAAAAGAGATATTAAACATGAAAAATTAATAATAAGAGTCTTATATTCGTTGGATAAATAAATGTGTGGGTGTAATGCACATCTGAATATAGTGGCTAGAGGGTAAGCGTTTAATTATATATTCTGATTCAAGATGTCATATCAGATTAATTTATTTGAATTTGAATGGTATAATCAAGTTTCGACGTAAGAAATATCTATCAACAAACTATTCATATATTTGAGATTGATCATTTTATGGTCTTGTCAAATTTTTTTTTGAATTCTTAGTTAATGGGTATAACCTTATTATTTTCAATACGTTCCCAATATTTTACATATGGTTATTAATATAATATATATTATATATATATATATATATATATATATATATATATATATATATATATATATTATCATACAGTTTTATATTTTGGTGAGTCAAATATACTATATCCAGTGCATGTGAAAGTTCAGAGATAATTTTGAATTAGTCGTTTATTGAATGATATTTGCTCCTTAAGAAATGTTTTCATTATTGTTCTAATTACTCATTTAGTAGAGTTTCAAATATTTGTTTGAAGGTTGTAGACGATGTGGTAACTTGAATACTCTCGTTTCGGACGTCATCGTTTTAATGGATTTAAAAGGTTTTCACGACGTTTCGAATGATTGTATCTGCAATCGTCTTCAGGTGAATACTGACAAGTTTAGGTGCTACTTACCAATTTTTATGACTGCCGGTGCAATGATGCGTGTAATTCCGTCATGTGCAGTGGTGCGTGTAATTTCGCGCGGTGTGGTGGTGCGTGAAATTTCGCGCCTCTGCAGCCCGCCAGAAAAAGCAATCAGTGGTTTCCATACGTTCTTGATCTCAACGCTTGGTTGACTAAAGGCGTTATTGGCTTCGATGTAGGCAGCCTCTTTGAACTTTCGTTTGAACCAATGCTCCTCTCTATGTAGAACACTTGCGTCGTCCCATAGAACTCGATGGTGTTCAGTCCAGGCGTGGTCAGCGATTCCCAAATCCCAAATAAGTTGCACAAAAGTATGTGTAAGCATTGACTCATAAAACTTTCATACAATTAATTTGGAATGATACTTGTTCAACCATCATAGTTTCTTTATGTTGTTAGATTGTTGAATCAATAAAATATTAGATATCATATACAGTGTGGTTGAAAAAATACTGAATTTATTTTATAACGGGTTTAGACAGTTTATATGAAAAAATTGTTGTTCATCATAAAGTCATTTTCGTAATTGATAGATTCTTGAAATCTCAGTTAATTGATAGACTTTAGAAAATTGATACAACTTACTGTCAGTTATTATCCAGGTAGTATTACACTATTTGGAATAGGTATCTATGTTTATTTTTGTAACGAAGTAATTTTTTTAAATCAAGTGTTTTAATAATTTGCATAGTATCTGTTATATATGTTTGTTTTCCTCTCTGTATATTACAATTGACATAGATCTAGTTAGTTACTTATTGACATATGGCATTGACGTTAATAAATATAAAAATACTCCACATAATTATCAATTACTTTCTTAAATAGAAGAGCAAATCGACTACAGCGTTGGGCACATATTCTGTCTGCATTTAATTATGAAATAAAATATATCAGTTCTGATAAGAACTGTGCTGATTTTTTGTCTCGATCGCCCGCACCCATAAATACAGAGGAATACAGCAATTCATTCTATTTTTATGGAAATGAACACAGCGATAAAATATCAAATTTAAATTACTCAGAGAATTCTGACTTTCCTATCAATTTTAGATTAATAAAAAAAGAAACTTCCAAACATGTGATATTGGGAAAGGTAGCACATTATGTCCGTACAGGATGGCCAACAAAGTGTAATTCTGATGAATTAAAGCCATATTTCATTAGACGATCCCAAATAACAGAAGAACAGGGTTGTTAAATGTGGGGATATCGATTGATTGTACCAGTGAAATTTTATCAGAGTATTTTACAAGAACTTCATTCTAGTCATATGGGCATAACAAAAATGAAGTCTTTAGCCAGGTCTTATTTTTGGTGGCCAAATATCGATAATCAAATTGGAAACTTGGCAAATTCTTGCGACACGTGTGCAGTTTATGCCAGTCATTTGCCAAAAGCCCCACTGATTTCTTGGGATTGGCCTAAAAGAGCATGGATTCGACTCCATGTAGAGTTTTTTGGACATGTTGGAACAAGTATTTTTTAGTAGTTGAAGATGCAACTTCGGAGTGGATTGAGTGTTTTGAGGTTAAAAACATAACAACTAATACCACAATTAAAATTCTTCGTAAATTGTTTGCACGATTCGGATTACCCAATGAATTATGTTCTGATAACGCACCAACTCTTTGTTCAGGGGAATTTAGATCTTTTTTAGATCAGTTTGGAATTAAACTTTCAACTGGCGCACCTTACCACCCAGAGACAAATGGTTTAGCTGAGTCTGGTGTGAAACTAATGAAAAAGGCATAGATCTCATTTTGGATACTTTTCTATTGCATTACCGTAACTCTGAACACACAACCACAGGAAGGGCACCAGCACAGCTACTTTTTGGACGTAATTTACGAACCAAATTTGATTTAATATTGCAATCAACTGAGGATGTAGTGAGAGAAAAACACATTCGTGTGGAAAAATCTACATTGAATAGAAGGGATTCCATTTTTTCTCAGGGTGAGAAGGTGTGGGTCAAAGATTGCCGTAAAAATACACGAAATTGGTGTAAGGGAAAGATTCATCAAGTACTTGGTGGAAGGACCTATATTGTAGAAGTTGATGGCGGTATTACATGGAAAAGACATACTGATCAATTGAAAAAAGATGGAAGTGCTTCCGGGCAGAATGTTGCACAAACTGTATCTGTAATACCGCGATCTTCATTAATAGACGCCCTCTTTACCCACATCAGTGTCCAATATTGACAATGACAGTGAAATGAAAATCGAGATGTAACTGCTCGTGTCTTGAGACGACGAAGTCAATTAAGAAGACCAGACAGGTTACATTTTTAGTAATAAATGATTGATATTAAAGGGGAAGGTGTTATATATGTTTGTTTTCCTCTCTGTATATTACAATTGACATATATCTAGTTAGACTAAGTTACTTATTGACATATGGCATTGACGTTAATAAATATGAAAATACTCCACATAATTATCAATTACTTTCCTAAATAGAACAGTATCCTCAACTAGATTGGCGAGGTAAACAATTTCAACGATTCCAGCTCTGTAAAAATGTATCTATATCTATATACCGGGGGAACGATTTTCATATGCCGCTCTATAAAAATCCCCAGTGAGTTTTTTCAAATTATTCACACTCAGTATAGCTTTTCATAACTTAGTAACATCTCAACCAAGTAAAATGAAGAGAAAGGGCTGGTTCATGATATGGGAACTCCGTTATTTTTTCAATTAGGGTCATAGGGATTGGCATGTAAGGTCTTCATTTCAATGATTTTAGAAATTCCACCCCAAAAGAGGTGTAATGGGGGTGAAAGTTTGTATAAGGATTCCATTTGTTCTGGAGTCAGAGTCATGGAAATCGGTTTTGGGCTCGCCTCTTAAAAAAAAAGGGTTTCTGAAAATTCAACCTCAAATGGGGTAAACAGGGGATTTAGAGTTTGTACGAGACTACCGTTATTTTTTCAGTTAGAGTCATGAGAATTGGTGTTTTTTCTCTCTGTTACAAATAAAGAAATTGTGTTCAACCTTTTTTTAAGATTCCGTCCTTAAAGAGGTGAAACGGTGAATTTGTAATAAACGTCACAAAGCAATGCCATGTCAAATCAATTATGCCACCCAAACGAGATAACTAATGGGAAACGGGACAACGAGATAACGAGAAGAGGGCAAAGCCACAAGCATAAACTAGATGGAACAACAGAAAGAAAAACATAAGAAAAAATACAAATGCCATGCGGACGAAGTCGCGTGTACCAGCTATTTTGTATAAAGCGATAGAAACAAAGTTAAAGCGATAGAAACAAAATTTTATTTTTGTTTTATACTGATTTATCAAATATCAAATATTGTAAATTTCTCAAAAACATTTCTAGTCACCATTGTTGCTGCAGTCAAAATGTTTGATAAGAGAAAGTACTCATAACCTTACATTTATTTTGTTCAGTTCAATGGTGGGAACAGTCACCAGGGTGATCTATTAAAAACACGTTTCAAATGAAAATCAGAAGAATCCATTTTCAGACTAGGATTATTTCCCATCTTCATAAATGATATAGTTGTAACTTTCTAGCAATATCGTCTCTATCTTTGCCAATAACACTGGCACAAACCGCCGTGGGTGATACAGGGGACTAGTTTATTCTTGAACATACCTAAAATCCAAAATATTGTATTCAAACCGTTTAAAGTTATTGGGGATAACAGTTGATAGAAAACTGAACTGGTTGGAGTACATCAACCAACTCAACAGCAATTTGCTCTAAGAACTTTTCTTGCCAGTACGAATCGTCTGCTCTCGAAAGTTGTATATTTTGCATATTTACCTACTTTAGTACAATAGGGAATAGAATTCCGGAGCAACCCTGGTGGGTCGAAAACCACGTTTATAATTCAGGAGCGTCCAAATGGAATTAGCGAGACTCTCATGTGGATTATTCACTGAAACATGAAATATTCACTTTAACCAACACGTTTACATTCAAAGTTGAATATCAAATATTCCTTAGGGTGTGAAGTCGAAGGAGCTTTGGTAGAACTTGATTCTCAATATTTTCTGTGGAGTTATTTATATTTTTTGCTCTTCTGGTACATAAATATCCTACGTGTATGGATTGATTTTGTTGTTAAAAAAACAATTATTCGAATTTGTCAAGTGAAAATAATTTTCAGACTGAAAGTATGTGACGTTGGCTGCCTATGAAAGCGTTTACCTATCTCAACGTTTTTTTTTTTATTTTTCCGACTTTAAAGTCGGAAATTCCGAGAATTGTCAAATCGCCTACTTATTCTGGGAATATCATGCCTCAATGATGGAACAATGTCATGTTGATCTCGTATCCATTATACTTTTTCGTTATGTGTTCTACAATAGGGTAAACAAAGAAAAACCTAATTCGATTAATTTTAAACTAAACAGCGTGAGTTCTCTAATGAGAATAGAAGATTTAATTTAGCCTGGATGAACTCCCTCAATGTCGATCGAAGTTAATTGACATGATTGTTTTATACAGGGTGGTCCGAAAATTGGGGTTCGTCCACCCCTCGTTTTTTAGGTCGGATAGGAAAGAGTACGTCATATAAATATCAAAATTCTTCAATGTCAAGAACGTCGCATAGTCATTTCATGTACACAGGGTGAAAAAGATACATTCCAAGTTTCTTAGAAAACCGCAAAAAAGGAAAAAATAATTCCTTAAATTGCATTAAATAGGAAAAAATGATTTCTATAGGGGGTGTCACAATACAAATATGAATTGTTGAGCGACAAGTTTTTAGATCTGTTACTCACAGAATAACGTGCACCCCTAAAGAAATGGTTTTTTTCCTTTTATTGCAATATAAAAAATTAATCAACCTTTTGAATTCCGGCAACTGGTTTTTGAATATCTACTAATTATCTGAAATTTAAAAAATGTATTACTTTTGCATGGGAATTTCAAGAAAGTATTCCTACAGTTAGAATACATCTCGGATTTTTTCTTACTGTTATTAAATCGTACTTAAAAATTCCTATGATTGGTTTTTTGCAGAAAATCGAGGATGATTAAGTTTTCCCCAAATTGCAAGCACATTTTAGAACACATGAAAATATATATATAGATGATCAAATGATAAATAACGAAACAGAAAAAAGTTAAATTTCTTCCATAACTGAATATACAGGAAACTGTTTCTTGAAAAATCAATTATCACGGAAAAATGGTGATATGAAATTGAGGAAACATAATTGAAAATTCAAAAATTCATTTTCCAAAAAGAATTTTTCCCATTATTTTTTTTTACGCAGGTACTGGGAATTTTGCACTTGCCGTTATGTGTGGCAGACTGTGAGAATTTAAACGTCTACAATTTTTGAAAATCAAATCAAACGACACATTCTACATGTAAAAACCACGAAATTAAAAAGTTGTTTTGTAAATTATTCCAATGCAATGCAACTTTTCCACTATGCTTATCGATACCAAACGCTTCCAATTCAAAATGGGTTGGATATTCGAACACAATTCGTTTATAAATTCTGATTGAAAAAGAACGTTTTGAAAACTTCGTCTATACTGGTCTTCCGTAAAGAAAAACAGAAAGCTTGTGGTGACAAATGCGGAAACGTCAGCTCATTTCAAAATTAGAGCGGCTTTTAAAACAATAAATCCGGCTGAATTCCGGAGAAGCCCTAATTGAGAGTGGACCATCTCAGTTATCTGGAAGAAGTTCACTGCATCCTTTATGGATCATTCGTTTGTTCTGTTGTACTAACGACATAGGAAGGAAATGTTTGCCATGTACTGCGAAAGTTTAATGAGTTTCTGTGTGGAACGATACTAGGCGATCTTCTAATCGTTACAATGGAGCAAGTGAAAAAGAGGATATTTTTTTAGAGATAATATTGGGGTTGTTGACTCTTATAATCCAATAAATAGAAACAAAATTTCACCAAAATCTAACAAAACTTTCAATACAGCTAATATTCTGGATTCAGGTAGTTAAATGTCATACCATGCCACTGACTGCCCTGGAAATAAAAATAAAATATAGTTTAGCTGTAACTGCAGAAATAATGGGGATACCAAAATGTTTGGAACAAAAGTTATAGCTCTTGATTTTCTCTACAAAAATGATATCCATCAAAATTTCGTTATATACTTTCGTAATAACATTCTAAAATTTGAGGAAGTTATTCTTGGGTCCATTTTGAGGAAAAAACTTCATATGAACATACAGTGCTTCTCAAAAGTCCACTCCCCTTCAGTTATTTTTGGAACGATTATACATAAGTGAAATTTGGAAACTAAATATTAAAGTTGAAAAGGGAAACATTCTCAATTGAATATTGATAGAAAGATTTTTCAGTGAAATAGATTTTCGTCGACAAAAATGTATTGAAGACCTAGTGAATGCGATGTCTCTCCTGCGTCAATGTTACGAATGATTTCTGGTGAGTACTCTCTTTTGGAAAACATTCTTCTTTGCCTCATTCATCTTTATGAGTTCTTAATTAAGACTGGAATAGAAAATCAAATAACTATCTGAATGAAAATACAAATTTTCAATTTCAGATTTTTTCTTTTGAGTTAGGGCCTTCTCAGAATATCTATCAGATGTAGTTCAATGTCCAGCGTGGCTTTAGCCGGGGAAGTAGTTGTTTTCTGTTAGACATTCACAAAAAATAACTTCATTTTAATCGTGGATTTTTCAATTCACAGAAAAATCTTTCTATCAATATTCAATTGAGAATGTTTCCCTTTTCAACATGAATACCCCACAAGAGGTTATCTTGACGATGGAAGATAGTGACTAAAGTTTATCTTTCAGTCGCAGATGATTCCACATCTGATTTTATGAACATCCTGTTTATATTTTCAACAAATCTAAATATTAAAGGTTGTAAACTTCCCTACTAGTGATGATAGATGACGAAATCGTCAAAGATGACGTCACAAGGCCATTGTGACAAATAATTTTGAATGGAACCCTACGGCAAGCGACACCTCTTTTGAAAGGTATCGAAAAAACCTATTCAATGATACTAATTTTGTTTGTGTTCATGGCAGTTTTGGCAACTAGCTTTTAAAAAACGCAAAGCTGTGATGGATTAAATCAGTTAATACTAAAATTCCAAATTCAAGCTCCGCCTCTGGATAGTCGTCAAATAAGCTGACGTTTTTGTTATTCTCCCTAATTCGACGTTTTTGTAATTGTCCAAGTTTTTGTACATTTAATAATTTGTGTATTGTTGATCGAACGTTTAACTGTTTTAGCAGCTTTTGATACCTTTAATATTTTTGTACATTTTAATAATTTGTTAAACTGTTGTGAGCCGAACGTTTAAGTGCTTCAAGAAGCGAAATGGTACGTGCTTTAGGTGATAAAGTAGCAGCGATCCTAATTCTTGGTGAAACTGGACAAAATATTCATGCAGCAGAACGCATTTTCAATGAGAGGTTTTCCGATCGCCCCGTTTCGAAGACTTATTTAAGGGAGCTTCTTCGTAAGTTTGGAACAACGGGTAGTATTAATGATGCGAAACGATCTGACAGACCACAAATTTCTGATGAGAAAAAAATTGATATACTGGCAGAAGTAATAGTTAATCCTACTTCTTCAACAACTCACGTTGCATCTACCTGTGAAGTCAGTCGAAGTACAGTACACAGGGTGTTGAAAAAAAACAAATTTCATACATACAAATTAAAAATGGTTCATCAACTCTCTGACGACGACCCAGACCAAAGACTAGAATTTTGTGAAAATATGGAAACTAAAATTAACCAACAGCCAGACTATGTCAAAACAATTTGTTTTAGTGACGAAAGTACTTTCTATCTAAATGGAAATGTAAATACACAGAATGTGAGGTATTGGAGTGACGCAAATCCTCACCTGTTTCGTGAAACACATACCCAATTTCCCCAGAAGGTGAATGTTTGGGCTGGTATCCTGGGAAACCACATCGTTGGGCCTCTTTTTTCAAATACTTATTCAACTGGTGAGGTTTATCTGGAGTTGTTGCAAAACGCAATAGAACCGTTAATCCTTGAAATTTTTTAAGATAATCCAGATGAATTCGGCAATTTGGAAATAACATTCCAACAGGATGGTACTCCTCCGCACTATTACGGTGCAGTAAGACGGTATTTGGATGAGGAGTATCGTGGTAGATGGATTGGACGACGAGGTTCAACGGAATGGCCAGCTCGATCACCAGACCTCATACATTTGGATTTTTTTCTGTGGGGGTACCTTGAATCGAAGGTTTACGCCACTGAACCTGACAATATTGACGTTTCAAAACAACGTATTGTTGCAGAATGTGAGGCTGTTTCCGCAGACACATTTGCAAAAGTACGAGAAGAGTTTAAAAATAGGATATTTCACTGTCAGGAAGTAAATGGAGGTCACTTCGAGCAGCATTTTCTTTAAGTAGATACTGATTCTTAAATCTGTAATTAATATCATACCGAATGGAATTTAAATTTTAATGTTTACTAATGAGCCATTAATTTTTTTTATAATAACTTTGGTATAACCCTACATATTTTTGTGAAACGTATTAGGCATATTCTATGCATCAAAAGGCATTTTCTGCTGTACAACATATTTTTTTATTCTTGCCAGTGGCGTTCGTGCGGGATTTGCACTGATTTTAAAGAGAAAAGTGATAATACACTACTTTTTCAAAAAAATTTTTTTTTTTACTTCAAAAGATATTTTTCTAAATAGGTTTGGCTTGACGTTTCGGGGACTATATCTGCCCCCGTTCTCAAAATCTTCTAAATCTCCTTTAATTGTTTTAATGATTTGGATTTTTTCTCGAAGAGTCTTTTTCGCTTTTTTAAAAGAGGTGTCGCTTGCCGTAGGGTTCCATTTGAAATTATTGGTCACAATGGCCTTGTGACGTCATCTTTGACGATTTCGTCATCTATCATCACTAGTAGGGAAGTTTACAACCTTTAATATTCAGTTTCCAAATTTCACTTGTTTATGTATAATCGTTCCAAAAATAAGAGGGGGCGAGGGGACTTTTGAGAAGCACTGTATACATATATAACAACATTCACAAACAAAAACCTCAATCATCGTGTAATATCACAATTCACCTGTTCAAAGATGCAATTCAAAAAAATCCAGAATTTATGTTTGAATTCCAGCACTAGTTTATGAATATCTACTATTATTTTCATTACTTTTGAAGGGGAATTTCCAGAAAGTATTCCTACAGTGGGATTACATGTCGGATTTTTCCTAACTGTTATTAAATCGTACTTCAAAATTCCCGTGATTGATTTTTTCCAGAAAATCGAGAATGATTAAGTTTCCCCCAAATTGCATTTCAGCACACACTATATGGCCGAAAGACATTTCCAAATTCGATATAAAGTGATGGAGGACGTGAGCTCTTCGTCTGAAGAATAAGAGGTCGCAGCTGCATGAAATGACCATAGTGAAACAATATTCATTGGTACGAAAGTAAATTGATGGACTACACCATCTTGTATGAATCGTTGGTCGGTGTATAAAAAATGCGACTTTCGTGAAACATCTGCTATTCGAGCGTAGTCATTTTTCCGGGATGAAATTTATTAGATATGCCAGGAACTTCTTTTGGGGTATTTCATAGCGTTTGCAAGGATTCAAGGGGCATAAAAATGAATTACCAGTTATATTAGAAGATCTATCGAATGCGTATTGGGTTTGAAATAAAATTATACTTTGAAAAAAACTAAAAAACACGCTTATGAAGCAATAAGGACTGAAAATTTTAAAATAATAAGAATAAAGTCATTCATCAAAAAGTTTTATCTTTTGTAAAAAAAGCGTGAGGTGCTTGATATCTGTTTCCTCAATATAATTATGAGAAGTAAAGAGCACCCAGCTTTTTTTACACAATAGATATTTTTTCGAGCAATGACTTTATTCTTATAATTTAAAGTTTTTTAGTCCTTATTACTTCATAAGCGTGTTTTTTATTTTTTTCAAGTATAATTTTACTTTTAACTCTTTAGTTCATATTGCTATAAAAGACTAAAAGAACTACGGGAGAAAAACTCTTCCATTGTTCAATCCACATGAGATGAAAACTATAACTAAATTTTGGCGAATGTGCATTCGCCATATCTTTGAAATGTAAATTATGCTGTATAAAACCAGTGTATTCGCCATATATTTGGAAGTTAAATTATTAGCTATGAAATTATAGTATTGTCATCGGTTTTTAATACGTGTGCAAAAATTTCAAATGATTCGGACACCTACATTCATACATACATACAGGTGAAGATAATAAAGCGTGTATGAAAGGGTCATTTCAATGATATGCTGGTTTGTTATTGACAAGTGATAAAAGTGTGTTAATAAGTGTGTGTTGAAAATTACATATTCATGTTCATTTTCATACCTGAAAAACGAACTCCAGAAATCACTAATCCTGCTATGACAGTGAGTTTTTTCAAATCCAGATTTAAAAATAATAAAATCATGGAAAAATACAAATGACACAACTTCAACAATATGGCATTTCTTCCTCAAAACTGGCTATTGAATTCAACCAACTTGAATATTTTCCTGCATGACATTACTGCAAAAACGATCGCTAGCATTCATGAAATTATTAATAGTGTTGACTATGATTTTCAAGGCTCATAACATAATATTTGGACCAATGGATATCTTTGGACATAATTGATGTATGTTAAACAAATCAACTTTTTAACCGACGAAACCAAAAAGGAGGAGGTTCTCTATTCGAGCCGTATATTTTATGTTTTTCCATCATATTTTTTTATGTATGATCACGCATAACTTTTTTCATCTCTTCAATCAACTTTTGATTTCAAAATAAAATCACCAGACAACTAACAAATGTGTGACGAGTAGGGAGGTATACAGGGTCACCCTTATAACTCTTGTATTATTGAAGTTCAATTTACCTTTTTTGGCATATTTACTTGCTTTGCCGTACTTTCGGTTTGACCGGAAATGACCCCGACTTTCGATTTTTAAATTGGACATCCTATATATTTTTGCTTATTTTGATCGAGAATTACATTCTGATTCCAACAATACCTCACTTATCAATATTTGACAAATAAAGTAATTTTCATTCCACTTTTTATTTTTTGATCTAGAATGCCATGGATCGTGTAAATCGCTTCATTCTTGATCAAGTAACATGGGAAAAATACGACTTTGAGGCTTATGACTTCACAGTCGTTTTAAGAATTATTTAAAAGTAGCAAATTAATCTATTAAAGTTCTAAGTTTTCAAAATTACTTTCTCATTGATCACGGCAAAGTTCAACTTTTTCAATTGTTGCGCGCACCACATTGATTAGCTGTTACGCAGTGATGTTCTGGAATGCCCTTACTTTATACTCCAGTTCTTCACAAGTAGCTGATGCTGTGTTATACTCCAGATTTTTTATTGTTCCCCATAGAAAAAAATCTAGCGGAGTAAGATCTGGTGATCTAGAATATGACAAAGAAATAATACATTATGAAAAAATATGACAACTTAAGAATGTACCTCGCAGGCCACTGAATAGGACCATAAGTGCCAATCCACTTTTCTGGGAAGGTGTCATTCAGATGTTCTCTTACGACTTGAGAATTGGTGGTTCCATCTTGTTGAAAATAGATATCAACTTGGTTGCCAGTGGCAAATCTTCAATGAAATCATTAATGTGATTTCTAAGGAACTGTAGATATCTTTCCGCAGTGAGTTGTCCGTTGAAAATTATTGGCCCCAAAAGTTTTCCTCCCATAATACCCATCCAGCGATTGGAACCAAATCGCTCTTGAGAATTTCCTTCTTGCATCAAATGTAAATTTGTTTGAGACCAGTACCTTTTATTATTTCGATTGAACAGACCCAAGTTGGTGAATCGAGTTTAATCTGAATAAATAATTTTAAATGGAAAACGTACTCTCCTCTGTATTCAGTCAAAAACCAGTTGCAATAAGTTAATCTTCGGTTGTCGTCGTTATCGTAAAGATGTTGGTGTAGTTGGTACCAGAATGATCGATAATTATATTTGTGAAGAATTCTCCAAACGGACGAATAACTTATATCACACTCAGAAACAATTTGGCGAATTGGCGCCATACAATTCACTTCAACAAAGGCCAACACGTCTACTTCTTTTCCTTCACTGACGATGAAGTTATTGGCATTTTCTTCTGGCTCATTTCGCATTTTCCAGTTTTCGAAAATAATGCCGAGTGGTATGGCGACGATTAGGGAATCTCTAAGCATAAATTCGAGCTGCATCAGTTGCATACATTTCTGCTTCTCCGTAAATTAGCAATACAGTGCTTCTCAAAAGTCCCCTCCCCCCCTCTTATTTTTGGAACGATTATACATAAACAAGTGAAATTTGGAAACTGAATATAAAAGGTTGTAAACTTCCCTACTAGTGATGATAGATGACGAAATCGTCAAAGATGACGTCACAAGGCCATTGTGACCAATAATTTTCAATGGAACCCTACGGCAAGCGACACCACCTTTGAAAGGTATCGCAAAAACCTATTCAATTATACTAATTTTGTTTGTGTTTATGACAGTTTTGGCAACTCGTTTTTAAAAAACGCAAAGCTGTGATGAATTAAATCAGTTAATACTAAAATTCAAGCTCCGCCTCTGGATAGTTGTCAAATTAGCTAACGTTTTTGTTAGTCTCCCTAATTCGACGTTTTTGTAATTGTCCAAGTTTTTGTATATTTAATAATTTGTGTATTGTTGATCGAACGTTTACCTGTTTTAGCAGCTTTTGGTACTTTTAATATTCTTGTACATTTTAATAATTTGTTAAACTGTTGTGAGCCGAACGTTTAAGTGCTTCAAGAAGCGAAATGGTACGTGCTTTAGGTGATAAACTAGCAGCGATCCTAATTATTGGTGAAACTGGACAAAATATTCATGCAGCAGAACGCACTTTCAATGAGAGGTTTCCCGATCGCCCCATTTCGAGGACTTATTTAAGGGAGCTTCTTCGTAAGTTTGAAACAACGGGTAGTATTAATGATGCGAAACGATCTGGCAGACCACAAATTTCTGATGAGAAAAAAATTGATATACTGGCAGAAGTAATAGTTAATCCTACTTCTTCAACAACTCACGTTGCATCTATCTGTGAAGTCAGTCGAAGTACAGTACACAGGGTGTTGAAAAAAAACAAATTTCATCCATACAAATTAAAAATGGTTCATCAACTCTCAGACGACGACCCAGACCGTAGACTAGAATTTTGGGAAAATATGGAAACTAAAATTAACCAACAGCCAGACTATGTCAAAACAATTTGTTTTAGTGACGAAAGTACTGTTAAGGCCTATATTCATTATGTCTATTTGAACACATAAAACAGTTGGCTGAAAAAGACCATAGTAATTTTGTAATTTTGATAGAATTGTCATTGTCAAAATAAAATACGAAAAAGTAAAATATTGCATCAATAGCACTTTAAATATCAACATAAAAGTGGTCCTTTGAGCAGAATTACCAAAAAGTAACGTAATATTGGTTATAACGCAACAAAACAACGCATAGAAATACATTGGTGCAGCGGCGCAGCAGAGAGGTGAGAGTCTCACAGCAGCGGACTGGGCAGCATCCAATACGTGACAGAAGGTGGGTTCGTTCCTTATCATCCTTATTTCCTTGTACCTAAGGCTTTGCTTTGAATCATCACAGCCGTACAAAGGCATTTATTTGGATTTTTTGAATTTTAATAATTAACACTGAGATTTCTAACATGGAAAGTCTCAAAAGCAAGCGGGGAAGCTTGAAAGCGAAACTTACATCATTCACAAAGTATTTGAAAAATATAACTGACAAAATCGCTCTCAATCCTGAAGAAAAGCTTTCAAAACTCGAAATGATAGAAATTGAAGAACGTTCAATCAACAATCTGAATTTGATAGCAGAATTCAATGAAGTACAGAATCGAATTGAATTAGAGGTCGATGAAGATAATTTATAGGGTGAATACCAAGAAAGAGAAAATTTTGAGAAAAATTATTACATTCAGAATTCAATCGCAAAGAAAATTTTAAATGATTATAAAGAAAATATTGAATCTGTCCAGTCAAATGCACGCGGTAATCAGCAAATACAAAATAACACGGGTATAAAATTAAAACCCATTGAAATACCAAAATTTGAAGGTTCTTACCGAAATTGGTTGGAATTCGCGGATTTATTCGAATCACTGATAAACAAAAATGAATCTTTGGACAATATTCAACGTTTTCATTATTTACGAGCATCTTTGGAGGGTAGCGCAGCGCAGGTGATTCGTTCTCTCGAGTTTACCAGCGATAACTATTCTACAGCTTGGTCCCTACTGCGTGATAGATACGACAACAAACGACTTTTGATTTCTAATCACGTCAAATCTCTATTCAATATAGAATCCATATATAAAGAATCATCCCTTAAATTACGACAATTAATCGATACCGTTTTGAAAAATCTCTATTCTCTCAGTCAACTAGGACAAAAATCAGATACTTGGGATGTTTTACTCATTCACATAATATCAACAAAGTTGGACCCCTCTACACTAAGAGAGTGGGAAAAATGTAAGGGAAAAAAAAAGAATCCCAATTGATGATATGAAAGCGTTTCTAAAAACACGTGCGGACTTTTTGGAAACAATTGAAATAAATCAGGCGGATAAAACACCATACACACTCGCATACTCATTCAAGCACATCTGCAAACTTGAACGCAAAAAATTCTCAAACACACGAAGTTTTACTCAGCTACACTTGTATGTGTAGTTTGCAAAAGGAGCATAATATTTACAATTGTACAGATTTCATGAATTTAGCTCCAGATAAAAGGTTTGAAAAGGCCAGGTCACTTAAGTTGTGCACAAATTGTTTGAAACCAGGGCATTTTACAAAATTGTAGGCAAACCACGTGTAAAAAATGTCCATCTAAACATCACACGCTATTGCATCCCGACAATAAAGTAACTGACATTAACGTTAAACAAACAGAGCCATCAGAAAATACCAACAAGGAACAAATCACAAGCAGCTTGGTGTTAGCCAGTTTTAATGAAAATAAACATGTTCTTCTGTCTACCACATTAATTAATGTTTTAGATGTTGATAATGAAATCCATACGGTCAGGGCTTTGTTAGACTGTGGTTCGCATAGTTCTTTCATATCAGTTCGTCTTTGCGATTTATTGAAAATCAAAAGGCACAAGACAAATGTTTCTATTTCAGGAATCAACAATACGTCATCCAATATACAATACAAGTGTAAAATAAATCTTCAATCACCCATTAACGCATATGAAAGTCAGTTGAATTGCTTTATAATACCCGAAATCACAGGTTTAATTCCAGACATGCCAATCAATACAACCGAATTGAATATCCCTACACATCTTAAGTTAGCAGATCCATCTTTTTACATACCACAAAAAATTGACGTTTTGATAGGAAATGATTTATTTTGGAGTATTTTACGTCAAGGACAGTTCAGTTTAGGAAAAAATAAACCAATACTCCAAAGGACAGTGTTTGGATGGATTGTAGCAGGACCGTATTTAGCCCAAAATGCTTTTTCTTCTATTAATTGTAATCTAGTGACAAATTTACATATTCAAGAAGAACTACGTAGGTTTTGGGAGCTTGAAGAGGTTTTTGATTGTAAAGAATCAACTTTTTCGAATGAAGAGAAATCTTGTGAAGAACACTTTAAAAGAAATACATATCGCGACACCACAGGTAGGTTCGTAGTAGCCCTACCATTGAAAGAGCCCGTAGAAAGTCTTGGTGAGTCATTTGAGTTGGCAAAAAATAGATTTCTAAATTTAGAACGTAAATTAAATCGCGATTCCAAACTTAAGGGTTTATATGCGGATTTCATTGATGAATACATCGCAATGGGTCATATGGAAAAGTCAGGCATAGCTGATGATTATCAAGCTCTATTCAACTCAAAAAATAAGTCTTATTTCATGCCACATCATGCGGTATTGCGGGAAAATTCAGTAACCACTCGCTTAAGAGTCGTGTTCGATTGCTCTATGCCAACTTCCAATGGAATTTCATTGAACAACATACAGATGAAAGGCCCTTCTCTACAAAACGATTTAATCTCAATTTTATTAAGATTTCGTCCTCGTGCATATGTTGTGAGCGGTGATATTGAAAAGATGTATCGTCAAGTGATCGTTCGAGATGATCAAACACATCTTCAACGCATTTTATGGAGGAAAGATTATAATGAGCCATTGGAAATTTTTGATATAAAAAGAGTCACATACGGGATGAAATGCGCATCATATCTTGCAATCAAATGTTTGTATACACTAGGTGTTGAATGTGAGCATTCCAATGAAAAAATCGCAAAAATCATTAAATCGGACTTTTACGTCGATGACCTGCTGACAGGATTCGAGTCAAAAGAGGAAGCTACTAAAGCGTGTAAAGAAATTTCCGAAGTACTGAGCGCCGGCGGTTTTCCTATTAGGAAATTTTATTCAAACGATTCGGGAGTATTAAAATACATTGAACACAATTCTAGCTTTGCTCAAACAATAGAGTTCGGAGAAAATGAAAAGGCAAAAACACTCGGTTTGTCCTGGGCACCCCATCCAGATACTTTATTATATAACATTTCATCATTCATTTATAAAGAAAAAATCACTAAGCGTCGCATGTTATCTGATATCTCACAGATTTTCGACCCTTTAGGTCTACTTAGTCCATGCATAATAGTAGCAAAAATCATACTTCAAAAACTTTGGTTAGAACAATTATCATGGGATAATTTGGTACCATTGCAAATTCGAAATTCATATATAACATTTAGAGAGCAATTGCCAATGTTGAATAATTTGAAAATTCAGCGTCATGTTAAAATCAAGGAGGCCATAACTATTGAACTACATGGTTTTTCTGACGCTTCGGAAAATGCATATGGCGGTTGTATTTACGTCAAATCCATTAACGAAAACCATGAATCAGTTTGTCATCTTTTATGCGCCAAAAGCAAAGTGGCTCCTATAAAGACGATTTCTATACCCAAATTAGAATTATGCGGTGCTGTCATACTATCGCGTTTGGCAAAGAAGGTATTAGATTCATTAGATTTGCATTTCGACAATTGTTTTCTCTGGTGTGATTCGTCCATAGTTCTTAGTTGGTTGAAACTCCCATCCAACAGTTTGAAACCATTTGTATGCAATAGAATCTCTGAAATTCAAGAAAATACGACTTTTGCACAATGGCGTCATGTACCAGGTAAAGACAATCCAGCGGATCTCCTTTCAAGAGGACTTGCTTCTGATCAACTTAAAGAGTCAGATCTTTGGTGGCACGGCCCATCTTGGATACTACAAGAGCGTGAGAATTGGCCAAATTTACAATTTTCAAGTACAGACGTTCCCGAAATCAGAAAAAATATCAAAACATTATTTATCAATCCGAGTGAAAATTTGATTTCATTTGAAAGATTTTCCAGCTTTACCCGACTGAAAAGATGTGTTGCGTATATATTTAGATTCATTAATAATTGCAAGTTGAAATCTGATAAGCGTTCATTCAGAACACTGTCCGTTCAGGAGCTTAATCACGCTTATATACATATTGTAAAATTAGCGCAGCAAAATTCTTTTCCCAATGAGCTTAATCTTCTGTCAAAAAACAAGGTATTAGAAAAACGCAGTAAGATTATCAACCTAAATCCATTTGTTGATGAAGACGGAGTTCTGAGAGTTGGTGGACGATTGGACAACTCTGAATTTTCTTATGACAAAAAACATCCAATTATTCTTTCTTCGTCTCATCCGCTGACGAAAATTATATTCGAATATTTTCATACAAAGTTGATGCACGCTGGACCTCAACATTTATTATCTAATATTCGCGAAGAATATTGGCCTTTGAGAGGTCGACAATTCGCACGAAGTATTGTCCATAGATGTGTTCGTTGTTTTAGAATTCGACCTAAATCAACCCAACCTTTAATGGGAAATTTGCCTGTGCAGCGACTCACTCCAAATCCTCCATTTTTTGTCTCAGGGGTAGATTATGCAGGGCCCATATTTTTTTTTTTTTTTTTTTTTATTACACTATTCAACAGATACAAGATCCAATTACAGAATAGGAATATACAGTATGAACTATTAGCTATATACGTTAATATAAATCATTGGACAAAAACAGAACAGTCCAGTTTTTTTATGGAGGCCACACTGCAACAAAAAATGTCAATGGTTTCATTCATCTTATTATATGTATTGCACATCTTATAAACAGGTGCATTCAATTTAACATTGGTGTGACAAAGTGGAAGGTAGAAAGTAATGTTTCTCCGAGATGTGAGTCTAGGAATATGAAACTTCAATATATCCAAAATGCAGCTGCAGTCCAAATTGTTGTGAATAAGGTTGAAAAGGAATATAACATGTGACCTATTTCGACGAGATTCAAGTGAATCGATTGAAAATCTGGAAATTAGTTGTTCATGTGGATAACCTACGTCTGGGTAGTTGCCATCAAGTTTGAAACATAGATACTTCAAAAATTTTCGTTGGATATTTTCTAAATTAGATATATATACCTGATAATATGGTGCCCAAACAATTGATGCATACTCTGAATTTGATCTAACAAATGTAAAATATAATTGAAGAAGAGTTTTCTCATTCCTTCCAAAATCTTTTGAAACTCTGATTATGAATCCTAATGATCTATAAGTTTTTTTGGTGACTAGTTCGATATGTTTTGCGAAAGAGAGTTTTTTTTCGAATGTTACTCCTAGATCTTTGAAAGTGTCGGGTCTTTTCAATACGACATTGTCCAGTTTATAACTGTGAAGAATTGGATTCCGCTTGGCGGTGAAAGACATAACCTGGCATTTAGAAACATTTAGGAATAAGCTATTCTCGATGCACCAGAGATTGAGGCGATCCAGATTATTTTGGAGAAGAGTACAGTCTTCTGTGGTGTTAATTTCATGGTATATCTTAAGATCATCGGCATACAGTAAGTGAGCGACGGAGAGAGTAGCTACAATGTCATTGATAAACATTATGAAAAATAAAGGCCCGAGGTTAGACCCTTGGGGACACCTGACGTGGGGAGGACTTCAATAGACTTTTGACCATGGAAACTGACATACTGCTTACGATTATGAAGGTAGGATTGAAATAAAGATGTGAGATTAGGGTAAGTCCGAAATTCGACAGTTTGTGAAGAAGAATTCCATGATCAAGCCTATCGAAGGCCTTCGAGAAATCCGTATAAATTATATCACATTGAGAGCTCCCATCGATAGTATCAGATAATTGCTCCGTGATACAAATTAAATTTGTTATCGTTGACCTTCCTTTGAAAAAACCATGTTGACTAGGGGTGATTTGATTCTTTACATGCGTATAAATGTCATCATAAAGTAGGATCTCAAAGGTTTTCGAGAAATTATTAATAATTACTATAGGGCGGTAGTTGCAAATGTCTGATTTGGCCCCCTTCTTGTAGACCGGTATGATTTTAGATTCTTTCCATAGTGTAGGAAATGTATTAGTTGAAAGACATAAATTGAATAATGTACGAAGGGGGTTCACGAAGGCAGCTGCACAATCTCGTAAAACAAAGGAGGGAATATTGTCAGGTCCACTAGTTAATTTGGGTTTTAATTTTTTCAATGAGACTAAGACTTGCTCTTCAGTCACTTCATTTATTACCAACGAAGTATGATTATTGAATGAGTCAGGAAAAGTGATATTGTTGGGAATTGCATAAGACTGCTGAAAAATTGGGCAAATGCATTAGAGATGTCTTGCGACTCAGATAGGGTTTGTTGGTTGAAGTTGAAGCTAGATGGTGAGGTGGCATTCCTTTTTTTGAAGTCCTTGTATTTCCATAATGCCGAGAGGTTAGAGGTGAAATTTTCCTCTACATAGATAATATGATCACGATGGAGTTTCATAATGTTCGACTTGATATCTCTCCTCAATCTTTTGAATTTATCGAGATCATTATCATCACCAGAATTTCTGAACCTTTTCCAAAATCTATGTTTAAGACGTATGTCTCTGATTAGGGCTGAGTTATACCATGGTGGATAACTGCGAGTAGTTCTGATCCTTTTTGGCACATTCAGCTCCACAATAGAGTTAACTTTTTCATAAAGGCACCGCAAAGCAGTATTTGGATCTGAATATTGATCCATAAAGGACCAGTCGCATTCAAGGAAGTCCTTATAAAGATTTGGAAAGTCAGCTTTTCTGAAATTGCGAACTGAGGTATGGAAAGCATTATTTCGATTTTTATTTACATTATTTGTCAAATTGCAAAATATATCGATAGGTGGATGATGAGAGTCTTCATTAATTAAAATATCGTGTGCTTTCTCTACAACACAAGAACAATTCGTTAGAACAAGGTCAAGAATTCTGTTGTTAGCATTCCTAACATCATTTGATTGTTCAAAGTCCAAGAAGGAACAGAAATTTTGAAGAGCATGTGTAGTTGAGTGAATGTATCTTTTAGTTTATCATCTAAGTAACTGGGAATGTTGAAATCTCCAATAATCAGAACTTCCGAGTGAAACAAATAATCTAGTGAAGAAAAGGCTTCAAATACTGAATTGTAATATTCAGTTGAATAATTTGGCGGAATATATATAACAAAAACGTATAGGTACTGATGATAATAGAATATTTTCACGCCAACTATGTCAATGTGATGTAAATCCTTGAATGCGCTATCACTTAAATTGAGATTGGTTGCACTGACCTGAGAATTAACTGCCAACATAACTCCCCCGCCCCGAAAACAGTTCAGGGCTTGAAAGTTACGGTCAGATCTGAAAATGTTGAATGTGTCCTTAGAGATTTCATTATCCAGAACATTTGATCCCAGCCATGTCTCACTGAGAGCTACCAGGTCATAGCAGCAAGTATTCAGGTTATCATATAGTTCATTCGGTTTAGTATTCAGACCTCTAACATTTTGATAGTAAATGGAAATTTCATTAATTTTGATGGACTTTGTAAACTGATTTGTCAAAGAAGTGGATTCATTATTAGGTAACATGTCTGAAATTAGTTGCTATTGACCGTTTAGGCCCAGATCTAATTTCAATTTGTTCACCATATTTGAGTATGACTGGCAATTCTGATGGTCCCAGGCCCCATGATCAACCGGAAAGTTAGATTTTTTTGATTCATTAAGTTTGAGACAGGATAAAAAGGGGCGCGGTTTAAAATTAATTAAATGTTACATTTGCATTTTTGTTTGTTTTAGCACTAAAGCTGTTCATATTGAGCTAGTCACTGATTTGTCTAGGGATACATTTTTGTTAGCTCTTAAACGATTCATTGCAAGAAGGGGCAAACCGAAGCATATTATTTCAGACAATGGTAGTAATTTTATATCTGCTAATAGTGATTTAAACGACATTGGTAAGTTTTTAACTGCAAGCGCATCATACTTGGCAGATTCTTTGTCAAAAGATAATATAACGTGGACGTTTTCGCCACCGTACACTCCCCATTTTGGTGGACTTTGGGAGGCAGGGGTTAAAATGATAAAACATCATATGCGACGTGTTTTAGTTAATGCTCGATTAACATATGAGGAATTTTATTCTGTGATGGTTCAAATAGAAGCAATCCTAAATTCCCGTCCTCTATTTCCCTTGTCAAATGATCCTGATGATTTATCTCCCCTTACACCTGCCCACTTTCTTGTATGAAGACCATTAACAACCACTCCCGATCCTGATCATCTAAGTACGCCTATGAATCGCCTTACCAGATATGAGTTGGTTCAGAAGTTGTTGCAACATTTATGGTCGAGATGGAGCAAAGAATATGTATCGGAACTCCAAAGGAGAACAAAGTGGACTCGAGGCAACGAAAACATCAATCATAACGCATTGGTTTTAATCAAAGATGATAAGCTACCTCCCATGAAGTGGAAATTAGGACGTGTCGTTGAAGTGATACGTGGGGCTGACGCTATAGCTCGTGTTTTCAAGATAAAAACTTCTAATGGAGTCATATCACGTTCTTTTGCAAAACTTTGTCCTTTGCCTTTGACTGAAAACTGATAGTGAAGTGAATTATTTATCGATTAATACTAAATCATGAAAGACTTACATGCACTCACTTGTTTTGTTAGTTGGCACATTTGCCAAGGCCGGGGGTATGTTAAGGCCTATATTCATTATGTCTATTTGAACACATAAAAGAGTTGGCTGAAAAAGACCATAGTAATTTTGTAATTTTGATAGAATTGTCATTGTCAAAATAAAATACGAAAAAGTAAAATATTGCATCAATAGCACTTTAAATATCAACAAGTACTTTCTATGTAGATGGAAATGTAAATACACAGAATGTGAGGTATTGGAGTGACGCAAATCCTCACCTGTTCCGTGAAACACATACCCAATTTCCCCAGAAGGTGAATGTTTGGGCAGGTATCCTGGGAAACCACATCGTTGGGTCTCTTTTTTTAAATACTAATTTAACTGGTGAGGTTTATCTGGAGCTGTTGCAAAACGTAATAGAACCGTTAATCCTTGAAGTTTTGGAAGATAATCCAGATGAATTCGGCAATTGGGAAGTGACATTCCAACAGGATGGTGCTCCTCCACACTATTACGGTGCAGTAAGACGGTTTTTGGATGAGGAGTATCGTGGTAGATGGATTGGACGACGAGGTTCAACGGAATGGCCAGCTCGATCACCGGACCTCACACCTTTGGATTTTTTTTCTGTGGGGGTACCTCAAATCGAAGGTTTACGCCACTGAACCTGACAATAATGACGTTTTAAAACAACGTATTGTTGCAGAATATGAGGCTGTTTCCGCAGACACATTTGCAAAAGTACGAGAAGAGTTTAAAAATAGGATATTTCACTGTCAGGAAGTAAATGGAGGTGACTTCGAGCAATTTCTTTAGGCAGATAATGATTCTTAAATCTGTAATTAATATCATACTGAATGGAATTTAAATTTCAATGATTACTAATGAGCCATTAAAACTGCCATAAACACAAACAAAATTAGTATCATTGAATAGGTTTCTTTGATACCTTTTGAAAGAGGTGTCGCTTGCCGTAGGGTTCCATTTAAAATTATTGGTCACAATGGCCTTGTGACGTCATCTTTGACGATTTCGTCATCTATCACCACTAGTAGGGAAGTTTACAACCTTTAATATTCAGTTTCCAAATTTCACTTGTTTATGTATAATCGTTCCAAAAATAAGAGGGGGGGAGGGGACTTTTGAGAAGCACTGTATGTCAATTTTCTCGTTTCTAGTATAATTTTCCATATCAAATTATAAACTACACAAAAAATAAACAGCAACAGCTTCAATTGTTTGTCACGTATACCGAATACGTATTATTTGTTATTAGGTATGACCGCTCCTTGCAATTATACAGAAAAATCGTGAAAATAAAGTGAAAGTGTGTTGTATCAAATTATTCGTAAGAAAATGATCTTTCACAAAAAGCCGACGCGCCACCCCTTTTCCATTTGAAAAAATCAAATTAACTGGAGAAATTCATATTTGAGACTTTTAAATAATTCTTAAAACGAATGTGAAGTCATAAGCATCAAAGTCGTATTTTTCCCATGTAACTTGATCAAGAATGAAGCGATGTACATGATCCATGGCATTCTAGATAAAAAAATAAAAAGTGGAATAAAAATGACTTTATTTGTCAAATATCGACAAGTGAGGTGTTGTTGGATTTAGACTGTCGTTCTCGATCGAAATAAGTAAAAATATATAGGATGTCCCATTCAAAAATCGAAAGTTGGGGTCATTTCCGGTCAAACCGGAAGTACGGCAAAGCAAGTAAATATGTCAAAAATGTAAATTGAACTATAATACACAACCCCCAAATTTCGTTTTTCTATCTTCAATAATAAAAAAGTTATAGGGGTGAGCCACCTTAGAGAATCACCCGGTATATATATATATATATATATATATATATATATATATATATATATATATATATATATATATATATATATATATATATATATATATATATATAGATTATATATATATATATATATAGAGTACTTTGTATGACATTTCTTGTACATAAATTAATTCTCTATACTTCATATGGGGTATTATCACTAATTTCAACTTTATATCTCTCCCCTGTTTCTAATGCAATAATTCCAGCATTTTGCATTTCTGACCGGAAACAAGGCCATGAATGAATCCATACAATGAGAGAAATAAATTGAAAATAGCTTGTTTTTCGAACATCTGTTTTGGAAAAATCATGCAGATTCTGCATGGAAAGTCCTTTTCTTGATGTCAGCTTTGAATAAAACATTTTCCATCTATTTGCTCAGAAGTTATATCAACCCCTCGCTGTTTCCTTCGGCACACACGCGAATATTTTATCAGGCCATAATTCCATGAATTTCCCATCTGGAATGCCAGTTCATCACGAGCAACACAATGTTATTTGGGCTCAACCACATGAGCTTCAATTTCGCTTTGAAGTGAATTGAGCATGTGCTTCAAGTAATCTAACTCATCGTCTTTCCCCATTCCAATATGCTTAATGAAAGTCATGTCAAATTGACGATAGCAATTATGGAGGTATTAATATTTAAACGAACTAATGAGAAATCATTCAGCTGTACATTATTTTCCATTGACTCCAATCAGGACAACATGCAGTGAAATGTAAAATTGCTGATTTGGCCTGTGCGACTCAATGTCGAAGGTGGCGCCGCCAACGATAATCTGATTTGAATAATGAATGTGTTCATGGAAGAAAGCTTATATTAATGGATCCCTTTGTCTCCATTAGAGACAAAAAAGACATTTGCCTTTACGCCAGCCAACAAGTAACAAAATGAGTTCAATGGAGAAGTCAAGGCAAACATTATTATTCGGTTTATAGATTTTACAACATACTTACAGCGCGTATGTCAGACTTCCAAGAGTCTTAGTGAGGGAAAACTTCATTACAATAGCACGTACACTGACAGCCAGCAGAAGACCTATCATCAGCAAATAGATTGAGAAAATCAGTAACTGGTAAACTGGAAATCCTTTAGATATAGAATAAAAAGGAAGTTTTCGGGATGTCGATTGTCCCGAAAGCCTTTCCAAAGGTAATTGCAAAGCTGTTTCGCAAGAATCTTAATTTCTGAATCGATCAAGAGTTTGTTGATATCAATATGTTCCAGAATTGGAACATACACTGCTAGTTCTGGTACGTTTCGTATAGTAGAAAAAGTATTGATTTTCCTGAAAAAGTGCTCTACATGCGTTTCTTGGTATTGGAATTACCGTTTCATTTTCAAAGAGGTTGTAGAACCCCTTGAAAACTATTTTCATGACATTACCGAGTTTTTCAATATTTTTATTCATTTTACTGCTTTTTCAATGAACTCATCGACTTTTTGGCCTAGTTTCTCCAAATTCGAGGTTCCCAAAAAAAATTTGAGATATTTCTATTGCCAGAAATGTTTTTATACCGGGTGTCCACGGAAGGTGGCTCGCCCCTATAACGTTTTTGTTTTCGGAGATAATGGAATGAAATTTGGAGGATCTGTTCAAAGCATAAAACTGAATTTTTTGACAAGTAACTCAACTTCATGCAAATTCCGGATTCACCGGAAGTGTTATAAACTTTCGATTTTTAAATGGGACACCTGATATATTTTCAGTTTTTTTGTCTCCATATGACATTTAGAATACAACCATGTATCATTTGTTTCTGTTTGTAACCGTTTTTTTCCGAAATAAATTTTTATTCTAGAGGGCTATGGGTACGTTCAAATAATTAATTTCAGTCCTGAAATTTTTGTAAAAATACAACTTTACTGTTTTTGATCAAAATGTTTCAGCTATGTGATGTTTTATTTTGAAATGTGTATTACTAATTTTGTTTCAAATGGCAACATGGTGGCTCGTCGGGTTAGAAAAAAAAAGCATTTTATTACGATTAATTTGATACCGCACTCTATTAGGTTGTAAGAAAACTTTCGATAAAAAACTTAGAATACCATAACGTTAGAACTTTTCTAAAATGAAGCACATGTTGAAAATGAAATAATTATATTGAAACTACCTATTTACATATCTTTAGGGTTCCAGATGTTCAAAGTGACCTCCATCTTGTTGCTGACAAAGGCGAACTTTTCTTATTGTTGCTCTTACAACGTTTCTCAACTGTCTTGGTGAAATTCTATGAATAGCTGCCCTTACTTTGTCCTCTAATTCATGTGTCGTGTGGCAGGAGGTACATCATAAACCCCGTTTTTAATAGATCCCCATCAAAAAAATCTAGAAGCGTAAGGTCGGGTGACCTGAAAAGTTTTAAAAAAGGATTAAATAAAGGTATGTTTCATGCAGATATTCCGTAACTGCCCTCAGGTTGTGTGGTGGCGCACCATCTTGTTAATAAAATAATCCAACTCGATTTATTAATGGAACTCCGTCCACGAAATGCTCAATTTCCTGCGTGAGGAAACTTGAATATCTAGCACTTGTCAGGACACCGTAAAAAATTATAGGGCCTAAAATTATGTCTCCTAAAATCCCAACCCAACAATGGAAACCAAATCGTTCTTGGAAATTTCCTTCCTCCATCAAGTGTAAATTTGCATCGGACCAATATTGCCTATTATTTCTGTTGAAATGTCTCAAATTAGTGAAACGGCTTTCGTCAGTATACAGAATTTTATATGGGAATGTGTCATCCTCCAAATATTTTCCAAAGAACCAATTGCAATAGTCAAGTCTCCTTGCATTATCGTTTTGGTACAGGTGCTGGTGTAGTTGATATTTAAACAATTAAATGATTTTGTTTTAGTTGTGTTGGTCACATGCTACTCGATGACTTTGAATCTTATTTTAATCTCAATAAGATTATTCATTTAACGAAAGTTCTAACGTTATATTTTCAGTTTTTTATCAACCTAATAGTGTGGGGTATCAAATTAATCGTAATAAAATGCTCTTTTTTTCTAACCCGATGAGCCACCATGTTGCCATTTGAAAAAAAAAGTAATAAAAATTATAAAAAATCAAACGTCACATAGCTGAAACATTTTGATTGAAAACAGTAAAGTTGTATTTTTACAAACATTTTAGGACTGAAATTAGTTATTTGAACGTATCCATAGCCCTCTAAAATGAACATTTATTCAAAAAACGGTTACAAACAGTAACAAATGATACATGGTTGTATTCTAAATGTCATATGGAGACAAAAAAACTGAAAATATACCAGGTATCCCATTTAAGAATCAGAAGTTTATATCACTACCGGTGAATTCGAAATTTGCATGAAGTTGAGTTACTTGTCAAAAAATGCAGATTTATGCATTAAACAGATCCTCCAAATTTCATTCCATTATCCCCGAAAACAAAAAAGTTATAGGGGCGAGCCACCTTCCGTGGACACCCGATATATTTTCAAATTTTATGTTTTTGAATTTACACAAATTATATTGAAAAAATCCCTGCTTTATCCCCCACTCGATTGACAAAAAGTTTTCAACGCGCAGGGGAGGACACCTTTTGAGGCAAATATCAATAGAAATGCATGAAAGCTGTTCCTTCAAGGCAACAAATCTATTTCTTGATAAAAATAGTACAAAAATATCGGAAACTAATTTTATTTGGAAAAATACAAGGTATTACAATTAAACACCAAAAATCAAGTGAAAATCACCCTCCACTTTAGCTCTATGAGGGAAATAACATACTCAGACTGAGGCCAAAAATACCATGGTTACGTTTATAATCGACCAAACTACCACTTAACTATTCGCCTTCAAGGGATATTGATGCATGTCAGTGTATATCTGTAGGTTTTGTCACCCACTGTCAAGTTTCAATTCATCAAAGAACGGGAAATAGTTGCAGATTGAAAATGGTGATTGTGCATATCAAGCATAAAGATGCAAGTCAATTCTTATTTGAAACCACGCTTAATACTCCAGTGAATGATTTGGTGAAAGCAGTAATTGCAATCTACAATGGAAGATTGAAAATCGAGAGAATATGCTCGGAAATTGAAGTAAGTGATTTAATCAACGTCATTAATTTGAAAAATTTCCTGAATTTTTGGTATGTTGTAGATTTTGACTTTTTCGGCAAAAGTGTACATGGGCACTAAAAAATCCACCGACTAGTTTTCGAGATACAGGGTGTGAAAGATGAAAAGTGAAGCTTTCTGCTCAGAATTTTTTACAATTCCGATAATTGACAATACTCCTATTTATTCTGGGAATACCATGCCTCAATGATGTACAATGTCACGTTGATCTCGTTTACATTATACTTTTTCGTTTTGTGCTCTATAACAGGGCGAACAAAAAAAATCCAATTCGATTAATTTCAAACCAACCAGTGTGAGTTCTCTGATGAAAATTGAAGATTCAATTTAGCCTGAATAAACTCCCTCAATCTGGATCGAAGTTAATTGACATTATTTTTTTTATATAATGGTAAGTTAACCGCTCGTTTCTCAGTTCGGATAGGGGAGAGCATGTCATATATCTCAAACATCCTTCAATGTTAAGAACGTCGTAAAGTAATTTCATGTATACAGGTGAGTAAAAAGATACAGTCCAAGTTTCTTAGAAAAATGCGTTTTTTTTCAATGAATACCCTTAATTTCGAGAAAAAATCGGTAAATTTTCTTGAATTTTTGATATAATGTATGGTTTGAGGAGTATCAATATCAGCATAGGTCTCCTGACTCGTTTGTCGGCTACATACTTTTGAATGTTCGGATTTTATTGATACCCATATATCTATCGGAGACAGAAATGGGTTTTTTTTTTCGAACAACTCTACGTAATAAAAAATGCAATATAAAGGGGTAGTTTGAACTAATGTATTAGAAATCAATGAATCTCATGCAATTTTTTGGATTTTCAAAGTATACGATATGAATTAATTCGTTTCCACCCCACACCAGAGGTAGAGTTGCCGGTGCGTTTTTTTAGTGGTATCCCCTGTATGCCTATTCTACTATGTATGGAGAAAATACGGTAATCAAGTTTCCCTAATATTCCAAATGTATTCTCCGATAATTAGCTGTTATTGAAAGGAACATAACATTGATTTTCTGCTGCCCATTATCTCGGTATCACGATAAAAAGTAGAGTTTCGGAAGTCTGTCTCTAATTTGGTCGTATTTCGTTACTAGTCATAAATACTGAAGAAAATATTAGTCTCATTCCCAAAAAAACACAGAAACGGGTTATCGGAGTATCTATCATTTTCGGAGGAAATTAGATGAAATGTCTTTTTCTGAAAGTTAGAAAATTGTTGATATGAAAATTTTCATTGTTCTTCCAAAATTAATCTTTTCCGAAGTGATATATATTCTCTATTCGCACAGAAGCTTTCTATATAACTTCAAAATTTATCGTTATTATAAATTATCTATAAAGCACGAACATTTCACACAATGTTTCATTTTCTAGACTAGTAAATGTAAAAAGTGTTTTTTACAAACTTTTATTTGTTTGATTCTGTCCAATCAACTTGAATTTGGCAGGTCTTCATCATTCCGGTGACAATGCATTATGACATTTACATATAGAAAAAACAAGATGGCGGCCAAAATGGTTGAGAAATTTATGGCGTGATTCCAATTAAAATGGATATTTGGGGTCGGAAATCATGCTTTTCTTGGCCAAATAAGAACATTCAAGATGGCGGCTTCAAAATGGCGGACGAGTTTTGTGAATTATGATTCGATTCTATTCAAAATTGGTATTTAAGAATTTTTGAGGTCAGAAATCATAACTGTTCTGTCAAATATAATAAAAAAATAAATAAAAAAACTTTTTGAAGACAATATTTCATTAAATTGCACTACAAAGGAAAAAATTATTTTTTCAGAGGTGTCATGCTATTCTGAGAGTAACACATTCAAAAGCTTGCCGCGCAATGTTTTCAGTTTGAATACAAATATGAATTCTTTAGTGACAAGTTTTTGAATCACTCACAGAATAATGTGGCACCCCTAAAGATTTTGTTTCTCTTGTTAGCGCATTTCAATGAAAGCTTGTCTTTAAAAGTTTTTTTATTTATATTTATTCATATTTTTTGTGTAAAATATATTGAAATATATTTCAAAATTAGTTTATTGAATAAATATTCACAAAACGTAGATATTTCACTATCGCGGACTTTCTTGTAGAATTTTGGGAGGTATAATACCCCCACCATTCAAATTGAATTAGCTTTCAAACAATGGGAAATTAGTTCCAACCTTCAGAGGGTCATTACTTCTGATACAGTTCACTTTCCTCTAGTTTCTTTGGAAAAAGTGCTTTCAAATGAAAGACATTTCATTGACCATATATAAAGTATTACATTTTTGGAATAGATACCGCACTAATCTACACCGAATATTTTTCAACAAGAAGAATTGCTTGGAAATAGCCCATTTGTTCTCTCCTGGAGTATATGGGTATCAATAAAATCCGAACATTCAAGAGTATGTAGCCGACAAACGAGTCCATAGACCTATGCTGATATTGATGATAATATATCGGACTCCTCAAACCGTACATTATATCAAAAATTCACTAAATTAACCGATTTTTTCTCGATATACAGAGTATTCATTGATAAAAACCGCATTTTTCTAAGAAACTTGGACTGTATCTTTTTACTCACCCTGTATACATCGAATTACTATACGACGTTCTTAACATTGAAGGATGTTTGATATATATGACATGTTCTATTTTCAAACCACCCTGTATAAAAAAATTCATGTCAATTAATTCCGATCCAGATTGAGGGACTTTATCCAGGCCAAATTGAGTCTTCACTTTTCATCAGAGAACTCACACTGGTTGGTTTAAAATTAATCGAATTGGATTTTTTTTGTTCACCCTGTTATAGAGCACAAAACGAAAAAGTATAATGGAAACGAGTTCAAAGTGGCATTGTACATCATTGAGGCATGGTATCCACAGAATAAATAGGCGTTTTGTCATTTATCGGAATTGTAAAAAATTCTGAGCAGAAAGCTTCACTTTTCATCTTTCACACCCTGTATCTCGAAAACTAGTCGATGGATTTTTTAGTGCCCATATACACTTTTGTCGAAAAAGTCAAAATCTACAACATACCAAAAATTCAGGAAATTTAACCGAAAGCCATTTTCCATAAGGATGTTTGTAGGTTAGCACTTTCGTTTGACTTTACCTGGCATCCATTGTTCATAAATCTACCATTTTCCATACCATTTCAATTGATCGTTTTTTTTTCAGTGAAAAATATACTGTGCAGAGAAATTTGAATCTTTCCTCTCCCTGATAAACATTCAGAATATAATTGATGATGTATTTCATGTGGAAAACACAATGAAATATTTTTTCTTTTATTGATTTTCTCTGGAGTTTTCTTTTGTATTGTCGCTTCATAAAAATTTTTCACTAAACATTATTTTGCTCAAAAAATAAATTAATTTCTATAAGGAACTGTCAAAGCACGGCACACTTTTTCCGCCGGAAATCCTGGGACTGACCGAGGACCAAGTAGAAGAGATGAATCTCACCGACCCGTGGGGGGAAAAGTGCATACCCAGTGGTGGATTTACGTTTGAAAAAGATCCCGTGGGGAGAAGAAACGGGAAGAAACCCACCAAGGCCATGCAAGAGGTACTCCAAAAGGCCGTGGCCGAGGCCAAAGAGATGATTTCAAAGAATCTAGCCATTCAAGGTAATATTCAAGAAATATTACATTCACTAAAGATCAGCTTCATATGAATCCGATAGAGCGTCCAATCGGAAGATGTAGATTTCAAATTATTGACATTTTCCATGGCCTATATTTTTATGAAACAATGTATGGTACAACAGAGTGCACTGTATGATTTCTTTGAAAAAAAAGTGTTTTTTGTTTACTTTAATATACAGGGTATCCCAAAACTATGGTGCCAAATTGGAAGATTCCGTTCGCAAAGTAAATAGGACTTTCCTTATGTATTTTTTCTCAAATGTAGTTCGTTGCAGAGACACAGGGTGCTGAATATAAAAAATTGTTTTTTTTTTTTAAATACATTTGAAGATATGTTTTTGTTCAATAAACAGAAAGCAACTACAAACATAAAACAAATTAAAATAGATGAGAAAAAAATTTAAAACACTTTGTACTTATACCCTACTAACGAAACTGAAGTGGAACAAACAGTAATGGAATTAAAGCCAAAAAAATCACCAGGTGATGATAATATCCGTCCTGAATCAATCAAACAAATCGTTAATGAAATAAAAACTACATTAACATATTTAATAAATCGATGTATGGATACAGGATGTTTTCCGAAAATTCACAAAACAGTGCTAATCAAACCATTATAGAAGAGCGGGGATGAAACAGAAATGATAAATTACAGACCACTCCACAGACGTTTGCAATAAATAGAATAATTTCAATTTCATTTAATCAAACTCTTCTTTCTCTATGATGATTCACTTCAGAAACACTCTAGCATTTTGTTCCTAGCCAACTTCCATTCTGAGACACTTTTTTCACTCTAGAGTCACTCTTCTTAACTTCAAAATGGAATAGAACGCCAACTGCATTCGCCACTTTCTGGCAAATATGTTTCTAAGGTTCTAAGCCATGTGTCACTCTTGTCAATGTCAACGTCAACATCCACTTCCTCTTCACTTCAACATTGACTTCCACGACACCATGTGGAATATAATTTTAAATAATGGATTACACCAACTTATAACACATGAGTGTTTCTTAAGAAATGTTTTAACTTGTTATATGTACTTGAGGTTCTCACCTATTTCATACAAACTGGAAACAGTTTTGATGGACTTCTTGTAAACCTGGCGAGTAAGTTAACTGAAAATCTTTATTATTCAAAATGTCAAAATATTTTACATACAATTCAACTAGGTATAACTTACTTGCAGGTAAGCACGGAAGATGACTTTTATATAGTCAAAAGCGCTTTGCTACGATTTTAAAAATGAAAATAATTTTGCACGAAATACAACATTCTTTCACTCCTACTATTCACAATGGATACCTTCATTTTCATCGAGGATTCTTCAAAAAATATTTCTATTCAATATTCAATTGAGAATGTTTCGCTTTTCAACATGAATACCCCACAAGAGGTTATCTTGAACGATGGAAGATAGTGACTAAAGTTTATCTTTCAGTCGCAGATGATTCCACATCTGATTTTATGAACATCCTGTTCATATTTTCAAACGAATCAGTATCATAAAAGCCCAATTATCTTGAAAACGGTTGTTTTTTCCGGATTCAAACAAGTATACATTTTTTACTCAAAATTGAATGAGGAATGCGAAAAATAAATAATTTTTATTATTTCACCAGTGACTTGGAAAATAAGGGAGAAAAGGGACCATGATGCCCTTCTTGTACGCCACTGGTAGAAACTGAAAATATGTTTTTTTTCAAAATAAAGCACTTATTGAACAAAAACATTTTCAAAACTGTGGAAGTTATGAATAAAAAATACTTCCAATTTTATCATATTCTAAAAAGATATAAGGAAAGTCCTATTTATTTCTCGAAGAGAATCTTCCGTTTCAAATTGGCACCATAGTTTCGAGACACCCTGTATATTTTCATCAAGTGTGAGCCGCGTCAATTCCAAATTTACGAAACAGTATGCCAATGCAAATTATTTACCTTTCATATACCCAAATTCTCCGTTGTAAGAAGTATTATGAAATTTGGTCATTCATAAAATGCATAATTATTTCTCAATCAGAAAATGAATAGGAGAAAGCATGCAGAGAAATGACAAGAATGTAATTGAAAATCGAGGGAAATTATGGAATCAATTTTCTTTCCACAAAAGAGCTCATTTCCATAGAAATAACCCCAAAACATACTTTTTAGGGAAATGTTTAACGATGAAAGTTGTTCAGGAAGCCATCAACCTCCTGAAAGGTGCTGTTACCATTGTTTATCCCATGAAACTTCCCCCTCACGATACGATAAGGATGGAATTTGAGAATATCGAAGATCTGGCAGGAACTCAGGCCTCTCTGGACGTAATCGATCCTACCACAGCACAGATTTGGTTTTGTGGAAAGGAAATGTACAGGTGAATGTAGAAACACCGTTATAAGTGAAATGAAATCGGATACACTTCAAAAACCGAACGCATTGTTTTTCCCTGCAATTCAGGATTAATTTCCTCAAAACGTTCACATATACAAATATTGTTACAACTGTAAGGGTAAGAGGTGATACATTTTCGTGATCGAAACACAAGAATACTAATGGAACTGTCTTCTCCAAGAACGCTAGGAAGAATTAGGAAGGATCCCATAAAAAATCAGTATAGTTTCATATCCATATGCAAAAGGGTTTTTCTAATTATCAACTTACATTCATTCAATGAAAATCAACTGAAAAGCAAAAAATAAAAGAAACCTTCTTAGTCTTAATGATAATTGACATCCTAAATTAATGTGAGTAACTAATTTTGATTCGGCGCCAAACAAACAATTATCGAAGATCATTATATTACTTTCAAGAAGTAATTAAAACGCAGCTAGGCATCTCGCTTATATCATTTTACGCTTTACCTAATTCAATTGCTAGTTTGTTTGGCGCCGACTCAAAATCAGTTACTCACATTAGTTTAGCTCAATTATTATTGAGACTAAAAAGGTTTATTTTATTTTTTGCTTTTCAGTTGATTTTTTCGTCGGTTTAATTTTTTGTTGAAAAGTTTTTATATTTCAATTTTTTGTGGCTGAAATCTGCTAATTACTACCTACTTAATTTTTGATTACATCCAAAATACTTACTTACCTAGCTTACTTCAACTAATAACTGTTAAATGATTATCTACTTTAACTATTTATTGTTATATAATTCAAATTATTTTTAAAAGTTCTGGTTCTGGTTGATTCCATCACTTTGTATATAATTCCATCCTTTCATAGAATGTAATTATTGTGACGGATGCAGGAGGATATGTCAATGTCAACTACCTATGTGTGCCAATGCTCACAAGTGAAAAATCAATCATCCCCTATTTTACTACCCATAGGGATGGATTATTCCATTCCAAATTGGAATTTAATCAACTATCAGGTATACCCTATCTAATAAAAAAAAACATCCAAATCGGAAAACTCACTACAAAGTTATGCCTGATAGAATCGGTTAAGGTAGTTCCGCCACAAGACAGTTGAATTAGGAAATTATTAAAATTTGGCATACGTATTGTTTAACATGTGAACAACACCTTTATACAATTTTAACAAGTTTCACCATTTCGAACATATGGACCATGTATAGGCAAACAGCACATTGTTAATTCTACCGTTTGTACTAGAATCAAGAAGTTTATGAAAAACGAGGAGGAGCTAGAGCAGGATATCACAGATATTGTGAAAAAAAATCAAAGTGATTGACCATCTAGTTTGACAGATAAAATCAACATTACTCTCGTTATTCAAAATTGTCCACGGGGAAGCGCACAGCCTAAAGGGGGGGGGTCGTAGAGTTGCGGATTGTGCCAGGGGACTTTTTAAAGAAGGACGGGGGACCATTTGAGGGTCTGAACGCGAAAAAAAAACTCCTTCTCCTAGTTGACCCCATCGATTTTAACGATACCCCCCTTCCCCCAAAAAAAAAAAAATTCAAAAATAGTACTACAAAGAAGTCCATTGAAGTTTTATCGAAAAACGATAATTTTTTCCCATGACGTATGATTTCTAGTGAGGGGGGGGGCCCAGGTCTAAATTTTTTTTTTTGCTGTGCTTTTCGGGGACATCAATTTTTTGAGTCGCCGACTTTCTATAACGAAGATATTTTCTAGAGTCGATTGGGGGGCCAAGTGCCCCCCTTCAAAAACAATTTTTTTGTGTTTCAAATCGAAAAGTCGTTTGAAATTTTTCGATTCCGTCGAAAATAATTTCCTAATTCAACTGTCTCGTGGCGGAACTACCTTCAAAATTCAGAGGGTGAACGATCAATATTCTTCATTTTGCTACCCTTAGGGATGGATTTTTTCGTTCAAATTCAAATGGGACCAACTTCGAAGTACATCCTATCCAATGAAGAAAGAATCATCGGAATCGAACTGCTCTGTGAAAAGTTATGCGTGATCATACATTAAAAAAATACGCGTCGACTAGAGAACCTCCTCCTTTTCGGTTTCGTCGGTTAAAAATAGGTAAAATGTCAAAACTGTTTGTCCAATTATACCAACTAGTATATTTATTCAGCACCTTTTTCGCTGTTGTTCTGAAACCTCTTTTCAGAGCTTCCGGTCCATTTGCTTCCTCATTAGCAGGTGTCTAATCTATTTGAGCCCCAGAAAAGTGAATCCTGAAGAATTCCTTTATTGTTTCACCTCGGATATAATCTCCTTGTTCGTTTGTGTATCCCTTGATTTCTATCTCTTGATAGATTTTGATCCTTTGGAATCTGGCGTACACTTATATATATACACAAAAAACATAGAATCGAGAACAATATTGAGGAAATTGGAATCCTGAGGGTTGTTGAGACAAAAATATTTTCATACAGGAAGCACATAACTATAACAGCAGTGTATCGACTACATTGTGTAGATAAAAACGTATTTATAGAGGATCTTGAAAATTATTTGCAAACACTTCATAAATCTGATATTCAAATACTAGTTGGTGATATAAACATCAACATACGAGAAACAAATCAAATAGTTGGAGATTATCTAAATGTTCTTTCTCAGTTTGGATTCAAATCGTACATAAATGAGCCCACACGAATAGAAGGGCAAACCAAGACAATTATTGATCATATATTCATGAAAAATAATTTTGTTCAAGAAAATGAGGTGAGGGCCATGATAATTGAGTCAAAAATAACAGATCATTATCCTATAATCATAATTTTAACGCGTCACAAGAAAAAACGGAGCAAACTCAACACTCAATTAAATCTGTCGATTATAAAAAGCTAGAACTACTGGCAAGAAGGGAAGACTGGGGTAGTAATTTCAGCCAAAATACTAATGTTGATAATATGTCTGTAATTTTAACAACAAAAATAAAGAAAATAATGGAAAGGGTCACACGTCAAAAACCAATCCTATATAATAAAAGACCATGGATCACATCAGAAATGATTTTATGGATGAACACAAGGGAAAATTATTTAAGGAACATAAAAAATTTCCTAACAATGAAGAACTGTTCAACAAATATAAAAATCAGCGCAATAAAGTCACAAATACAATAACAAAAAAAAAAAAAATTAAAAAAACCCAAAACCTAGGTCTACTGTCAATGAAATTTCAGGAAAGCAACTGAAAGAAATAAAAACAGAAGAAAACTCAATAATCACTAACAAACTCGATATTGCTAATGTATTTGTTAACCATTACTCAACTGTGGGTGAAAAAATGGCTAAAAAAATCAGGCAAGAAGCACAGGAGGTGATACCTCAAAATGTGAATACTGTGGGTGATACTATTTTCCTAACACCATGTGATGAGGCTGAGATATTGAATATAATTAAAGAGCTAAAGACAAACACTGCACCTGGGTATGATGGAATTTCTGTGAAAGTTATCAAAACATTAGCTGAATATATAGCGAAACCTTTATGTATTTTGATAAACGCTATTTTTACCACTGCCATATGCCCTTCAAACTTCAAAATAACAATTGTTAAACCTGTATTTAAGTCGGGCGCAAGAAACAAAGTAAACAATCACCGTCCAATAAGCATAATATCCAATCTGGCAAAAATATTCGAAAAAATCCTCAAAAAACGTTTAATGGCTTTCACAGAGAAACATCATATAATTTCAGATTTCCAATTTGGTTTCCAAAATGGAAGATCAACTTCTGATGCCATAGTTAACTTAGTCACACAAATATATGGACACTTAGATAAAAAACGACCATGCCTGGGAGTATTTATCGATTTGGCCAAGGCCTTCGATACCATTAGTCATGAAAAATTACTGTCGAAATTGAATAATCTTGGTATCAGAGGTTTGGCAAATGATCTAATCAGAAACTACCTCAATGAAAGAGTACAAATGGTTAAAATAGACGGCGTACTGAGCGACCCATTAGAAATTAAATACGGAGTTCCCCAGGGTACTGTTTTGGGGCCAATCCTGTTTATATTATATCTGAATGATATGTTATCCATTGATATTTCTGGAAAATTGGTCTCATATGCTGATGATACAGTGCTAATAATTGATGGTACAACCTGGGAAGATGTAATATCTCATACAAGAAACGATATTGACACTATAGTTAATTGGCTTGATGATAGTTTCCTGACAATAAATATTGATAAAACATCTTACATTTCCTTTTGTAGTAACAATCATGATTTTCCTAATGCACAAAACATCAATATTCATTTAACCAGCAGAAATAAGAACATAACTCTGAAAAAATCCAGTTCAGTTAAATATCTCGGAATACACATTGACCAAAATCTAAAATGGAAAATACACATAGACCATCTTTGTAAAAGACTCAGAGCCCTTTTGTATGTTTTTCGAACACTTAAAAATATACTGAGTATCAGTGATATGCGCAGTATATATTTTTCGTTAGTTCAGTCTCTCTTAATGTATGGAAATCTAGGATGGGGTGGGGTCTATAGTAAACTGTACAACCGCTTATGGTATTACAGAAACGATTTCTCAAAATTATCTATAATTTAAATTTTCGTTTCCCATCGGCACAAATATTCCAATATTGTGAACTGATGAGTTTGAGATATCTTTACTTTAAACAATTAATAATATTTATATTTCACAACAGAAATAAGTTCAAAAATCATCAACATGGACATGAAACCCGACTGAAAGCGAGTAGCCTAGATATACCGAAAATGAACAAAGCTATTGGACAAAGATCAATTACATATATTGGACCCAAATTATTCAATCTTGCTCCAGATCATATAAAAACGGAATATGTGTTTAAGTTATTCAAGATTTCGGTGATCAAATGGCTCAAAAATGAAAATATAACACTACTATGAACAAATTTTACTGAATTAATCTCTCAATTTTCACACTATTTTTACATCCCCACCTAGCACATTGAATACTTTTATGTAACACGAGTTTGTATTTTGTATTTTATATTGTAACATTTAATATTTTTATACGTTTACACATTCAAATTTTTATGTTTTACATTTTTACATTATCTACACGTTTAGAGATTTTATACTTTTAGATTTTATATTTAGATTTTATATTTAATGTGTCTTTTTTTCACTTCTATTGATATTGTTAATACTATTTAGAAATATAAGCATTATAATGTTTGCCCGAGTATCTCAAAATACATTATATCTTGACCATCTTCAAAGGAAAGAATTACGATATTGATGTTGCACAGACAAGTTTTCCAAAAACTCAAGTGAATCATCAATACCTATGTTTCCGCTGATATAAATTCAGTAATAAGACTCGGTTTGACAAACCTTTCCTTCTACCTATATTAATCGCCCATTTTTTTCTATTGTATGCTTTTATAAATTCATGTAATTTGGTGATTAATAAAATACTACTACTACTACTACTACTACTACTTAAGTAATTTCTTTCGCCTTGCAGTACATCCTTCAAGTGTCTTTCTTGGCTTTGCTGAGTGCACTTCTGTAGCTGGTTAGGGCGTTCTTGTAGACATCTCACCTGGCAGTTTTCTTGGCGCTTGAATCTTTTTCTAGTTTGTCCCCTCAACCTTGAAAGTTTAGAGTTCTATTAGGACACGTTCCTGGTGGAGTGCCTTCTGATAAGGAGACAATTGTTGTTGAACTCATTACTTTTTCATTGAATCGCTCCACTGCCAGCTCTAAGGCACTGTTAAATGCTTATTTTACTGCGATGGAATTATTATCACCATCACAACATGGTTTCACAACTAATAAAGGCACTAATACAGCTCTTTGCGATTTTCACAGTCGAATAAAAACGGCCTTGGACCAAAAAAAGTGTGTGCTTGGATTGTTTATTGATTTTTCACGTGTGTTTGATGGCGTGAATCACAGTCTTTTGCTGGAAAAACTCTCGAGATATGGGGTTAGAGGATTGCCGCTCAATTTATTGACCTCCTACCTAAAAAATAGGAGACAAATAGTAAAAATTGGGGAGAATACAAGCTCCGAAAAACATATTGCCGACGGTGTGCCTCAGGGATCTATTTTGGGGCCTCTATTATATTTAGTTTTTGCTAATGATTTATTGGTGTATCTAAATGGAAATTCTTCCACTCACTGTATATGTTATGCTGATGACACTAATATACTAGTTATTGAGGATGACCTAAACTCCCTTAAAAATACAGCTGAAAGCACTTTCAGTAAAGTTATCACTTGGTCTGAGAAAAATAATTTAGAAATGAATAAAACAAAAACCAAAATGCTTCAATTCATGATAAGACGACAACACCATGAGGTGAGTCTGTTTCAGAATACTGAATTATCATTGGATTCCACAACAACAACCAACATGTTAGGAGTTGTCTTCGACAACAATTTACAATGGAAGCCACAAGTAGATAATTTGTGCAAAAAACTCAGAAATTCCTGCTACTCTCTTAGGTTTCTCTCCAATCACTGCAGTCAAGAGATTCTACTTACGCTTTACTATGCGAATTTCAATTCTCATCTGAGGTATAGCATACTGAACTGGGGCACAAGTTCCTCTGTGGGTCGAGTGTTCATAATACAGAAATATGCAATAAGGATCATTGCTGAGTTGGGTTTTAGGGATTCCTGTAGGGGAGCATTCCAGAACTTAAAATATTAACAGTTGCAGGACTATATATACTTGAGGCGTGCACATATGTATACCGCAACAAAAATATATTGGCTACCAACAGACCACCACATACCCATTTGACACGAAATGCACACTTACTCCTACCCAGTCAACATCGCACTGCACTCTACCAAAGAAGCTTTGAATATCAGGGATGCAAACTGTACAACAAACTTCCCGATGACATTAAAGCTTCAGGAAATGTACATATTTTCAAGGCAAAAGTTAAGCAGCTCTTATTGTCAAAAAACTGCTACACTGTTGAGGAATTTCTGTCGTAACTTGTTTTGTGACGTGAACGTTTTCTTTATAGTTAATTATTGTCATATTTTTATATGTATATTTAATATTATTTCTTATTATTGTTTGTGACGTGTATGTGATGTTCCTATATACATCCAGAGATTTTAGATTGTCTCTTTTCGACTATGGCTTGACTTTATTGACGTGTTTCTATTTTTTATTTTTATTTTCACACTGTTGAGGAATTTCTGTCGTAACTTGTTTTGTAACGTGAACGTTTTCCTTATATACACCTAGAGTTATATAGTTATTGTCATATTTTTATATATATATATATATATTTTAAAATATTTATTATTATTGTTTGTGACGTGTATGTGATGTTCCTTTTACGTCCGGAGGTTTTAGATTGTCTCTTTTCGACCATTTCTTGATTTTATTGACGTTTTTCTATTTTTTATTTGTATTTTCACACTGTTGATGTACAAATTAATTTGTGAAAATAAAGAAATTATTATTATTATTATTATATTATACTTTTTGCATTCCTGGAAAGTTTTGTGCTAGCTCTGCTTTGTATGCGTCCCATTCTTTTTTTCTTGGATTTCGATAAATTTCTATGGTGATGTTGCTCTTCATCAGGGGCGCGCCAAGCCATGCGGCCGCCTATGGGCAAAATATAATTTTACACCCCTTACCCCTTTTTTAGTAAAAATTTATACATGGGTGGTTATACATAAATAAAATGAAAATACGTGCTAATTTTGATATTGATACATCAGATAAGGGGGTAAACACAAAATTGAAATAATCGCTATTACTTATCTAATTTTGTAATGAAATATGTGGTAATTTATATACCGTATAATGTATAATCTATAATTTAGAATCATCATTATCATTTGATGTATGCGAATGAAAGAAAGGAGTATTTGCGAAAGCTCAAATAAAAAAAAGAGTTTGGTCAGCATGATACCTGACTACTCATCCCCATAACATTTAGAAGATCTCGACAAGTTTTAGACATAAGGATTAACGAAGAATGTAAAAAAGCAAAGCAATAACAAAACTAACAAAACAATTAAAATGTTACATAACAGACAAAAAAGAAAAAAATAACTTATTGGAAGCACTCTTTTCTTACCTTTTTTCGACAAAGTCTTTAATCAACTCGTCTGAAGGAATACAATCCATGGGGTCACTTTTTATGGACATAATTGCCAATTTACTGAGTCACTCTTGTGCCATAGTTGATCGTAAAAAAGTTATCATTAATTTTAATTTTGAAGAAGACTTTTCTTCCAATGCTACAGATACTGGCAGCGTTAAAAAAATCGTATTGCCACTGAAGTATTTGAAAATGTTGGAATTAAATTGTTCTCTAAAATGTGTTGAAGATTTAACTGAGGATCTAACTCATTTTGCTCTGGTAAGTGGCATTTTAAACAAATAACTTCATCAAATAAGTCATTTGCATCAATATCTGATTCTTCACGTGCTTCATCTTTCAAATAAAATGATAACTTTTCACACGAGTTTCTTAATTCTTCTTCATTCAAGATGAACATTTGATAAATAAATCCAAAAATGTTATTAAATTGCTCCAACCCCTTGAATCTTTCATCAAGAGATGATAAGGTCGTATTTAGTATAGAGAAGAATACTTTTACATTGTAATTCATTTTCGGGTCTGTTATTGGTTCGTCAGTACTTTCATAATCAAACTGTCTTTTTTTTTCTTTGACGAACTGTTTGTGAAGATACAAAATTTGGTTCAATTTCTAATTCTTCGGCCTGCTCCCTGGCGTCTACAAGAAGTTCGCTAAATCCCTTATCATCTCTTAAACCAAAAAAAAAAGTTTTTATTTTGTTTAGACAGTCTAAACAAGCTCATAGATTCATACTTTGATTCTGCATTAATTTACTTAGAGAATTGATTTCAAATAAAATATTGTACCAGATTACTACAGAGCATAAAAAATTGAAGTTTTGGATTTTTGTTGCGAGCGATCGAGCTAGGTGTGATGTACTAAAATCTTTTGAAGATGCGGATGCATCCATTACTTCTAAAAGAGCATCATAAACCTCACCAATATGATATCTCAAAGGTTTTATAGCGTCTATTCTACTGGACCAGCGTATATCAGATAGTGGTTTTGAAGATAAATCTTTAAGTCACGTTTTCAAAATTTACCATCTTTTGGTAGACCCGGAAAAAAACACATATCTCTTGAACAATGTCAAAGAATCCAGACACATCGAAAGAAATTTCAGCAGCGTCTTTAATAACTAAATTTAATGAGTGCGCCGAACAAGGAACAAAAAATGCTCGCGGGTTCATATTTAAGATTCCTGTTTGTAATCCACTGTGTATATCACGCATGTTAGCTCCATTATCATATCCTTGTCCTCGCAAATCATATATACTTAAATTTAATTCTACAAATAAATCTGTCACATATAAGCCAGCACCAGTAGAATCAACTATAGGGCAAAATTAAATGAAATGTTCACGTATTTATATTTTTTTCGTCAACTCGTTTGATAAAACAAACCTCAAAACTACACTTAATTGTTCCGTATGACTCACATCCGGTGTACAGTCGGGGATTATAGAGTTATTTATGTTTTCTCACTAGATCTAAAATAGTAGTTCTCACTTCTGAGCCGTTTGAATTCATCAATTCATTTTGAATTTTATCGCCTAAATAGTTTGTCATACCGCTACCGCTGCCGCTGCTTTGATTTTTATGTATGCGTCGAACATGTTGCTCCATTACAGAATCAAATTTGGTGAACGTTTCTATTAATTTTAAGAAGTTTTCGTTATTATTTTCATATAATTTGTTGGATCTACCACGTAAGCTAAACAATGACGACATAAAAACTGCATTGCCGAAATTATTCTTTCAATGACATGATACCAGTATTTTCTTCTACATGCAATGAACGTTATTGACTTTTATTCATAGTAACTCCCTTAGAAAACATATTCGATAAGTTTAACCAAGATCCGATTATTTTTTTATGGGAGTCACTCTTTTCGTGTCTGTTTAGCACTAGTGACGAATGTTTCCAATCAGAACACCCTTCCTCATCAGACAAGTTGGTCAAAGACTTACCAAAAAGTTTGCAACAGAAACAGTAAACCGCATCTCTTGTTGTTGAGTAAATCAGCCACTCCCTTTCAACTTTCTCTCCATTGGTGAGGTTACGATAAAAACATCTGGCAGAAAACTTTCGGCCTCGTCAGTTTACTGGACAGATCCAATTCGTAATTTGATGGGGTCCTTTTTCCGTTAAAAATCTGGCATCTGCGGATGTAATTATTTCGGGCCACTCTCCAGGGTCATCAGATATTACGGTGGAGTTAGAAAATAGTAATGTTGCCGCTGCTGGAACGTTTTCAGTATGATGTTCCTGGGTACTATTCATATTATTACAATCAGAAACAAATGAGGAACTTGGGGCTGAGCAACAACTAGGGCGAGCATCGTCGGTATTTTCAAGTTCAGGAAGAACACTTATTTCTGACGGTTTCAAATATTTCTTCAAGGAATCAGCAAATTTTTCCTTCTTTTCCATTTTCTGCCGTCGTTGTTGGCGGAACTGATGACCTGTCAATCGTTTTCCTTTTTGCCCTCTTCCTCAAAATAGGAAATATCATATTGTTTGCAATCTTATTTACGTTTTTGGGAAAAAAGTAAACGTTAAATATCTCGAAAACAGATGAGTTTTGATATGGGATATGTTACATGGTGATCTATTTGAAAAACATTTGTTTTACATCTGTCTTTACCAACAAATTGGATTACATTTTTTGAACATCCTGTACAACATTTGTTGAAAATAAATATGTATTGGTATGTATTACAGGACCTTGAAAAAAAACTACATAAAAATACTTTACAATCAGTAGTTGGTAGTTGCAAGGTAAAATTATTAGCCATATTGTTAATTGCCTTTTATGGGATTTTTTTTAAATGTCAAATAACTCGAAAACTACTGAGTTTTGATATAGAACATGTTTAAGAAATTTTAATTAGAATTAAGCGTAGAATAGTAAAAATATACCATATTCAGTTTTAGTTACACTACTTCCCATTTTTCACACTGAATTATTCACCTCACTAACTAACAATCTAATCAACGGATCTGATTTGCAGAACAAACTAGAATGACCCATTTTACAAAATCCAGACATATTTATATCAATTTTAATTTTTTGCAGCTTCCGACAGACGACTTTTAAGCCTTTCTCGAATAAAAAAAGCAATAAAAACAAAAACTTTTCTCCATATTTACTCTCTTTGTTTTTTATACTTACCGTTACGCTGATAGCAAAAGACTACCGTGAGATAATCACCCTTTAAACATGAATTGGAGTCGACGCGCGGGATTAGAGAGAAGAGGTCGTTAGTACGGTTCATTTAGCCGAATTGCCGCCCTTAGATTTTGCCGTCCGTGGCTTTTGCCTACATTCGCCACATAGTTTGCGCGCCCCTACTCTTCATTATGAATTATGTTAGTTTGTGTTCGGGGCAACACAGTGATCCACTTATCTCTGTTATGGAAGCAGCTATCAATACAGTAGATTTTTTTTAAATGATTTCCCTAGTTCTGTTTCCTCTAAAGCCAAATTGTGACTCTTTTCAATCACAAAAACTGAAATCCCTTCAGGCCGACTGAAGGGACTGGATAAAATAAGGATAATTTTTGTTATAAAACGCAGTAAAATATTGAATATTTCAAACAGCAACCGCGATCTATGTTAAGTCGGGTACTCTTACATTTGGCAAAAACGTTGTCCTAGAAACTCTTGCCGGTTCCGGCAACCACATACAATAGGCGAGATCACTAATTTCTGGAAAAAATACCACAATGTCGAGAACGATAAGAAAAGCTGTTAATTTTTTTTTCAAAGTAGTTTTACCAAAAAAAAAACTCAAGAAATGCTCCTGTTTGAACACTGCGAAAACCGCGCTAGGATGTGTATTTCTTGTGTCTAACAGTTATTATAGTTCTACATTTAGTATAAGGACATGAATACATTTTGGAATATTTTTATTGTAGAGAAGGCAAAACGGTTGGCGACTACGTCGGTAAGATAGAGAGCTGCAAGGTGATTATGAAGATTTCCAAAAGAGGCGACGGCCCTCCAGGAAGGGAGCCAATCATGTCGGAAGAGCAAAGGAAAGAGTTGATGTTGCACGCTTACAGAAAACAGGAAGAACTCAAAAAACTAGACCACGACGACGATGATAATTATCTGAACTCTGATTGGGCAGATAGTGGAAATCTGAAGAAAACTTTCCATGGCCTCCACAATATATCGTGGAGACCTTGAAATACAATGTATTCGAGTAATGAGTCAGTATAAGGTGTTTTTCAATAAATATCTAGAGTTATTGATTCGTTTAATTTTTATTCAGAACGATGCGTTTTTGGAAGTATGTAGAAAGAAAATAATTCACAAATAAAAACACTTCCCTACATTCTGGATCCCATTATGATAGGTAAGGTCCCCGTTATCTTGAGTCAAGTTTTTAACGAGGGTTGGTAAGGTATTGAAAATACATTCGACTAACTTCATGAATTCCAGACTGATGTATTGATATTCTTAGAACTAACTATAATTACGTGAATAATAATAATCATAAAGTGTCTTCACCAGAACTAGATAAGATATCAATAATAAACATGAGTCAATTAATAATAATACATTTATGGCCTCTTAAACTGAATTTTCGAACTGATGGTATTTTTGGGTTCTGGGGACCATAATCGTCCAAGATATACCAATATTTGTTTAAAGTCGTGTTGTAGTAAAGTCTTTAACAGGTAGTATTTCCATTGATTTTCGTACTCAAGCTTTGTTTTCGTGGTTCAATCAGATAATAAGACCGCAAATCCCACTCAGTAAAATTTTCAGGCAAAATGCTTTCTCGGAAATGTGAAAAAAATTGAGCGATAAAACCCGTAGCACTTATGATATTACCCTCGACTATTCAGTGTGAAGAATCATAACTTCCTAGGAGTATTACAAATTTTTCTTGATTCCAAAACAACCTCTCCTGTTCACTGAAGGCTTATTAATGAACCTATGAACCTTATTCCTCACTTCGATCAGTTTCCGACATAATCTTCTCAAAATCACCCACGAGATGACTGTTGGGATTATCGGGTCAAACATCACGTCGGAGAGCTGTTGGAAGTTTGTTGATTAATTGAACTTCGCTTGGCATTCATGAATCTTATAAGTGCTTTACATTCATGAATCTTATAAGTTGTTAACGATTTATATTAACTAGTTGGAATTGCAAGGCGATTAAAACGAGTTCATTTAGATATTCCGTTATCTGCAACGACACGTTCATTTTAGTTTCAAAACAGCAATGAAGTGCCAGTCTGATTCCAACACGAACTTTCATTGTTGATTTCACAAAATCTGTCATTGCAACACTCTTTCTGTACTTCTTGTAACTGTTCAGCTTAGTGATCCAATAATAATTCTTTCAAATTAATTGTTATGAGAAACAATTTAATGTAGGAAAACGTTTCGAATTTAGTTGAATCACTCATCAGGGCTCCGTAACAATATTTTTTAATATATAGATTGAAATACGAAAAAGAAGCCCACCAAAAATTGTTTTTTGGAGGTAAGGGCATTGGAATTATGGAATGAAAATCAGATATAATGGATACAACGTACAACATGGATTCTTTTTGACAGAAGAAGTGCAGTAGCCACTGTTGATTCTTCACAAACATGATCAATTCGTAGTATCCAGCTGATATTAGAATTGATGTGTGTGCCCGAAAACTTCAATAAAATTTCCATTAACACTGATATAACAATTATATATTCGAGTATCCTGCGTTCACAGCAAAAGAAAATCAACGGCAGGCATATCGCTGATAAATAAAGAATCAAACTTTTTTTCTCGAGGTATGTACCGCTCTATCTGAACAAAATTCCTTTGGTGATCTTATGTTCTGTATAAAGAAGTATCTAAGGACTGATTTGTTGAAAATATAAACAGGATGTTCATAAAATCAGATGTGGAATCATCTGCGACTGGAAGATAAACCTTAGTCACTATCTTCCATCGTCAAGATAAGCTCTTGTGGGGTATTCATGTTGAAAAGGAAACATTCTCAATTGAATATCCACGATTGAAAAATCCACGATTAAAATGAAGTTATTTTTTGTGAATGTCCAACAGAAAACAACTACTTCCCTGGCTAAAGCCACGCTGGACATTGAACTACATCTGATAGATATTCTGAAAAGGCCCTAACTCAAAAGAAAAAATCTGAAATTGAAAATTTGCATTTTTATTCAGATAGTTATTTGATTTTCTATTCCAGTCTTAATTAAGAACTCATAAAGATGAATGAGGCAAAGAAGAATGTTTTCCAAAAGAGAGTACTCACCAGAAATCATTCGTAACATTGACGCAGGAGAGACATCGCATTCACTAGGTCTTCAATACATTTTTGTCGACGAAAATCTATTTCACGCTTCCACGATCATCAGGAAGACCGGAAGAAATGGGAAACACATTTTCAAGAAGCAATCTCACTTTGCAAAGATGGAAAAAGTTAGAATCATTTCTTTTGGAGAGACACTTTGAAATTAGTGTTTTCTGACATTAAAACCTGTCATGGGGTATGATAGATTGATTTGTTGAAAATATAAACAGGATGTTCATAAAATCAGATGTGGAATCATCTGCGACTGAAAGATAAACCTTAGTCACTATCTGTTCATAATATTAGATGTTGAATCATCTGCGACTGAAACATTCTTAATTGAATATTGATAGAAAGATTTTTCTGTGAATTGAAAAATCCACGATTAAAATGAAGTAATTTTTTGTGAATGTCTAACAGAAAACAACTACTTCCCCGGCTAACGCCACGCTGGACATTGAACTACATCTGATAGATATTCTGAAAAGGGCCTAACTCAAAAGATAACTTCATTTTAATCGTGGATTTTTCAATTCACAGAAAAATCTTTCTATCAATATTCAATTGAGAATGTTTCAATTTTCAACATGAATACCCCACAAGAGGTTATCTTGATGATGGAAGATAGTGACTAAGGTTTATCTTTTAGTCGCAGATGATTCCACATCTGATTTTATGAACATCCTGTTTATATCTTCAACAAATCAATCTATCATACCCCATGACAGGTGTTAATGTCAGAAAACACTAATTTCAAAGTGTCAGTCCAAAAGAAATGATTCTAACTTTTTCCATCTTTGCAAAGTGAGATTGCTTCTTGAAAATGTGTTTCCCATTTCTTCCGATATTCCTGATGATCGAGGAAGCGTGAAATAGATTTTCGTCGACAAAAATGTATTGAAGACCTAGTGAATGCGATGTCTCTCCTGCGTCAATGTTATGAATGATTTCTGGTGAGTACTCTCTTTTGGAAAACATTCTTCTTTGCCTCATTCATCTTTATTAGTTCTTAATTAATACTGGAATAGAAAATCAAATAACTATCTGAATGAAAATGCAAATTTTCAATTTCAGATTTTTTCTTTTGAGTTAGTACCTTTTCAGAATATCTATCAGATGTAGTTCAATGTCCAGCGTGGCTTTAGCCGGGGAAGTAGTTGTTTTCTGTTAGACATTCACAAAAAATAACTTCATTTTTATCGTGGATTTTTCAATTCACAGAAAAATCTTTCTATCAATATTCAATTGAGAATGTTTCCCTTTTCAATATCTAAGGACGTATTCAACATAGTGTGGAATGTAAAAGAGAACTATAAAAAAATTAGTTAATTAACAATTGGCTCATTTCATGGAAAATCTGAAAAAAAAATTACTAAGGAATTTCCTTCCTTCAAGTGTCAAGATAATATCATAATGTTTTCAAATTTTATAATTATTATTTGATAGCATAAAAAAATGCAACTGCTGGTTTCAAGGGAGCTCTCACCGCGCGGAGCCATATTTTCAATATTGAATGAAAAGTATTGATAACAGAGATAATGTTCTGAGAGTCGGAAATTTCCTCTTTAGGATTCTTTTTTTTTTAATTTCTCTAGCGTTAATAGTATTCGAGTTACTTGCGAAAATCTAGACCCCCCTTCATTTTTCCTTTGAAATCTAAAACAGTCGTGAGGGTATGACATACCAGAACCCAAATTGAATAGTGGACCTGACAATATCCTCTCCTTTGTTTTACGGGATTGCGCAGCTGTCTTCGTGAACCCCCTTCCAACATTATTCAATTTATGTCTTTCAACTAATACATTTCCTACACTATGGAACGAATCTTAAATCATACCGGTCTACAAGAAGGGAGCTAAATCAGACATTTGCAACTATCGCCCTATAGTAATTATAAATAATTTCTCGAAAACCTTTGAGATCCTACTTTATGATGACATTTATACGCATGTAAAGAACCAAATCATCCCTAGTGAACATGTTTTTTTCAAATTAAGGTCAACGATAACAAATGTAATTTGTATCACGGAGCAATTATCTGATACTATCGATGGAAGCTCTCAATGTGATATAATTTATACGGATTTCTCGAAGGCCTTCGATAGGCTTGATCATGGAATTATTCTTCACAAACTGTCGAATTTTGGACTCACCTCAAATCTCACATCTTTATTTCAATCCTACCTTCATAATCGTAAGCAGTATGCTAGTTTCCATGGTCAAAAGTCCTCCCCACGTCAGGTGTCCCCCAAGGGTCTAATCTCGGGCCATTATTTTTCAAAATGTTTATTGATGACATTGTAACAACTCTCTCACTCACTCACTGTATGCCGATGATCTTAAGATGTACCATCTTCTCCAAGATAATCTAGATCGCCTCAATCTCTGGTGCATCGAGAATAGCTTATTCCTCAATGTTTCTGACAGGTTGTCTTTCACCGCCAAGCTGAATCCAATTCTTTACATTTATAAAGACAATGTCGTATCGAAAAGTCCCGACACTTTCAAAGATCTAGGAGTAACATTCGACAAAAAAACATATCGAGCTAATCACCAAAAAAACATATAGATCATTAGGATTCATAATCAGTGTCAAAAGATTGAGGAAGGAATGAGAAAACTCTTCTGCAATTATATTTTACATTTGTTAGGTCAAATTCAGAGTATGCATCAATTGTTTGGGCACCATATTATCATATTATCTAATTTAGAAAATAGCCAATGAAAATTTTTGAAGAATCTATGTTTCTAACTTGATGGCAACTACCCAGACGTAGGTTATCCACATGAACAACTAATTTCTAGATTTTCAATCGATTCACTTGAATCTTGTCGAAATAGGTCACATGTTATATTCCTTTTCAACCTTGTTCACAACAATTTGGACTGCAGCTGCATTTTGGATATTTTAAAGTTTCATATTCCCAGACTCACATCTCGGAGAAACAATACTTTCTATCTTCCACTTTGTCACACCAATGTTAAATTAAATGCACCTGTTTATAAGAGTGCAATACATATGATAAGATGAATGAAACCATTGACATTTTTTCTTGCAGTGTGGCATCCATAAAAAACTGGACTGTTCTGTTTTTGTCCAATGATTTATATTAATGTATATACCTAACGTGTTGAATAGTTCATACTGTATAATCCTATTCTGTAATTGGATCTTGTATCTGTTGAATAGAAAGACCAAAAAAATAAGGATTGAAATTTTTTACAACTTTCAAGGCTAATACAACCCGAATGTGTCTTGAGAACGTTTCACCAAACATTTTTGCGAATGCTGTACTTTCCACGCAATATATGAATTCTCACATTAAATTTCACAGGTGTTGCGCTAAAGACAATGTTTCTGCATGACCGAATAATTTCAAGGAAATATTTCACTTCTCACTCCCTTTCTGCAAATTCCATCCGGATAATAAAAGGTGTCAAACGGAGCGGCAACTTAATGGTAGAAGGAGCCTGAATTACATGATGGAAATAAAACTGGAATTATGTACTAATGCAGATATTGTTATAAACTTTTTCGGGTATAATTTGCGATTTCCGATCTCTTATCAACACCATTGGCGGATCTATCTATGGGGTGATAATCGCTACTCCCAAGAGTTACATGATGCCGCTTATCAAGGAACGTGCTGATAACCACAGGGAAATGCAAGATCGTCATTTGTTCTTCCCATCATAATTATCTGTATTAAATGATGCATTCTTTGTCTTGCATTAAAGGAAGCTAAGGGTTCCTACATTGTACAAAACATTTTTTTTCGGTTTTTGAAATGTCAATTTTTCACTAAAATTTCAAAATTAGCGCAGTCGGTAGGATTCTCGCGGTCGTGGAATAAAAAGGCATTCGAAAACAAAACAGAACATTTTCGAATTAACTTATATTTTCAATCCTTTCCCGCCCTCATATAAAATGTTTTGATAAGCTCAAATTATTAATAAACAAAGACAGGAATCATTTCTATAATTAGAATGCATTTTTTTAACTTTTGTTTAATTAAAAAGCGAAATAGATTCGTAAAAATACCGTGAGATTTAAAAACAATTTATATCTAGTTGCCTGGTTTCATTAGTTTGACGTTCCTCGTTAATTGTTTAGACTTGTCAGTTTGCACTGAAAGCATTGTTCGTTTTTTAAGTTATCATGATTTCTGATTCCGATGTTTTGAAGCTCGTGATATTTACCAGCCTCGGTTGGTAAACTGTTCTCTTGCTTCAATATACTATTTCATCACCAGTTGCGAAAAATTTTACTTTTTGCAACTGGTGATGAAAAGTAAAACATTTGATAACGTCAAAGAGTTTTGAAAAGTGTCACTATAAATGTCAAAATTAGAAAAAATCACTTTCAAAGCTAGTGTAAGACGTGTGATATTGAAATAAATGATGGAACACACAGTAATGAACTGAGTGTATGAGTTATATTTTTTAAGGATTGATACTCCAGAAATTCGAGCTACATGTTTTCCTGGCATCAAATGAAACCGAATCAAAAGACATCGCAGTCGGAAGCCTATGGGGATTCGAAGCTATACATAATATTACATGTTTTTAGTATCTACAATCCCAACCATCATATTCGAATTGGATTTGCAGACCCAAACGTGGGCTCAGGGCCTAAATTGCTAATATCGTAAATTTTTTATATCCTGACATGAAATATTAATCCCAATCTTAGTGAAAGTTATTGGAGAGACTATATTGATCTGAATTTCGTATAACGTATGATTTAAAATATGACCAATGATTTGTTGAAAATATAAACAGGATGTTCATAAAATCAGATGTGGAATCATCTGCGACTGAAAGATAAACCTTAGTCACTATCTTCCATCGTCAAGATAACCTCTTGTGGGGTATTCATGTTGAAAAAGGAAACATTCTCAATTGAATATTGATAGAAAGATTTTTCTGTGAATTGAAAAATCCACGATTAAAATGAAGTTATTTTTTGTGAATGTCTAACAGAAAACAACTACTTCCCGGTAAAGCCACGCTGGACATTGAACTACATCTGATAGATATTCTGAAAGGCCCTAACCCAAAGAAAAAATCTGAAATTGAAAATTTGCATTTTCATTCAGATAATTATTCGATTTTCTATTCCAGTCTTAATTAGAACTCATAGAGATGAATGAGGCAAAGAAGAATGTTTTCCAAAAGAGAGTACTCACCAGAAATCATTCGTAACATTGACGCAGGAGAGACATCGCATTCACTAGGTCTTCAATACATTTTTGTCGACGAAAATCTATTTCACGCTTCCACGATCATCAGGAAGACCGGAAGAAATGGGAAACACATTTTTAAGAAGCAATCTCACTTTGCAAAGATGGAAAAAGTTAGAATCATTTCTTTTTTTAATTTGAAAGTGACTCTCCAAAAGAAATGATTCTAACTTTTTCCATCTTTGCAAAGTGAGATTGCTTCTTAAAAATGTGTTTCCCATTTCTTCCGGTCTTCCTGATGATCGTGGAAGCGTGAAATAGATTTTCGTCGACAAAAATGTATTGAAGACCTAGTGAATGCGATGTCTCTCCTGGTCAATGTTAGAATGCATGTTTGCGTGAGATCATTCATCTCTATGAGTTCTAATTAAGACTGGAATAGAAAATCGAATAATTATCTGAATGAAAATGCAAATTTCAATTTCAGTTTTTCTTTTGGGTTAGGGCCTTTTCAGAATATCTATCAGATGTAGTTCAATGTCCAGCGTGGCTTTAGCCGGGGAAGTAGTTGTTTTCTGTTAGACATTCACAAAAAATAACTTCATTTTAATCGTGGATTTTTCAATTCACAGAAAAATCTTTCTATCAATATTCAATTGAGAATGTTTCCTTTTTCAACATGACCAATGAATCGTAGAATCTTTCAAGAAAAATCTGAAAATGAAAAGTCTTCCATAATGCTCAGAAATATGAAGCAGCAGCTCACTTAGACTTAATACATTTGTAATATTGTTTGAACAGAAGATGATTGGAATAAGTACACAAATGTTTATAAAAAAACATTTATTATCCAAACACGCACTAGGCCAAATTACAGGACACTGAGTACAGTAATAATGCTTAAAGTGTGAAGTGTATAATGATATAAACATATTTATATTTACCAGTGTGAGGTTAGCAGCCACTTTTCAACAGTCATTTTCTCCCCAGCAGCCAAACGACCAGTGGCGGCGGTTATAAATAAAATACATTGAATATAGTATTGAACAATTGGGAATGAGATTCTCATCGCTACCGCATGTCGTCTTATATGTGATGTTCAAATACATTGCCTCAAAAGATATCAGAACCATCAATGAGCTTCCAGTTATACTCTAAGATATTGAAAATAAAAAAAGGTTTTTTTCTGTGGAGGAAAAAAACAGCCGAGTTCATAATTGGAAGAGAGTGTTTTATACACCAGAAGAGTACACTGTATGAACGCCTTCTATTTGGGAGGCATCCAAGGGTTGGTTCCACCCTCATGAAATCTTAAAAAATCGATTTTTCTATGAAGGAAAAAATAGCTGCGTTTATATTTCTTAGAGAGTGTTTTATATATCAGAAGAGTACACTGTATGAATGACTTCGATTTGAGAGGCGTCCAAGGGGTGGTTCCACCCTCATGAAATCTTAAAAAAACGATTTTTCTGTGAGGGTAAAAAATAGCCTTGTTTATATGTCTTAGAGAGTGTTTTATATATCAGAAGAGTACTCTTTATGAACGACTTGGATTTGGAAGGCGTCCAAAGGGTGGTTCCACCCTCGTAAAATCTTAAAAAATCGATTTTTCAGAATGTGTATTTTATAGGTTATTTAAAAAAAATCTGAATAATTATTCAGTTAAATATATATATATATATATATATATATATATATATATATATATATTTTCTTCAATTTCTCGGAATTAAGGTCTGATTCAGTCAATTCATATAATTTTTCTTTTTTATTAACTACGTTTCGACATGGTATTTGTCATCATCAGGTTAAAACAAAATTATTTTATTTGAATTCTGCGTTCGCATCGTACGAACGTTATGGTGGGAGACTCCCACAAGAACGTTCGTACGATTTTTAATTTTAAATATTTTGGAGTGCCTATAACTGGAAGCTCATTATTGGTTCAAATATCTTTTAAGGCAATGTATATGAACATCACATATAAGACGACATGCGGTAGCATAAGAAATTCATTCCCAATTGTTCAATACTATATTATGTATTTTATTTATAACCGCCGCCACTGGTCGTTTGGCTGCTGGGGAGAAAATGGCTGCCGAAAAGTGGCTGCCAACTTCACACGGGTTTGATATTTGCACAACTTACAAAAAAAAAACTTGTTTCGCAAACAAAATATTTTTGATTTTGTATTTGAATACATGTAAAGCTGTCTACTTCCTGGCAAACTTGATTGAAGTTATTATTCATTGCAAATAGTGCAGATTTACATAATATGTTGGGCCATAGTTTATATGTAGGTATAATTCCATATGAAGGGTGAGACAATAAAGTCAATATCACACGTGAAACATTCAATTCAACCAATGTGAATGCTACTGTTGAAAATAAATGAAATTAAACATTGTTTTTGCCAGATGTTTTATTCCAATATAAATATCTTTTTTCCATTTTTACACGCTTTATATTAGCTTCACTTGTTTGTTTGTTTGTTTGTTTGTTTGTTTGTTTGTTTGTTTGTTTGTTTGTTTGTTTGTTTGTTTGTTTGTTTGTTTGTTTGTAACCGACTACTTTGGGCGCGATTTTGACCCACTTCCAGACGACCGAATGATGGGAAATTTGGCGGGTATACATAATTCTGGTGACAATGCATTAAGAAATTTTTGTGTGAAAAAAAAACAAAATGGCGACTCCAGTATGGCGTACGAGTTTTGTGATTATGGTCCGATTCGCTTCAAAATTGGTATCTGAGGATTTTCATAGTCGGAGATGATGATTCATTTGTCAAAATTGAAAAATTCAGAATGGCGGCTTCAAAATGGTGGCGAGTTTTGTGATTATGGTCTGATTCTATTCAAAATTGGTATGTGGGGGATTTTGGGGTCGACTATTATGACTCTTCCGTAAACATTGAAAATTCAAAATGGCGGCGAATTTTGTGATTATGGTCTGATTCTATTCAAAATTGGTATGTGTGGGTTTTTGGGGTCGAATATTATGATTCTGTTGTGAAAATTGAAAAATTCAAGATGGCGGCTTTAAAATGGCTGCCGAGTTTTGTGATTATGGTCTGATTCTATACAAAATTGGTATGTGGGGGTTTTTGGGGTCAGAGTACCTAATTTGATGAAATTATTCCATTTTTTTATTTGCAAAAAAATAATTAAAATAATAGTTTAAAAAAAATTAAAAACACGCTTTTATAAATAAACCACACTAAAAAGTAGGAAATAAATAATAGTTTAAAAAAAACTAAAAAACACGCTTTTATAGAAAACCAGACCAAAAAAATATAAAATAATAAAAAAATGTATTTTTTTTTAAAGCGTGGGGTGCATGGTATCAATAATTATATAGTACATTACACACCTAGGGCAGTAAAGTAATAAATGTCTCAGATCACAAGTAATTGTTGGCCTAGGCGATACCATGCACCCCCACGCTTTTTTTTAAATAAAATAATTTTTTTTTTCTATTTTTTCAGTCTGGTTTTCTATAAAAGCGTGTTTTTTAGTTTTTTTAAACTATTACTTATTATATCTTCCTTCGATATTATTCGAAGCATCCCTGATTCTCATTACTCTAGGAAGATGCCCGTCCAAAATTTCGGGTAGAATACAATTCATCTAAAATGCTTTCAGCTTTGGAAGCATTTTTGTTTCCCAGGCATGAAAGTCATGAAAGTGTATTATTTCTATATTAAAATCCTTTGTCGTATATATAACGATATAGCAACATTTTCTTGAGTTGCCCTTGAATTTAATAAAAATAATTGACGTCTAGATAAAAGTATTGACTTGGGCATCGTGATTAAAAAAAACTTGTGCGGTCGATTAAAAAAAACTTGTGCGTCAAGAACGAAGATTCTTACGCTTTTTTTTTCGCTTTCGATGCCCTTTTTGACGCTGAGCAAGTCAAGCTTTTATAAAAATGCACTAAAAATGAAAAACTAATTTCTTTGTTTGACATATATTATTCTGTGAGTAGCAAGCTTTTGAATCTGTTACCCACAGAATAACCAATTTTGAATGGACTATGACTATGATCACAAAATTCGTACCATCTTGAATTCGTGGATTGTGAACATCGAAAGAAATGAGTTTGGAATTTTCAGGCAGATGAACTTGTGGTACTTATCCAAGTTTTTACATAGGACAAACAGGTAGAACTTTCAAGCAACGCATACCTAAGCATTGAAAAAGTTTTATTAAGGGCAAATCTAATTCAACTGTCGCTATCTCCTGACTGAAAAGCATTGCTTTGATAATTACTTTGAACTTTTGCATGTAGAAAAGAAAGATCAAAAACTCAAACTCCTAGAAAGCTTAGAGATTAACAAAGACAAGAATTCACAATGTCTATTATTCATTTTATTATATTGAATATAAAAGCAGCTTACGCAAGGAAAAAGCAGCAAATTACATTTCCTCGCCTCTTTCCAAAATAAATATGAAGCTTCTTTTTTGGAAATCGCTGAAAGTATATTCGTTTCAGTAATATCAACCGCTTTACAAAATTTTGAGGACACTATGCTGTAAGCATCTGCAATGAAAGGAATGAATGCGGGACTACTATAATTCCATCCCATCACCAACGAACGAAACAGTTGAGGCGTACATTTCTCACGTTATCTTGAATATCGTCCCGGGATGATCTAACCATATAGGGAAAGGTTATCCCTGGAGGGATATAAAACTGAATTATGTCCTACTTGTGAGAGATAAAAGGGTATAGAACTCTTCAACACTGAAGATAAGAGTAAAGAATTCTGCGGAGGATAATATTACAAAGATGTGTGAAAAAAAAACACCACCGTTTCTCCCAGTTTAAGTGGCAGATATATTTACATCGTTTTGATTTAATAATAACTATTTGTATTTTTTCCTATATTTTTCTTTGTGTTGTTCCATGCGTATGCATCTGTCTTTGTTGAAAAGGTTATACTTTTTCCAACACCCTTGAGGGATTAATTTTCAAAAATCCTTTCTTAGTACTCACTTACGGTAATTTTCTCTTCTAAATATGATATCCTGAATCCTTCTGAAACTGTAGACTTACTCCTGCCAGGGAGGTATTTTTCGACTTCAGAAATGCCTATTATATCTCCCTTAATAATTATTTTGATTGGGATTCTTATATAAAAGATGGAGATATTAGCGTAATGATTGAATTTTTTTATCAGATCAGAACTAACGCTGTTAATGTCAAGTCAAGTAATTTTATTGAATGGTATTCTACCGAACGAAGTAAACTATCATTATCAATAAAAAAAATTAACAGAAATTTTAACCGACGAAAATAGAAACTGAAAAGCAAAAAGTAAAATGAACATTTTTAGTCTTAATAACTAATAGTCTAAAAGCTGGCTACGTAAATTAAAAATGATAAGGTACAAGGGAAATTTTCACATAGACACCTTCTAACAAGTGTGTAGCTCACACTCGTAGCCCATTTGAATGAACGCTCGCTTTCAAAGAGCAAGTACCTGTGTTCGATCCCGAGCTGGGTCACGCAATTTTATTTTATTTTTTCTTTTTCTATTATACTCAAATTAACCACAAAACTTCTATAAGTCACCAAAATATGTGACCTCAGAACATTCATCCTCACAACCCCTCATATATATTATATGTCCACCGTTTTGTCCACTAGTAATTAATTCATAATTCATTGAAAATTTGAATGACATATAGGAAGATAGATAAATCTTTATTGGTCAAATGTACACAATTGTGCTTTGACAAGTCAGTTAAAAAAAAGAAGATAAATGTATATACAGTGCTTCTTAAAATTCCCCTCCCCCCCTCTCTTATTTTTGGAACGATTATACATAAACAAGTGAAATTTGGAAACTGAATATTAAAGGATGTAAACTGTAAAATGATAGATGACGAAATCGTCAAAGATGACGTCACAAGGCCATTGTGACCAATCATTTTTAATGGAACCCTACGGCACGCGACACGTCTTTTGAAAGGTATCGAAAAAACCTATTCAATGATACTAATTTTGTTTGTGTTTATGGCAGTTTTGGCCACTCGCTTTCACAAAACGCAAAGCTCTGATGAATTAAATCAGTTAATACTAAAATTCCGAATTCAAGCTCCGCCTCTGGATAGTTGTAGAATAAGCTGACGTTTTGTTAGTCTCCCTAATTCGACGATTTGTAATTGTCCAAGTTTTTGTACATTTAATAATTTGTGTATTGTTGATCGAACGTTTAACTGTTTTAGTAGTTTTGGTACTTTTAATATTTTTGTACATTTTAATAATTTGTTAAACTGTTGTGAGCCGAACGTTTAAGTGCTTCAAGAAGCGAAATGGTACGAGCTTTAGGTGATAAAGTAGCAGCGATCCTAATTCTTGGTGAAACTGGACAAAATATTCATGCAGCAGAACGCATTTTTAATGAGAGGTTTCCCGATCGCCCCGTTTCGAGAACTTATTTGAGGAAGCTTCTTCGTAAGTTTGAAACAACGGGTAGTATTAATGATGCGAAACGATCTGGCAGACCACAAATTTCTGATGAGAAAAAAATTGATATACTGGCAGAAGTAATAGTTAATCCTGCTTCTTCAACAACTCACGTTGCATCTACCTGTGAAGTTAGTCGAAGTACAGTACACAGGGTGTTGAAAAAAAACAAATTTTATCCATACAAATTAAAAATGGTTCATCAACTCTCAGACGACGACCCAGACCGAAGACTAGAATTTTGTGAAAATATGGAAACTAAAATTAACCAACAGCCAAACTATGTCAAAACAATTTGTTTTAGTGACGAAAGTACTTTCTATCTAAATAGAAATGTAAATACACAGAATTTGAGGTATTGGAGTGACGCAAATCCTCACCTGTTTCGGGAAACACATACCCAATTTCCCCAGAAGGTGAATGTTTGGGCAGGTATCCTGGGAAACCACATCGTTGGGCCTCTTTTTTTGAATACTAATTCAACTGGTGAGGTTTATCTGGAGCTGTTGCAAAACGCAATAGAACCGTTAATCCTTGAAATTTTGGAAGATAATCCAGATGAATTCGGCAATTTGGAAATAACATTCCAACAGCATGGTGCTCCTCCACACTATAACGGTGCAGTAAGACGGTATTTGGATGAGGAGTATCGTGGTAGATGGATTGGACGACGAGGTTCAACGGAATGGCCAGCTCGATCACCGGACCTCACACCTTTGGATTTTTTTACGTTTTAAAACAACGTATTGTTGCAGAATGTGAGGCTGTTTCCGCAGACACATTTGCAAAAGTACGAGAAGAGTTTAGAAATAGGATATTTCACTGTCAGGGAGTGAATGGAGGTCACTTCGAGCAATTTCTTCAAGTAGATACTGATTCTTAAATCTGTAATTAATATCATACTGAATGGAATTTAAATTTTAATGTTTACTAATGAGCCATTAAAACTGCCATAAACACAAACAAAATTAGTATCATTGAATAGGTTTCTTTGATATCTTTTAAAAGAGGTGTCGCTTGCCGTAGGGTTCCATTTAAAATTATTGGTCACAATGGCCTTGAGACATCATCTTTGACGATTTCGTCATCTATCATCACTAGTAGGGAAGTTTACAACCTTTAATATTCAGTTTCCAAATTTCACTAGTTTATGTATAATCGTTCCAAAAATAAGAGGGGGGAAGGGGACTTTTGAGAAGCACTGTATAAATAAAATAACAATAGAAAAACAATATTTGTCATTATATACAGTAAGCAGATACAAATTGACAAACATAAAATTTTAAATGACACTGTAAAATTAACAAAACAACAAATAAGTTATGACTTACAAGTTAATGGGTCAATTGTGAAAAATCGGTTGACAAGAACTCATCAAAATCGTATAACGCATTATCTACCAGGAACCGCTCAATAACTGATTCAAAATGTACTCACTCGAGAACTTGGACATCACATGGTAAAACATTGAAGAACTTGATTGCATAATAGCTTTTCCCGTTTCTCGTTTTAGAAAGTCGCAAATAGTGTTGATGTATCATATCTTTGTTAAGCGTTGTGTAGGAATGTAAACTTTCATTTGTTCTGTAGTTTTAAAGTTTGTTTTATGTGCATAAGACATTGCAATATGTAAGCATAGGGCCGGGCAAGTATCTTAAAATGTTTGAATGCACCCCTGTCGTGAATTGTCGTGAATTGTCGTCGTGAATTGTCGTGAATTGTCGTGATTTGTCGTGAATTGTCGTGAATTGTCGTGAATTGTCGTGAATTGTCGTGAATTGTCGTGAATTGTCGTCGTGAATTGTCGTCGTGATTGTGTCGTGAATTGTCGTCGTGAATTGTTGTGAATTGTCGTCGTGAATTGTCGTGAATTGTCGTGAATTGTGAATCTCTATATGGCAATCCAGCAATGATTCTGACAGCCTTCCTTTGCATGGAAAAAACTGTTAAGGCATATTCTTTCCATGTTAATTTACTATCCAAGAGAACACCCAAAAACTTAACGCAATATGGGTTGTCAGGCTCTTTATGTTGTTTCAAACTGAAAATCAATGTCTCAGACTTTTCCTTGTTTAGGACTAACTTATTTTAATTGAGCCAACACTGTGTCAAAGAAAGACTATTATGGGCCTCAGTTAAAAGCATGCTAAAATCGCTATTTGAATGCGTTAATGTGGTGTCGTTAGCAAATGTTTGGGGTAACGAGTAAAAGTTGAATATTCCTAGTTAGGCGCGATTCACTACGCTCGTTATCCACCCTAGTTTTGAAAAAAAACATGATGCTTTCTCCAGTCCTCCCAGGCTGGTATTGCGGCATTTTTTCAGTAGTTTTGGAATAACATTGCTCATCGCTATTCCTCGCAAAACCCAAAATTAATGTCTGAAATTCCACACCTCTGTTAGACGACGAGAAATCGTTTTCAATTGTAAATTTTCACAGGCATTCCGTATTTGCGGCCATGGAAGAATCCACGAAAGAAATCAACGCGTAGGCACGACTAGCAAGAGTCGCTTGCCTACAGACAGACAGAATTCGCAGCTAATTCAATATTCTCGAGACATCTACCCGAACGGGCACACAGGTGAGGGCACACGTCGTTGAGAGTGGTCGTGCGGAGAGCGCATTTTTTGAATTTTATTGTTAATCGCTGGAGATTTCACGTTGCATTTCAATGTTATTTTGTTTTGATAATTTCTTTAAAGTAATTTAACGCCGCTGATATGCTCTGATATCCTATTAGACCAGGGTCGATAATTTTTGAAACCAGAAAAAATAATAGTAGGATGAAACCCATTGGAAAAGGAGGAGAATATAACAAAAATTAAAGGAAAAAAAATTTACGGGCGATCTGAGGTCGGGAAGTGGAAGGGGGAGAGTTTTTGAGGGTAAAAAACGGTTTATCTCGATTTCCGGCCAAACTACGAGTCCTATCTACAACTCTACAACTTTTGTTTCCACACTTTTTTCACATAACCTCAAAACTTATGTGAAAAATTCAAATAACCAAGTTTTTAGGTTTTTATTTTTATCTTTTACAAAACGAAAAGTTTTTTTCACGAAATTTGGTGAGAACTTACCTTTCTATGTCCCAAACACACTGTAATTTTTTTGATTCAAAATATTTATTTTTCCACCTTATTTTGACTTAATATCGAAAAAGCACCCTAATTTTCAATCAGAAATTCTCCTGTCAAAATATCAAGTTTTTAAAAAAAGTCGGTGGGCTTTTTGTTCGTTAAAATCGCTACTTTCTGATGGTGTAAAAAAAATAATAATTACTATGGTAAATGTTCTCAGAAAATGCAAAGAAATAACAGGTAGGACGGCCCAGACCCTCCTAGCCCCTTCCCCACTTCTCTATGAAATACTTTTTGATGGCCTAAAATTTTCCTTAGGTCACTCAGGTATATAAATTATCCTAAAATAGCAATAAATAGGCATCTACGCATATAATTTAAAGAAGATTCTACAACTTTCTCAAAATATTGTAGATGTCTTATTAAATTTGGATTCGAGTTTTTTTCGTTTCTTTGCATTTTCTGCCATAGTAATGTACGTTTTGTCATACCATCAGAAAGTAGAGATTTCAACGAACAAAAAGCACACCGACTTTTTTTTTAAAACTGATATTTTGACGGGAGAATTTTCGATTGAAAATTAGGGTGCTTTTTCGATATTAAGTCAAAATAAGGGGAAAAAATAAATATTTTAAATCGAAAAAATTACAGTGCATTTGGAACATAAAAAAGAAAGGTTTTAACCAAATTTCGTGGAAAAATAAAATTTTTGTAGAAGATAAAAATAAAAAACCAAAAGTTGGTTATTTGAATTTTTCACATAAATTTTGAGGTTATGTGAAAAAAGTGTGCATACAAAAGTTGAAGATCTTTTCATTACCTACAACTTCGCCATCTAACTTTTTTCCATAGGACTTGTAGTTTAGCCGGAAATCGAGATAAACCGTTCCTTACCCTTAAAAACTCACCCCTTTCCACTTCCCGACCTCAGATCGCCCGTAAATTATTTTTCCTTTCATTTTTGTTATATTCTCTTCCTATTTCCAATGGGTTTCATCCTATTATTTTTTTTTTTAACTTTTTACCATTTTCAAAGGCTTCAGCCCTGGTCTATATTGTCGCCGCTTAACTTATTCCCCAGTACTATCAGTCAGATATTATCAGAAATTCGGAATCAGAAGTTTCTTGCGAGCAAGTTCCTTTTCGTACCAATCCTACAAACTGTTCAAATATCAAGCCAATCCATCAGTAAGCAACGAATCAAGGAATTTGTTCATCGCACCACCCTGTACATCATTTGTATCTCAACCCGACCGTAAAACACGTTATCCTCAGAATGGGGAAAAGAGGAAAATGGCCATGCCAAAAATGCCTCACTGATCTGATGCACAGTGAGCATTCAAAACACGCTGACAATGGCGGTATCCTTGGCGTGGAAATAAAAGAGAGGTAAATGGATTGAAAACTTCTAACCGGATCGTTCACAATTACATTATTCGAAAAAACTAGGGAGAGGAAAATGAATAGGAAAAACACTAACTGAAGACAAACTTCTTTACAAATGTCCTGAAGTGAGTTGTGTGACATAGTTCCCAATGAAATTACACTTTGTGATCAAAGTAAAGCATTTGACTGTGTCTCTCATGATATACTCTGGCAATAGCTTGGATACTATGGGATACGCGGAATGACACTTGAGTTTTCCACTTCTTATCTCTCTAATAGATACGATGATTGCCATTCGGAGTTTCAGATTATTGAACAAGAAGTACCTCAAGGTTCTGTCTTAGGTCCCCTCCTATTCATCCTATATATTAACGACAGATCGGAAAATTTGTTACCGTACTCTTGTATGATCTTCACAGATGATGTAACGATTTATGATCCACACATTGATAGGGAAAATTCATCCTACTCAATGGAATCGGAAGAATTGCGATGGTAACGTGAAAGTTTTGGGTATTACACTGTTAAATTGAACTGACTGCCACTACAAAAATATTTGTTGTAGACTTTCTGATCAGCTCTATCTCTTGAGACTCATAACTATGATCTATATAATAAAAATGTTGTTGTAAGCGCAATACGTGAGAACGGCTTATTTCTTTTTTAAGTTCGTGATAGCCCTCGGATGGTTTTTATTGTCCTAGAAAAAATTTTGGAAAGTTGCCCGAAAATTGGAAAATTCGGGAATATAAGAAAAATCATCTTAATATATATAAATCCAGTGTCCTGATGTTTGTTCCCAGTGAACTATTCACCAAGTCAACCGATTTCGATGAAAATTGGCATGTATGTGTAATTTTTTCCAACTTGAGAGACAGGCTATTTTTCATCCCCCTAAATGTCCACCCCTTAATTTTTTTTTTGGTAATTTTTTTTAATTTTTTTATGATACAGCATTCAAAAATACATACAACCCTAAATTTTCACCCTTCTACGATCAACCCCTATTTTTCCATCGCGATTTTTATGTTTTTTTATTTTATCCACAGATACGCAATAAGGTTGCAAGATGGCAATCGAATATAATAATTGTTGTACGATAAATTGAGAACGGGATAAAGAAAAAACGGGATAACGGGAATAACGGGATAACGAAAAAACGGGAAAACGGGATGACAGAATAAGAAAATAACGGGAAAACGGAATAACGGGATAAATAAAAAACGGAATAACGGGGATTACGGAAAAACGGGAAAACGGGATGACAGGATAAGGGGATAAGGGGAAAACGGAATAACGGGATAATGAAAAAATGGGATAACAGGAAAACGGGATAACGGGAATAACGGGATAACGAAAAAACGGGATAACGGATGACAGGATAAGAGAATAACGGAAAAACGGGATAACGGGATAAAGAAAAAACGGGATAACAGGAGAACGGGATAACAGGACAACAGGAAGCGGAGGGAGTCGAAAGCATAATCTAGATGGAACAACATAAAGGAAAACATAGAAAAAAAGAAATTCTACGCGGAGAGTTTTCGGGAAAAACATTTTAGGGAACATAGAAATTTGGACAGGAAACGTCTGTCGGGTTTTAGTTTTAGTTTATAACAAAAACCTCAGCCACAGCAACGCGTGGCCGTGTCTACTAGTATGTATATATATACATATAAATTTAGAAATAACGACTGAAAATTGGTATGAACAGTGGGAAATAACGGGGATCTTCAGTCAGCACAAGTGTTGAACTATGAAAAACTCTTTAATACGATGGACCGAGCTTTCGTTTCAATTTTGAAACTCCTTCAGGGTCCTAAAATATGTAAATGACATTATTGTGAAAAAAATACTTAAAATGAAGGAAGTACTTACAGTTATCTGAGTGGATGATAAATGAACATCAACTTTAAAGAAAAAACGTAAAATATGTAAAAATTTGTCGGAATGGTGTTATATCTTTGACGCTTCGAGTGACATTGAAGGATTTCAAATGACAACCTATGATTAATCGTCAGAAAAATATAAAATATGTAGTGGGTGTGTTAATGTTTAAAATATATTCTTTGAGAATCATCAGTTTTAATCCATTTGTAGAAGATAACTGTAGATTTTGCTAAGATTTTCGATATCTGTTTTTTTTGTTCATATTTTGATTGGATTTAGTAATTTCAATCATTTCAAGAAATAATCTTTTAGAGAATTTTTTTTCTGAATGTAAAACTTGTGCTTCCTCGAATGATATTTTATGGCCTGTTTCAATAGCATGTTGAGCTAATGCACATGACTTCTTGTTGAGTCTTATATCACTTCTGTGAGAGATAATACGATTATTTAAAGTTCTTGAACTTGTACCAATATAGTTCAAATCACAGGTGTTACATGGTATGCTGTAGACAACATTTGATTTCTTCAAATCTGGTGTGGGATCTTTTAACCTCGTATTTAAATTTCCAATAGTCTTGATTTTTTTTGGAAAATTTATTATTTTCATTGTTTTTTATAATTTAGATTTTATTTGTCATCATTATTAATTTGTCTATCAGAGTTGGTATTGAAAATAATTCTATTAAGAAGTTTTTTGGGGTAGGAATCATCTAGTAAAATATTTCTGAGAATTTTAAAATTTTTGTTTTTCAATGAAGGATGAACCAACATTCGATTTCAAATTTATTTTCATTCTTTTTGAGTGGAAGGAATTATAGTTTATGTATCTTTCAGAGTTTGTTGGTTTTATATACCAATCTGTGATTAGTGAATTGTTTTCTCTACGAATTATTCTAGTATCTAAAAATGGAATACTTTTATTTTTTTCTAATTCAATTGTGAATTGTAAATTTTTATTGTAGTTATTTACTTTTCTTAAAATTTCATCGGATTTATCCATTGGTAATGGCACAAATAATATCATCTACAAATTTTTTTAAAAATGGAACTTCAAAGGTCAATTTTGGTAATATTTCTTCGAAAAGGTCATCCATTACATACGAAGCAATGATTGGTGAGATGGTAGCTCCCATAGGTGTTCCAAGAATTTGTTTGTAGCAATTTCCTTCGAACGAAAAGAAACTAGATTTGAATATGAATAAATAAGTTTTATGTTAAAGATTCTTTCGAGTTTTCTAAATTCATCAACGAAAAACAACTCCCACAAAGCTATGTCTTGATAAGCCTAGATGTTGTTTCCTTATTCAGTAACATACCGATAGAATTAGTGTTGAAAAGTATAACTAAAAGATGGAGTAAAATAGAAGAACACTGTAATATTTCACAAACAAAATTTTTAGAAATCATTCAATTCATATTCAAATCTCGTTTCTTTTTGTTTGAAGGAAATTTCTACAAACAAATTCTTGGAACACCTATGGGAGCTACCATCTCACCAATCATTGCTTCGTATGTAATGGATGACCTTTTCGAAGAAATATTACCACAATTGACCTTTGAAGTTCCATTTTTAAAAAAATGTGTAGATGATATTATTTGTGCAATACCAATGGATAAATCCGATGAAATTTTAAGAAAAGTAAATAACTACAATAAAAATTTACAATTCACAATTGAATTAGAAAGAAATAAAAGTATTCCATTTTTAGATACTAGAATAATTCGTAGAGAAAACAATTCACTAATCACAGATTGGTATATAAAACCAACAAACTCTGAAAGATACATAAACTATCATTCCTTCCACTCAAAAAGAATGAAAATAAATTTGATTCTTTGCATGAAAAAAAAGAATCGAGATGTTGGTTCATCCTTCAATGAAAAACAAAAATTTTAAAATTCTCAGAAATATTTTACTAAATTCCCCCAAAAATTAAATTTTAAAAAATTAATAATTGTTGACCCAAATAAAAAAAATAGAAAATAACAATGAAAGGATAATTTATTTTTCAATTCCTAATATAGGAATTCTATCATCAAATATAATTAAATTATTCAAGAATGAAAGTAACATGAAAATCTCACAAAAAAATATCAAGACTATTGGAAATTCAAATACGAGGTTAAAAGATCCCATACCAGATTTGAAGAAATCAAATGTTGTCTACAGCATACCATGTAACAACTGTGATTTGAACTATATTGGTACAAGTTCAAGAACTTTAAATAATCGTATTATCTCTCACAGAAGTGATATAAGACTCAACAAGAAGTCATGCGCATTAGCTCAACATGCTATTGAAACAGGCCATAAAATATCATTCGAGGAAGCACAAGTTTTACATTTAGAAAAAATTTTATCTAAAAGATTATTTCTTGAAATGATTGAAATTAATAAATCCAATCAAAATATGAACAAAAAAACAGATATCGAAAATCTTAGCAAAATCTACAGTTATCTTCTACAAATGGATTAAAACTGATGATTCTCAAAGAATATAATATAAACATTAACACACCCACTACATATTTTATATTTTTCTGACGATTAATCATAGGTTGTCATTTGAAATCCTTCAATGTCACTCGAAGCGTCAAAGATATAACACTATTCCGACAAATTTTTACATATTTTACGTTTTTTCTTTAAAGTTAATGTTCATTTATCATCCACTCAGATTACTGTAAGTACTTCCTTCATTTTAAGTATTTTTTTCACAATAATGTCATTTACATATTTTAGGACCCTGAAGAAGTTTCAAAATTGAAACGAAAGCTCGGTCCATCGTATTAAAGAGTTTTTCATAGTTCAACACTTGTGCTGACTGAAGATCCCCGTTATTCCCCACTGTTTATATACATATATATATATATACATATATTTATATATATATATATATATATATGTATATATATATATATATGTATATATATATATATATTTGGCTTGTTTTTCTTGGGTTTTAGGTTCGTGGATCTGACTTTCATAAATCAATTACAACTTTGTTTTGGATAACACGTGTAATTCATACGTTTCTACGTTTCGACGGAGGATCCTCGTCTTCATCAGGATTAAAACATTACAACTCTTCAAACATAGGATTCGTTTGGACCTTCTTATTTGTTATGGTTTTGTGTTTATATCATAAAGGTAGTGATTGAGTTGTTTACTTTACGATCTGGTGATATTAATTAATATCACCAGATCGTAAAGTAAACAACTCAATCACTACCTTGTTATGGATATAAAACAAAAAACCATAACAAAGTAAACAACTCAATCACTACCTTGTTATGGATATAAAACAAAAAACCATAACAAACTAAGAAGGTCCAAACGAATCCTATGTTTGAAGAGTTGTAATGTTTGTAATCCTGATGAAGACGAGGATCCTCCCGTCGAAACGTAGAAACGTATGAATTACACGTGTTATACCAAAACAAAGTTGTAATTGATTTATGAAAGTCAGATCCACGAACCTAAAACCCAAGAAAAACAAGCCAAAAATATACCCTCAGGTTCAAGAAATTAGCACAATATATATATATATATATATATATATATAAATATATATATATATATATATATATAAATATATATATATATATATATATATATATGTATATATATATATATAATATATCTTTGGAATGATACATTAATGAAGAAATCCACTTTTTTCGAGTGTCTAGTATGAAATAAACGTAATCAACAACCCAGTGATCACAAAAAAACATGAAATGAAACATTGATAAAAAAAGGTAAAGTACAGATGTCACATTACTCCCTTTATGATACAGTAATGAGGAAATCATTTTTTTTAAATCTTTTACGGTCTAGTCTGACATAAACATAATCAACTGCCCAGTGATCCTAAAAAGACAGAAATGAAACGTTGATAAACAAGGTAGTAAAGCGGGTAAAGAACAGGTGTCACAATACTCCCCTCTTTGGAATGAGACATTAGGAAGTGGGTGAAGAACAGGTGTCACAATACTCCCCTCTTTGGAATGACATATTGATGAAACCTTTTTTTTTTTCTGTCTAGCCTGTATAAAAATAATCAACAACCCAGTGATCACAAAAAAAACAAGAAATGAAACGTTGATGAAAAAGGTAAAGTCACAATGCTCCCTTCTTTAATATAATATAATAATGTGTTTTATTTAGTTTGAGCAATACAATAATTATATAAGGCAATATAGATAAAAGAGTAAACTTAACTAAACAAAACGATGGGTAAAAATAAATTAAACTTACAGCTAAGTATATATAGGTACATATGATTTGATCAGTGCACCCATTAAGACCGTCAAGGTTGAGCATGTGGTACACTGACCAGTATTGATATTTTATATAAATATATGTATATGTTGTACATCTTTCATTCATCGTGTGTATATATATATAATTATTTTTTTTCTTAATTTTAATATTTTTGTTTATGTTTTTATTTTTATTTTTAGAATCCGAATTTTTTTTTAATGTCTTCGACATTAAGAGTTTTTATATATCCTTTGGAATGATACATTAATGAAGATATCCATTTTTTTTAATCTTTCCCTGTCTAGTCTGACATAAACATAATCAACTACCCAGTGATCCCAAAAACAAAAATGAAACGTTGATGACAATAAAAACAAGAAATGAAACATTGATAAAAAAGGTAAAGTACACTTGTCACAATACTCCCTTCTTTGGAATGATACATTAATGAGGAAATCCACTTTTTTTTCAATCTTTCTTGGTCTAGTCTAACATAAACATAATTAACTACCCAGTGATCCCAAAAAAAAACAAAAATGAAACGTTGATAAAAAATGTTGTGAAGTACAGGTGTCCCAATACTCCCCTCTTTGGAATGGCATATTAATGGAAAAATTTTTTTTTTATCTTTCACTGTCTAATCTGACATAAACACAATCCCCAATGATCAAAAAAAAAACAAGAAATGGTCATTGTTTATGTCAGACTTTACAGTGATAGAATTGTTCATGTCAGACTATATAGTGATAGAAAAAATTATAATTTTTTATTAGTATACAGTGTGGCCCATTTAAAATGGAACCACCCCTGTAGATAACGCATTTTTCAGTCAATCTCAAAAATTTTTATATTATTCATCAAAAGCTGTATTTTGACACAAATTTTCATAACTTTAGTTTCATTTCCAAGGCACTCTCTGGTTTTTTTTCTTTGTCAAAAACAGCAAAAGTTTATTGGGCAATTTTAGTTTTTGAATTTGACTACACCACTGGATTCGTAGTCGTTATGAATGGAAACCGTCAAAATTTCATAAAAAAATATTGGTTAACAACGAAGTTACAACAACTTCAATTTTGGAAACAAAGTATTTGATTATAATTTTTATTTAGATTATAGACATATTTTAAATCTGGCAACACTTCCGATACACAGTAGAACACCAGTGAATTTGTACAGCGCAAATCTGAAGTCAATAGCTCATTCCGTTCTACAGTTATAACTCATGAAAGTATGGTAATGTGAGCGATTTGTGGTGTACTAAATCACAGCCTACTATTGATTTAGTACAATACCTATGCCTAATGTATTAGTTCAACTTTCCTCAAATTATTGATACCTTCTCTAAAAGCTTGTTTCAATTGAGTTCTGCAGAATTTAAAAAGAATATTTTTTGTCCTGCTTTCTGTTTAATTATTCAATAAATAATTTTGATACTTTAAAACTTGATTCGGTTCATTTCGTTTTTATCGGCTATGGAAGACTGCATAACTTGAAAATGAAATTTTAATTTTCTGTTATTTTCGAATGCACTTATAACCTGAACTTGAATAAATTATTTTAAGGGAATATAATTTACAAATCCAGTGGCGTAGTCAGATTTTTATTACAAAATCGCTTCCACCACAAATCGCTCACATTACCATACTTTCAGGAGTTATAACTGTAGAACGGAATGAGCTATTGACTTCGGATTTTTGCTGTACAAATTCACTGGTGTTTGACTTTGTATCGGCAGTGTTGCCAGATTTCAAATATGTCGATAATCTAAATAAAAATTATAATCAAATACTTTGTTTCCGAAATTAAAGTTGTTGTAACTTCGTTGTTAACCAATATTTTTTCATGAAATTCTCATGGTTTCCATTTATAACGACTACAAATCGAGTGGTGTAGTCAAATTTCGAAACAAAAATTGCCTAATAAACTTTTGCCGTTTTTGACGAAGAAAAAAAACCATAGAGTGCCTTGGAAATGAAACTAAAAATATGAAAATTTGTGTCAAGATACAGTTTTTGATGCTTGATATTAAAATATTTTTTTTTAGAATGATTGGAAAATGCGTATTCTACAGGGATGGTTCCATTTTAAATGGGTCACACTGTATAAATCCGAATTATTTTGGAAATTTTTACCCTTCTTATTAATGTATAATTAGTTGATTATGTGTCAGAATAGACAGTGAAAGATAAAAAAATAAAGTTTCACTAATGTATCATTCCAAACAGAGAGGGAGTATTGTGACACCAGTACTCAACCTTTTTTATCGAAGTTTCATTTCTTGTTTTCTGTGAGCACTGTGTAGTTGATTATGTTTATGGCATACTAGACAGCAACTAATAAAAAAAATATTTTTACAAGATTTTATTTAGTTTCACCTGTCCGGCGTCTGTCTGTCTGTAATCAAATGCAAGTTAAATTTGACCCACTTATAATTGTCCAATTGATTGGAAATTTGGCAGTTGCGGTGACAATACATTATGAAATGTTTGTTAAGGAACATGGCTCCAATATGGCGGACAATTTTTATGATTATGGTCCGATTCTATTCAAAATTGGTATCTAGGGGTTTTCGAGGTCGGAGATTATGATTCAAAATTCAAAAATAAATTAGATAGATATTACTAAATTAGTTATTCGAAATCATGAATACTAAAAAATAAAAAAATAAATGAACGAAAAAAAAAATTAAAACAATATTTTATAAGTTGTTAATAAAAAACCAGAACCAGGAAGTTATTAATAAAAATTATTGAAAAAAAAATTAAAGACAAGCTTTTGCATCTACAGGGTAGGGCACCCCATACAATACGGTCCCTGTAAACCAAACCATTAATTTTTTCGGGAATTTCTCCATTTCATTATATGTACATTGATTGAGGCTGCAAAAGGAAAGTATTTTGGAGTCTACAGGGTGGCTCAAAAAAGTGTGACATATAAAAGTTGTGTTTTTTTAAATGGAACACCCTGTATTTCGTTTTTTTCTTTTTGAATAGGTCAGGATAAAATAATATGATTTCATATGAGGTACTATGTCCCTAACTGTAACCGTTCTCTTTTTATGAAAATGCTAGGTACAATTGGAAACTAAATAACATCGAAATGTATAGAAATCATCCCTTCGAATTCTGACCAAGCATAACAGAGGTTTTGGGCTATTGATTTCGATAAAAGCCGTTTCTCAATATTATACAGAATGTTCAAAAATCATTGTCACTTCTTTATAATTTCGGACAAAGATAACTTTGTTATTTCAAATAGAACACCCTGTACTTTTTTGGTCTGGACAATATAAAATTCAATTATCTTTCATTTCATATTGGGGTTCCCTATACCTAACCTGAATAGTTTTTCAGATATTGGCTTTTTCAAATAGTAGTTCTTATTTCAATGCATTCTTTGAATCAAGATAGCTTTGAAACGGCATTTATTCAACTTGTTGAAATAATTCTTATTGACAGTTATTGTGTTTTACGTTATTCAAAACATTCACTGAATTATTAGCGTCGAAAATGAAAACTTAGCCCATTCAAGACCGGATAGATATGATTTTAGCGATTAGTGAGTGTTTAGAGAATTGCCTTTTGGCGTCGAGGGTGTATGCCCAAAAATATCCAGACCGGAATCATCCAAACAAGTTGGTTTTCAAACAATTGCTACATCAATTTCGTAGGACTGGAAGTGTAGCTTATGAAAAGGCCAATAGACCAAAACCTATCATTGGAAATGAGGAAAATGAATTTCTTATCATGGCATCAATCATAGAAAACCCACATACGAGTCAACGTAAGATCGGGAAAGATACAGGGATAAGCAGACGGAGCATTTCTAGGGTAATAAAAAAATACAAATTTCACCCGTACCGTATTCAGTTGCACTACGAATTATATGAAATAGACTTCCATCGACGAATCGAGTTTTGTCTATGGGTTCTGGACAAGTTCAGTGAGGATGAAAATTTTTTGGATTCCATTTCATTTTCTGATGAATCTACTTTTCATAACAATGGCTTAGTGAACAGACACAACTTCCATTATTATAGTGATGTGAATCCTCATTTTTTCCACATTCTGGATCACCAGAATAGATGGTCTGTTAACGTGTGGGTAGGAATTATAGGTACACAAGTTATAGAGGACCATACTTTTTTTATGGAAACTTGAATGCTCAAATTTTTTTACAATTTTTACGAGATGATCTGCCTGAGCTTCTGGAAAATGTGCCGCTAAATATCAGACAACGGATGTGGTTACAATTGGATGGAATTCCGGCACATTTCAAATTCAGTGTCAGGCAGTTTTTGAATATGTGCTTTCCGAATAAATTGATTGGTAGGGGAGGACCACAAAATTGGCCAGCGAGATCACCAGATTTGACTTGCCTCGATTTTTTCCTATGGGGATACTTGAAGAATGAGGTTTAAGACACTCCTCCAACCACACCGGAAAATATGAAGGAGAGAATAAGGGCTGCTTTTCGAAGAGTGACGCCTCAAATGTTATTAAATGTTAAGAAGTCTTTCATAGAGAGAGTGGCTCTTTGCATTCAACAGGATGGTCGTCATTTCGAGCACCTACTTTGAATTAAATACATTTGTGTTTCATATTTTGTTGTTGTTTCAGTTGAATAATAAAAAAATTTGTATAGTCTGTTTAATGAACTACTGTCAGAATATGAATGTAAATGATAAATTCATTTTAGTGAACAGTAAATATTTTCGATGAAGTGAAATATAACAACTGTCAATAATAATTCTGTGAGCAAATTAAATAAATGTCGTTTCAAAGCTATCTTGATTCAAAGAATGCATTGAAATAAGAACTACTATTTAAAGAAGCCAATATCTGAAAAACTATTTAGGTTAGGTATAGGGAACCCCAATATGAATGAATATGAAAGATAATTGAATTTTATATTTGAAATAACAAAGTTATCTTTGTCCGAAATTATAAAAAAGTGATAATGATTTTTGAATATTCTGTATAATATTGAGAAACGGGTTTTATCGAAATCAATAGCCCAAAACGTCTTTTATGCTTGGTCAGAATTCGAAGGGATGATTTCTATACATATTTAGTTTCCAATTTTACCTAGCATTTTCATAAAAAAATCAATAACTCGAGAACGGTTATAGTTAGGTACATAGTACCTTTCATGAAATCACATTATTTTTTCCTGACCTATTCAAAAGAATTACGAAATACAGGGAGTTCCATTTAAAAAAAAACTTCGATATGTCACACTCTTTTGAGCCACCCTGTAGACCCAAAATAATTTTCTTAGATAATATACATATAATGAGATGGAGAAATTCCCGAAAAAATTTATGGTTTGGTTTACAGGGACCGTGTCGTATGGGGTGCCCCACCCTGTATACAAATGCACTAGAAATGAAAAAATAATGTATTTCATTGTTTTGAATCTGTTACTCACAGAATAACCTAGATCAAACAATGAAAGAAATAAGTTTTTCCTTTTTAGTGCATTGGTAAAAATAATATCTCATTAATTAACAACATTGACGCAGATGTCGCCGCGGTATTAAGGATAGTCTCTCTTGTGTATACACCTACACTGTTATTGTTGACCCACGTCAGAAATTTCCTGGTTCTATCTTGTTCAAACTCAGAAGAAACTGCAATTAATATTAATGAATCGTGCCTCACTCATTATGTATCAAACTGGAAACTCTATTAATCAAATTATGTCGGGGTACACGAGGCAATCTGCGGCTATTGTTCGAGAGCCTTATCTGAAGATTGTCGATGAAGTACCGACACTACACACTTCAGAAATGCTAAAACTATATGAATTTCAAAATAGCGCTGTTGTCGATGTTGGCGAAGAAGGGGCAGTTTATTTATAGTTCAGTGGATTTATGAAACAGTTGAGTTATCGAGGTTATTGTACTGCGCGGTAATTTGAATTGTGATTCTAGTACATTGTGTTGTAAAGTGGAATAAACGGACATTGAAATTAATCGCGAGTTTCAATAAAAACGAACCCCAATTTCCTAACAGTATCTTTGAACTTTTCTAAAGAGACTTGAGTGATCATAGCATATGGAAACGTTTTAAAATTAATCCTATTTCTGCAAAAAAAATAGTCAATATTCCATTATTTATACACCAACATGTGCATCATTTTAGAATGTTTATTGATGTTTCCTAATGTGAGAGAGTAATAAATCATTAGTGAACTGTAAAACCGAGTCGTCTTCGCCGTATTTCATAGGCGTACGAGGTTAAATCTAAAGTTATGAAAAACTAAGATAGGAAGGAGCAAGTAGATATAGGACGTCATGAATGAAACATATCTAGAATTTTCCGGATAACCCAAAAATGCAATAATATACTGAGTGTCCCATTAGAAAAAACAAAAGTTTATATAATAATTTTTTAATGCGACGTTCAATTGTTTTTCTATTCACATTGCCTGACGGTTCAGAAAAAAAGCCACAACTTTCTTGATTCAACCATTTTTCTAGCTTTTCAAATAAGGAGGATATCTATTAGTCGAAATATAACCAATAACCCTGTAAAGTTGGTTCAAAGATATTTTGTAGCAGCTTAATGACTGTTAATATAAGAAGCCCCTAACAATGGAACACACTTAAGTATTCTCTGTAATTTCCTGTTCCAGGTACAATGAAATAATAAATCTCACAATCACCTAACTGATTATCTTTTCCTTTTTATTGAAAATGGCTAGTGTTTCTGAATTTGTTGCTGGAGAAACGGATTAGTAAAAGTGCTTGCTAAAATGAGAAAAATTATTATTCTCAAGTGCTAACGCTGTTCGCCACCAAAACTCAACAAAAAATAGTTGAAATTTGTTCGAATATGACTGGAGTCCAAAATCAACAATACAGCGACTTGTGCACGAGGATAAGCGCGGCCCCATCAGGTCACCAAAGAGAAGTACAGGAAGAAAAGAAACTGTAATAAATGAGGATGGAAAGACTGCCATCAGAAGAATCATACACTCGTTTCACTTGAAAAAAATGAATACCTACCTTGAACAAAATAATGTCTGAAATGGAAAAGGATGATTTCATTCCAGCCATGGGTAGGAAGAAAGTGTGGAAAACTTTGAAGGAAATGAATTTTCGTTATGAAAACATTTAAAACAGAAAACCACTTTTAATGACAAAATCTTCCGCTGGCGACGACGATATTTGAGGGCAGTTAGACAGTTTCGAAGGGAAAACAGGAATATCTATTATATGGACGAAACTTGGTTAAATGAAGGATATACCGTTAGTAAAATATGGCAGGATAAAAATATAAAATGCGCGAGGCAAGCTTTCATGGAAGGATGGTCCACTGGAATAGAAGCAACCTCTAGAAAAGGTAAAAGATTAACAATTACTCACATTGGTAGCAGAAATGGACTTGTCGATGGTGGCTTACTAGCCTTTCAAGCAAAACGGACTGGCGACTATCATGAAGACATGAACGCTGATTTTTTTGAAGAATATTTCCAGCCAATGCTAGATCTTTTTTCTGAAAAATACCAACGTCTTTTTGCAAAGAAAATCACATCCATTGGCCACCAAATGAAAAAGGATTTGTAGAAGGCATAACACTTTTTTTTAAAAAAGGCCGAAACCCTTGCAAGAGGGACTGAAGACATGGATTAAAAAATGAAGTAAGTCGTCGATCAGGGTTTTGGGAATAGAGAAAGAATGTGGGCTGGTAACAGGGGAAAGCCGTAGGGCCCCTCATTATTTCTCTGGACCCCAACGACGATAGTTCATCATTTTCGGAATATGTTGGCAAAAATTTTAAAAATTAGGTTGTTGATTGTAAATATAGATTTTATAAATTCAAAATTTTTATTACTTGTATAAAATTATATATTTTTATGTACATTCAATATATATATATATATATATATATATATTTTGCTGTCAATCACCGCCATTGCATCTATTTTTCCTCATGTCGTCAATTCATTTTGACCCTAAAGTATTTACCCTCCCAAATTTAAATATGGGACACAGCCCTTGAAAGGGAAACCAACTTTTCCATATGGTCTACTTATGAACATTGGAATTAAAAAATTTTTATAACTTTAACCTACAAAATTTTTTCATCTCCTTGGGAGACTTATTGATCCATTACCCATGTAACTAAGTCTTTGTTCTTCTTTTATTGTGAATACTTTTTATATATGCTGATGATGAACCTATAGAGGTTCGAAACAGTTCACCTAATCGATGGTATTGATCTAATGATTGTTAATATTATAGTGGAGACGACTTCGTTTTTTTTCTTTTCATAAAATTATACCATCCACTTCGAGATAAAAATTTCTACCACAGGTTATATAAATTTTTGGAGGGAAAAAGTTTTTTTGAAAAGAAATTTTGGGGGGACTTTTTTTTTAATTTTTTGAAAGAATGTATACTTTTGTAAAGGGTTTTTGGTTTTATATAAATTATGAAAATTTGTTGACGAAAATACGAATATATATATATAATATATCTCATTTTCGTCAACTTAAATTGTTCTTCATGAAACATTATCCCGGTAGGTACCTGTTGAGTTACTTTTTTCACAAAATTACATTAACATTTTTCCAGAAAATGTCAGACCTGAAAAATAAAAATTGAAAATGCCCCCGGCCGGGGACGAAACGTATTCTATTAAAAATAGACCTTTATTAATAAACGAATCCAAAACCCAAGAAACTCCTAAAAAAATTTATACAAAAGGATTAAAAAAAAACAAAATACATATTACTCAGAAGGGGAAAAAAATTTTTAACAAGATGCCGTTCACAACGAATCCAAAAAACAAAATTGGAAACCAAGCCAAAACCAATCTAAGGAAACAAAAAACTGGGAAAATCAGGGAACAAAAAAAAAACCCAAGAATTTTTACAAGATGCAAGGATCTAAACATCTACCCTTTATGTCTTAACTTAAACTAAAACTGTAAAACCAACAGGTAGGGCCCTGGCAGAAAATTTGAAACTTTAAAAAAAACCAAAAAAACCAAATTTTAAAATTTACTAACAAGATGCCCCCAAACTATAAAAAACCCCCTTACAATCAAAAAAATTAACAACCCTACAACCATATCCCCCACGACATAATTTAAAAATTTTTATCATTAGAAACAAAAAAATGAAAAATTTTTTAAAATAAAAGAATAATATAAAGAAAAAAAAACAATTTAATGAAGAAAAAAAAAAAAAACACCCCATCAATAGAAAAATCCAAAGGATCACAAAACCCGACCCAAAAAACCACATCCCAAAAATATCGAACAAATACTTGCCCATGGTGAAAAATTGCCCCCCAAAAAAAAAAATCGAAGACATTCCCACCATTGATAAAAACCCTTTTGGGGAACCATTAACCAAAAACCCCTTTAAAAAAATCCAAAAAAACCAGATGCAACATTGTCAAGTCAATCACCAGTTCAAAAAAAATTAAAAAAGAAAAAATTAAGTTAAAAAAAAACACAAAAACCCCCGCTAAAACATAAAAAAAAAAATATATATATATATATATATATATATATATATATATATATTCGTATTTTTTTCAACTTAAATTGTTCTTCATGAAACATTATGCCAAGGTGGGGGTTTCCTTTTAGTTCTTATTTACAAAATTACATTATACATTCTTTTTCCGAAAAGTCAGACCTGAAAAAAAAAATTTTAAAAG